>CM053586.1:79390959-79408459 GCA_028646515.1 Pseudochirops corinnae | reverse complement strand
AAAGACTGAGATAGATCTACTGTCAGATCAGATATCACCTTTTTTGAGCAGGTCAGATAACCTTAGCTGAAGGGAAGGAGTTCAGGAGAGGTTTCTGTGTCAGGAGTGGGGAAGGGTATATGCAAAAACAAGGTGGCAGAAAATGCAGGGATGAGATCATGGAATGGCAGGTAGTTCAGATCAGCAGGAATTCAGCTTCATGATAGCAAATACACCTGAAGAAATGTTGAGACTTCAAAAAAACTCTCACATTTATTTCCTTTTAAATGCCATAAATTCCCTGTAGTTCACACTTGGTATATTAAGAATGAAAAATCTGGGGTCCAGGAAGGCTACCCAGCTACTCTGCTACCTAGGATACTTCTGAATTACATTTTACAGTTGTTGATTGGTTTGAGATCTAGGAATAAAAGGCCATTTCTGCAAGAATGAAATAATATTTAAGAACACTACAGAAACATTAGATGTTTGTTGCTATAATTACAAAGACAACCTTCCTGCAAAATAAAATTTAAAAAATCAGAAGTGTTTTGAAACTCACTTTTTGCCTTTTTCCCTATCTCTGTTTCTCACTACATATAGTCTCTTGGATTGTCTATCTCACAAAGTATCCCACTTGGAAAGATACTATAGAGGTAGTATGATGTCATAGAAGTTCATTACCCTCATAGTCAAGGAGTCTAGGTTGAGGTGTCAGTTGTAATCATTATTAATTATAACTGTAGTATTACATAATATCAGGATTGTTGCTTAGCCTCTCTAAACCTCAGTCTCCTCAGCTGTAATTATCTTACAATCTGCTGCATAGGGTTGTTATGAAGAGGGATATTAAGAACACTACAAACTGCTGTGTCAGTGTGTGGTATTACTAAAACTGGGATATTAAGAAGAGTATTTTTACCAGAATGACGCTGCTTTATAATATAGGCACACATTTTTTATTATGGTTCATGTTAACTAAAAAAAAATCTATTGCTTTTATGTGTCTAAGTAGGAGTATACATTCTAGTAAATGTCAAAGGAGACTACTGAAAGGCGCCAGCATAAACTCCACTTTACCCCCATTTTTAAAAGGGCAGAAAGTTGGAGAGATGGTACATGTATTATACCAGTCATGAAAATGAGCACTAACCCAGCTGCCCGTGACCTACAATAAATCAGAGCAGGGCAAATGAGAATCAGACAGGCTGACCACTGAGAAATGTAATATATTTGCTATCTTTTTTCTAATTTTTGTTTTATGCTTTTTAAAAAAATTCATTCATTTATTTACTTCTAGTTTACCACATTCAGTTCTACAAGCTTTTGAATTCCAAATTTTCTCCCCTTCCCTCTCTTTTCCCCTATCCCCCATGGCAGCATGTAATCCAATATTATGCTTTTAAAAAATGTAAACAAGTGGTAAGGGAAGCAATAGGAAGAAAGTTATATGCCATTAGAAAAAGGGGGAGACAGAAATTGTGTTGATCAAATATATTTTGTGGCCAAATAATTTTTCAAACTCTGATAAAAATAGTAATTGGTTATGAATTAATATTATATGAAATTAATTATAATCATTCAACAGATTATCATTTAATTTCTATATAACTCAGAGTTTTTACTTTGGCAGATACTATGGTACAGTGGGAAAAGGTCAGAAGACATGAGTTGTGTTACCTATATGACCTTGAACAAGTCATTCAACTTCCCTGGGCCTCATCTATAAATGATGATAGTGGACAAGATGGCTCCTAAGGTCTCTTTCACCTCTAATACTATCCATCTTATGATTCCTTTTTGTCTGCCTCTGGTTATCTCATTACTCATTAGTCAGGAAGTCAAGGAAAGATGGTGTATGACAAATTGGTCCATTTTACCAGTAGCTTATCAGCTTTAATAGAATCTGTCACAATATGCACTTAACTACCATAGCCTTTGAGACCTCAAAATCACCTCCATGTGATCATAAGCTAGAAAGAGTCAGGACTTTATTACTGGGATTCTTAACAAGTGGTGTGTGGATAGTCATCACGGTAATTATAAACTTAAATGGGAAATGGTATAATTTGAATTCAATATAATTGGTTTGTTTTATAATCCCATGAATTTTATCTTATTTATTTAAAACCATTTCTCTAAGAAGGGCTCAATAAGTTTCACCAGACTACCAAAAGAAGTAAAAAGACTCCAGTTTTATTAGAAAGGTTTCTAATATGATCCCAACAACAAACTATGTCTACCATCTGAAGAGCAGATTACCTAAGTACAGAGAGGCTCATCACTAACAGGTTGTCCAATTGCTGACTGGTTGCTGAGTTCTCTGGACATGCTGATCCATGAAACTGGGAAAAAAATTTTAAAATGACAAAAAGTATTGGATGACAAAAGATACATCATGAAAAATACTATTTTCCTCCAGAGAGAGAGAGAATTAATGAACTCTGAATGCAGATTGAAGCATATTATTTTAGCTTTCTTTATTTTTGTTTTATTTCACTTGTGTTTTCTTTCTTAATGTGGCTAATATGGAAATATGTTTTGCATGACTTCATTTGTATAATTGATATTCAATTGCTTGTGTTCTGAAGAATTGGTAGGGACAGGACAGAAGGAGGGGATTTGAAACTTAAAATTGTAAAAAAAAAAAAAGATTGTTAAAAACTTTTTTATATGTAATTGGAAAAATTTAATGAAATAAATAAAAATAATTTCTTTAAAAATGGATGGGCAAAGATGCTTTCAGAAAGCTTGGCATAGACCCAACTAAGCCAGATCCCCCCAATAGTAATTAAAGATGAAACAGATTTCCTAGTTACAATTGTTTTATACTAGTGTTCTCTTTTAAGTATGGATGACAATTCTATACCACACTTGAATTCTACAACTTCTATGTTTTATGAGGAAATAGAGACTGCCCCTAAGACAAATTCCAAGTTCAGGAAATGAGTCTAAAAGGATGAAAAAAAAAATGAATAAAAACTATGTCAAGGATAGAGAGTTATAATGGAGCCAATGATACCCAGGATACAATCCTGGAAGAATACAACTGTAAAAACCTGTAAGTAAATTCTCAAAGAAAATCAAAGTCTAGCCACAAGGAAGATAAAAAGTTCATGGAATGAATTAGGTAAGAGGCACAAAAAGGAATTTTTAAATGATCTTTTAAATTAAATGAAAACTCTAATGAAAAGAATTGTAAATGAAATGAAAGTCTTGGAGGAAATATTCCAAAAGATAATTAATAGTTTAGTGCAAGTTACAAAACTTCTTCAAAGAAACAGATTTCCTGAAAATTAGATGGACCAAACAAGATTTTTGTTCTGTTTATATCTATGTGAAAATAGAATGAATTCATGAGTCAAAGTGATGGATTTTCACAGAGTGAAAATAGAATGAATCCATCAGATACCTTTTGAGTGAAACCTGAAAATGAAAACTCCCAGGAATGTCATAGCCAAAATCAAGATAATTTAAGTAAAAGAAAAAATATCACAAGTGGTGAGAAAGAAGGAACCCCAATAAAAAAGTCACAGTCAGGATCACATAGGATTTGGCAGCTATCACCAAAAAGAAGCAGAGATTGGAATACACTAGTCCAAAATGAAAAATATATAGTTTTGGAATGAAGAATAACTTTGCTGGACAAAAATGAATATAATCCTATAGCGGGAAAATTGACTTTCAACTAGAGGACTTAGAAGCATTCCTGATGAAAAGATAAGAACTGAATAGAAACTATGAAGTACAAACCCAGGAGGCAACAGAAACATTCAAAAGTAGATACAAGTTAGCAAGAGTCGAAGAGACTAAACAAAAATGTGCTTACATTCTCATTGTGGAAGATGATAGAAGTGTTGACTCAGAACTCTATAATTAGGGGTAATAGAGGGAACTAAACAAAACACATGGGTTTTGTTGTGTTTTAATTATCTTAATAGAAGAAGTAAAAAGGAAAAGGAAAATAAATACACTGGGGAAGAAAGGGAAAACATTATCTCACACAATCTGGGTGTGTAATTAGAGTACTATACAAACAAAAAGGAAGGGGTAATTGGAAGGATAACTTGAACCTTTTTTTCATCCTAACTAAAGGTGGGTTGAATATACACTCATAATTTGGTATAGAAGTGTGTCCAAATTATCAGGGAAAGAGGATGGAATGGGGCAATGGTAGAGGGGATGAGGAAAGGTAGATTTATAGAAGAATTAATCATAAGCAAAACAAAACAACTTGGGGTAATCACAAAGAGAAAATTAAAAGGAAAGAAGTAAAGGGTTCAAACATGTAATTGTAGTCTGACTAAGGGGAAGAGAAGAAGATCAGGGGAGCAAATGCTGGTTGCATTGTACATAGAACACTAATCACTAATAATTAAAGAAATGCAAATTAGAGGAACTCAGACTTTCTCCCTTATACCCTTTCTGATGAGCATAGATGACAAAAAAAAAGAAAATAACAAATGTTGCAAAGGCTGAGGAAAAATAGGCCCATTAAAACACTATTATTGGAGTTTTTATTTACCCAACCATTCTGGAGGTAATTTGCAACTATGCCTCTTAAGTTACTAAACTAAGCATACCCTTTGGCCCAAGGAAACCACTACTAGGCCTATGCATCAAAGAGATCAAAGAAAGAAGAAAATGACTCACATGTATAAAAATATTTATAGCAGCTCTTTTTCTAGTGACAAAAAACTGAAAACTAAGGGAGAATCCATCAACTGAGGAATGCCTATACAGATTATGATATGTGAATGTAATGGAATATTATTGTACTATATGAAATGAAGAAAGTGGCGATTCCAGAGAAACTTGGAAAGACCTGTATGAACTGATACAGAATAAAGTGAGTTGAACCAGAAGGAAAATGTATACAATAGCAACCACCGTATAAAGGCAAAGAACTTTGAAAGACTTAAAGGCTTTTTATCAATGTAATGACCATCCACAATTCCAGAGGATCAAGGTTGAAGCTTGCTATCCACCTTCTGATAGTGGTGATACATTTAAAATACAGAATGAGAGATAAATTTTTGTTCACGTCCAGTGAAAAAAAAGATGTGTTTTGCTCGGCAACACATATTTTTTTATTTCAAAAGTTTGGTTTTTTTTTTTTTTTCCAGATGGGAAGGGCATGATATAAGGAGTAAAAATTAATGCTTATTAATTAAAAAAAGTAAAATGTTGCAATTTTAAAAAGAGAGAACATTAAACTTGGAGTTTTAATACTTATATTCAAATCCTAAATCTGTTACTTATTACCTATATATTAACTGGTAATTTCCTTTACTTCTGTGGTCCTCAGTTTCCTTATATGTAATATAAGTGATTTGAATAAAATTATCTTTAAGGTAACATCCAGTTCTTAATACTGTGAGAGCCCCAATCACCTCAATATGGCACCTTCTTTATTAGTAAAGAGCTTGGGATAATATCATGGAATTTTGAGATGATAATAGGGGACAAAAGCATGCATATGACCTCAATTTCTCTGCTGAGAGGGTTGGAAAGGTTGAATTATAGGGACCTTGGATTTCCAATACTGTTTGTGGGCAAAGGGATAATGACTGCATAGAGAATTCCTCTTTAACTTGTATCCTACACTGGATATTCTTCATCACCATGGAGGACACTTTTGTTGAGAACACTTTGTTTTGTGCCTTTCTTGTTTGTGATCAGAGGCTTATTGACCTAGTTTATTTCTATTTTTATGTCTTTGATGGAATCTTGAATGGTAAGTAGGTGATGCAGTGATAAATGCATATGGGCCTGGAGTAAGGAAGATCTGAGTTCAGATGTGGCCTTAGACACATACTAGCTATGCAACCCTGGGCAAGTTACTAACCCTCTGTTTGCCTCAGTTTCTGCAAATGTAAAATGGGGATAGTCATAGCATTTGTCTCCCAGGGTTGTTGTAAGGACCAAATGAGATAATAGCTATAAAGTGCTTAGCATAGTGCCTTTCACATCATAGGTATTTTGTAAATGCTATTATTATTAATATTATAATAATGCTAACTTCTTATTTGTGTGTGTATGAAAGGGGATACTTTTAAAGCAGTGTTTTGCCCTACTAACTCAAAAGCTTTTTCTCATAACTGGCAAACAAATATGGTAGGATTTTATATTCTCTTCATATTGCAATGACAAAGTTGTGAAGTTATGGTCCACTGTAGAATATTACTTGAATATGGGCTAAAAATCATGCAATTCTTGTCACCCTCTGCCCATGTTTCGACCACTTGGTCATCATCTCTTGAAAGTAGAAAGGACCTGTCCCTGACTGAGCGCCCTTTGGAATTTTTCTTTGCTTCATTGGTGGCTATGGCCAAAGAATTCATCATCAAATAGCTAATATAATAGAAGAAATCCTTTGAGTACTTAGCAAATCTGGTCCTCAGAAAAGCAGACTTAGACCATTTCAAGGACCATATTTGAAGCCTTTCTAGCATAATAGAATCTGCTCCATTGATATGGCTTTCAGGAACCCAGGATAGCTTCTGTACTACGAGGCACTGAATAAGTACTTTATGGAGGAACACTAATAATAACTCATAGGAATAAAGGATATGACATTTTATGAAGCACACTTATACATTATCTGATTTTATCCTCCTAACAATCTTGTGAAGAAGGGGTTATTTTCTTCATTTTAAAGATAAGAAAACAGAGGAGTTGAGTGAATAGTCCAAGGTTACACAGCTAATGGAGGTGGAATTCTAAGAACTCTGACTCAGTCCAATGTTCTATCATCTTCATTTACTACTATACTTTTTGTTATTATTTCTATGTCTAGAGGCCACTACATGGTGTAATGGATAGAGCACTGAGCCTACAATCAGGAAGTTCTATTTCATCCTCAGATGCTTCATAGCCACTTACTGGTTGTGTGACTCTGAACAAGTCACTTAGCTTTCGTCTGCCTCAGTTTCCTAAACTGTGAAATGGAGATAATAATAGCACCTACCTTGCAGGGTTTCTGTGAGGCTCAAAAGATATAATATTTATAAAGCTCTTAGCATAATGCCTAGCAAATGGTAGGTGTTTAATAAATGCTTGTTTCTTTCCTTTCTATTATTTTTGCATGTTAAAAATTTTACCCTATAATAATTATTTAATATACTGCCACTAGTTTAAGTTTTCCAAAATATCATATTTAATTATTCTACTTCTCTTCTAAAGAATCTATCATAGTTCTCCCGCCTCCAGCCTGAGCAAACAAGTTGAAATTTTTCAAACTCATTAAAATAGTTCCACTTTATTCAAATGTAAGTTTCATGATGTGAGTCACTCCAATGAATCTAATTTCCCTCTCTAATGGGAATTTTTATGTCAGCAACAAGTTGGTACACTTCTTGGCAGTTGGAATCCTGGGTTGTAGTCCTTTTGAATCCCCTACAGCACTCACCACAATTCTATTCACACATTTGGTGTTTGTTAATGATACAAATGATTAATCAATGAATTTTATCACAATTTGATAAGCAGATCAACTTTTGTACATCTATTAGGAATTTGTGCAGGCAGCTAAGAGCTTGACTTTTGAAAAAAGTAACCTAAATCTACTGCTCACTGCTTACTTTAAAGTCATAGTCTTGGGTCTGTGATAGCAGAAACAGTTGATAACAGTATACAGAAAATTTCAGAAGGGAATCAGCAAAAGTAAATGGGATAGCCTTCAGAAACAATGATCTATGTTTGTCCCTTTGTTTTCTGTTATAAGACTTGAAGAATAAAACACAGGAGAGAAAATGAGGGAGCAGAAATGTCCCTCTTGTCAGTATTTTAAAAATCTTTCTAGATTTACACTAACCTTAAAGCAAATACCTCCAGAATGTAGGTCCCAATTGATCTCTCTCCCTACCCCATGTAACTCTACCCTTATAGCTGCTTCCTACACTTTCTTCATTCCTCATCAACACCAACATGAACTCACTACTTGAGATGGAAAGGGGATGTAAAAGGACATTTGAAGGGGAGGGAAAGGAGTGACAAAATATGTAGGGTCCCTATAGCCTCTTCTCTTCTTTTTCAGCTTGCATAAGAATTGATGTCTTGCTTTTCCCAATAGTATCTGTGATTTTTCTCACCTTTCCCTCTCCTAAGAGAAAATTAGAGCAGCCCCCATTATTCATCTGGCTTGGTGAAAAGATTCATGGATGCTTCAATAGCTTCTTTTCCTCTTATTACAGCTTTAAGATCTATGGGGAAGGATTTGTTTCAAAGTCACAGAATCTCTTAGAACCAAAACAAAAATTTGAACAGATAATTGAAGAGCTTTCAACTGGTTTCATTACAGAAATCCTGTAGTTTCTGCTAATTTCAGTGAAAGTCTTCTTTTATCTGTCGATTCTAGCTTTGCCTAATATTCACACACATAAAGAGAATTAGGGTTGCTTTGGACCCCAAAATACCAACATGCTGGGTCCTGCTGAAAGAATTCGATTCAAGTCTTTTCTCAGCCAAAGAAAAGTTTATTGAAAGTTCATTAAAAGTTCACCATATTAAGTAGACTCTTAAGGAGCCTAGGTATCTGTGACGTTTGCATTGGGCAAGTAGGCCAGAGCAAATCTAACACAGAGTAAGTCTATGCTAAGTCATTCTATGGCACTCTCCCTAACATGGAGGGAAGATGGGATCATATATACAGAAAGGTTGTAGGAGAAATCTAGGGGTGGTCTAGAGGAGGAGTTTGGGAAGCTCTTCAGGAGGAGTCAGATGAGGTCAGACTCCAATAATGAGCGATTAAGGGTGGGAAGTTGCTAGAGGCTACCTGGAGACCAGAGACAATGGTGGGCTAGGCCAGTTCAAGGGTGAGACAGGAGGATCAAGGGTGGGAAATTGCTGGACAAGAGGGCTAGCTAAAGACTTGGGCGGAGCCACAGTGAAAGGCCTATGGCCTCAGGCAAATGTCTTACATAGGAAGATTCAAGGAGAGCTCAAGTGGGCTCCCAGAGCCTACACCTCACCACACATTCCATATTTTTTTTCTTTAATTAAGAATGTCATCATTCCTTGTAATAAAGCACAAACATTTTCCTTGGTTCCTTGTGGTAGATCACTGGTATCAGGTACCAGCTTTGTTAAACGTTCCTTATCCTCATCCAGTCACTAGACCTAGAGAATTCTGATTCTTCAGTTTTTTCTCTATTACCATTTCTGCATGTGTGATGTGTGTCTATCTATAAAGTTGTCACTGTCACCATTCTCTTCCTCTGTAACCCATCCTGCTCAATTACCCTTCCTAAAACACTGATCTCATTATGTCACTTTCCTGCTCAGAGCAGCCCTGGTTTGCTATCAGATCCAAGTCCAAGTTGTGCTTGATTTTCAAGACCCCTCATAATCTCCCTCTAATTTACTTATCTATCTTTATCCTCCGCAACATGACATGTAATGGATAAACAGGGGCAAGCGATATTGTTTCTGGGTAATTTAATCATTTTATTAATAAGGCCAGGATGTTATTAATAAAATGATGGTTATTTGGCCATCTGTCTTACACCAAAGACTCCTAATGGTGGTGGGCTTGAAGTTTATATGCCTTGGAAGAGTAGGTGTTCCCAAGGGGTGCCAATCAACTCTGATTGGTCATCACAATGGGAGGTGGGCTATATTAAAATATATAGGTCACTCAAATCTTGCTCAAACAGACATTGATTTCCATATCACTTGCCTTGACAATAGAGAGAATCAACATTTTCCCAGACCTGTCTGAGCAAACATAATGAACAGAAAAACACCCATTAACCCAAACTTAAAATTTCTTTTACTGTCTGATTAGATCTTGGCCAAGGTAAATCTTTAACAGAGATTTCCCACACTGGTTGGTTTCTGGATGAAGAAGTAAAAAAGGGGAAAACCTTGGTCTAAATACAGTAATTAGTTATTAAATACAAGAGAGAAATATTCATTTTTCATAGAACCTTTCTCCCTATTTAAGCTAGTCTCTGAAAACCTACTCATATGAAATGCCTTCTCTCCTTACTCTTTGCCAATTCAATTATTCTATTCATACTACAAAGCCCAGCTCAAATCTAACCTCCTCTATGAGATATTTTTCTGACCTCCCAAAGCTCTATACATCTCATTGGGCCACTTAATCATTTAGTGTCATGAAAGCATACAGGCCACTGGGTGTAACCCTCTCAATTTACTGCTAAGGAACTGATCTCTTAACAAGTTAAGTAATTTGTCCAAAGTCCTATAGGTAAGAAGTAACAGAGTTGGGATTTCGATCCAAATCTGATTCCAGATTCCATGTTCTTTCACATGCAATACTTATTGTTTTATTTTTAATATGTGCGTGTGTATGTGTGTGTCACATAAAGAGATAGATGGAGGTGTATGCTCCCAATGGACCAGCATGGTGCTAAGCACAGAAGGTGTTCAACAAATACATGTTTCATTTAATTAAGGAAGCTGTAAATGTTTCAGGAAAGCTTCTAAAAGAAGTTAAAAGATTCTCATGTGCTTGGTACAGTAATGCTACCAGGTGGCACAGTGGAGAGATGGGAAGAGCTGAGTTCAGACCCCGACTCAGTCACTAAAGCTGTTGGACTTAGGGCAAGTCACATAACCTCTCTAAGCCTCTTCAGTTTCCTTACCCATAAACTGAGGATAATAGCAATACCTGTTTTTGTTGTTGTAAGGATCAGATGTGATGACACGTAAACGGCTTTGCAAACCTTAAAGTCATATATAAATGTTATCATCATCATTAGCGTGGTTTCAATGAAGGCAGGTGCATAGCAGAGGTATCCTCTTAAGATCCTTTTCTTGGTAAAGGAGGTTCATTTTCTCACTGTCTCTTCCTTTCTACAACAGACAAGGCAATTGGAGAAATACATTTCCTTAAACTATTGGAGTATGAGAGTTGTAATTAATAAGTGATGTATGTAGACCTCATTCTTTACGCATGAGAGAATAAAGAACCTCATAGGTCATAGGCTTTGTCATTGTCTCAGAAGTAAATAGTAATGAGAAGTAGAGCCACCAGATACCATTTGTCCTAAGCTTTGTTCTTGATGTATTAATTTTGGCAACACTGGTATATCTTGTTTTGCCAATGAAGACACTGATGGTGAAAGAAAAAGGTTTGAAGGAATTGAAAATTGGACGTGACCTGCATCTGCCACAATTCAGAAGCATGTGCTAATAAAGATGGATGAGGGAGCAAGGTCTAGTGATGTTAGCTGTATCATACCTCGAATGAGACCTGGCTTCAGTTCCCATCTCTAGGCTACAATCTTGAAATGTGACTTTGGACATGTCATCTGCTCCCCTTCTTCAGCCTGGCTCATTTTCCTTCCCCTTCATTTTCCTTTTGTAGAAATATCCACAGGAGGAAATAGTCATTTGATTTCAGAAATTTGAAACTGTACCCCCTTGCCCCACAGAATATTGCTAATGAAGATATGTTTTGCATGACTTCATATGTATAAGGGGTATCAAATTTCTTGCTTTCTTGATGGGTAGAGGAAAGGAGAGAATTTGCAACTGAAAATAAATTTAAAAGAAAAAAAAGAAGCTTAGAGTTAAAGTATGTATATTTTTTTCCTAGCTACATATATATGTATATATATATGTATATATATATATACATATATATGTGTTTGTGTATGTGTGTGTATGTGATTGCAGGTATAGACTGTGTATGTACAGGAGCCGTGTGTATGTGTATGTGTATGTGTATATATATATGTGTGTGTTTACTCCCAAAAGCTAAATCAGCTTACTGTCTCTCCAACAGCTTCATTTTTATAGATATGGAAACTGAGTCCTGGAGAGAGACATGCCCAATATAACAAGGACATGACAGAGCCAGGATTTGAATAGATTTGAATAGATCCACTGTTCTTTCTACAGTATTATACCTCTTCCTTCTGATGGAAATGGGGAAGGAGGATAGGGAAGCAGGACCCAACTAGATTTTCTTCTTGGATGCTAGAAACTCTGTTTCCAAAAAAAAAAAAAAATTCCTTCAGATTATAAGCATACATAATATATGTAATTGAATAAAACAAAATAAGAAAATAAAAGATATTTTGGTTATTGGATTTGAAACCTATAGTTTCCCTCATCCAACCTCTTTTTGTGCGTGTGTAAAAACAGGTTCAAGAGAAAAAAAGGTTTTGTTTCTTTCTTCAGTTTAAAAAATATGATAACTTTTTCCACTGAGATATTCAATAACCAGAAGTTGGCCATGAAATTTTCATCATGCCTATCATAAGAACAATTCAGGAAATACACACTGGCCATCATAAAGCCAGCTGCCTGCCTGCCTGCCTGCCTAACTACCTACCTCAGTCTACCTATAGTCTAATCCTATGGCACAGAATGAGAATCCTGTTGTTCCAATGTAGTTCAGCACAGCCTTACTCAAATGCTTCATTTGGAGGTAAAAGACAGTCTTGGCTGTGTCATAAGGCTATGTCAGCAAAACACAAGCTTTGGCAGGTCTCACCAAGCTGGAAAGATTCATAATGTTAGTTAGGCAATGGACTCTGCATATTTCCTAAGGATTTAGAACTGGAAAGGTGCTTAATCCTCATTTAGTCTAACCCTCGAAAGTTACAAATGGGGCAACTTTCTGTGGCCCAGATAGGTCAAAACAAAACCAAACAAAAACCAAAAGGCAAACTTGTTCAAGGTCACAGAGGTAATAGGAAGCAGAATCAAAGTAGCAGGTAGAGATTAGAACCTAATACACTGTGGGGGCTTACTAAATGTTTTATTAATAGACTGATTTATTTTGAGTTGACTGTTTCTTTTGAAGGAACAGCAAACACCTTGTCAACACTTACGAAAATACCATCTCAGGTTAATTTGGCTTCTTATGTAGACAACAGAGGGGATAGTAATAAAGTGAATAAACTACCTTCTCCCTGGTGCTCATTCACAAAGTAATGTTTAAATCAAGTGCTGCAGAGTCCCATGTCCCTTGTGACATTCCAAATATAGACTGCTTCTTAGTGTCACACCATTTTTTTTTAGCTGTCTAGCACACAAGGCCATTGCTAACTGAATTACAGATAAGCCTCTAGCGAGCTTTGTCGTCATTTAGAGACTTTGGCTAGACAGTAATGATGTGCCATGTTCCCATTCATTTATTTTTGTAAACTGCTGAGATTCCACAAAGGAAAGTCACAGCATCTGTTGGGTTAGGAGGAATATGTGTATTTTTGGTCATGTCGGGGAGGGAGGTTGTTCCTGAAAGGCCATTAATCAGTGTCAGTAACTGTCAGTCATATCTGCCTAGTAATTCCTACACGAGCAGCCAGAGGATGTTTCTTTTGAGAGAACCTTCATCCACAGTCTCAGCTTTGCAAACATTTGAGGAGCGCCCTTCCCCCCCAAAATGAAGCTGTCCTGAAAACCTGGGCAGAGGTGGCTGGCTCATGGGGAAATCTTCCAAGACGCTTGTCTCTGTTTCTTCACTGTGCAAAGACTTATCCTTGTCCCACCATTTTCTGCTAAGTCACAGTAGTCACAATAGAATGGTTCTGTATAGAACAATAGTTTGCAATTTATGCCAGTGGTAAATCCTCAAAGGACAGGAGATTAGTCTTATAAAGTCTTTTTAGGAATTGAAGCTTTGTGCACACATTTGAAAATGGGCTTGTTCTTTATACAGCACGTTTTCCAGATTAGAATTCCCAAGCTGCACAAATTAATTACTTCCATAGTTGGTTCACTATGGGGAAAATAGTCTGCTTTCTCCCCATCATTAATGCAACACGGAAGCAGGATTAGATTTGTGCTGT
Source organism: Pseudochirops corinnae (assembly GCA_028646515.1). Classification (NCBI taxonomy): domain Eukaryota; kingdom Metazoa; phylum Chordata; class Mammalia; order Diprotodontia; family Pseudocheiridae; genus Pseudochirops; species Pseudochirops corinnae. The sequence continues at coordinate 79,394,711 of CM053586.1, read as the reverse complement.
TTAGCCCCAGAGGCCAGAACCAGAGGGAATGATTTCAGCTCAGGATAAGGAAAACATACATAATGATCAGAACTGTACCAATTGAATTGATTGCCCTAGAAGGTAATAGATTTCTCATCCCCAGAATTTTTTAAAGAAAATTTTAAGCAAATTTTTTTAAACATGGCACCCATGTTTTTGAAGTCTTTGCTCAGGGACAACTTTATGGGCACTCAGGTGAGTAAATGCCTTAACTAACTTGATGAATTAGGTTCTAAGCCTGAAGTGGCATTGTAGGTGATAACAGTGAATCTACTATAATCCTGGAGTGAGCATATAGGTCATGGGGAAGAAGAATAATTACAGAATTGGCAACAAATGGCAGAGAAAGAAGAGAAAGTCAACAAATATGTATTTGTTAAGTAATGACTATATGGCAATTGAGGGTAAGTGGTGCAATAGATAAGAGTGCTGGCCTTGGAGTCAGGAAAACTCATCTTTTTGAGTTCAAATATGGCCTCAGACACTTGCTAGCTGTGTGACTTGGGGCAAGCCACTTAAACCTATTTGCTTCAACTTCCTCATCTGTCACATGAGCCAGAGAAGCAAATGGCCAACCACCACTCCAGTATCTCTGCCAAGAAAACCCCAAATTCAGTCACGAAGGTTCCAAGGCAGTTGAAGTGACAGAACAACAACAATGTGGCAGTCACTTTACTGGGCCTCAGGGAAATAAAGACAAAAGTAAAAGTCAATGCCTTCAAGAAGCTTTCAGCACAGCTAGGGGAGATAATATGTACATATATGTGTAGTATATACAAAATGGACACGGTGTTTTGGAGATCAGTCAGGAAATACACATTTTAAGAACGTACTATATGCATAGTGCTAGGCATTGGGGATAGGAAGGAAGATAAAGACTGCTCTCAAGGAACTCATTATCTAATGGAGACAACATGCAAAAAGCTATGTATAAACAAGCAATATACAGGAAAAATGGAAACTAACCAACAGAGGAAAAGCACAAGAATTAGGAGAGACTGGGAAAGGCTACCTGTCAATGGTGAGATTTTAGCTAGGACTTGAAGGGGAGGGCAATCAGATCACGTGGGAAAGTGGTACTTGAGCTGAGCCTGGAAGGAGAAGATGAACTGAGCTGTATGGAATTGTCGAAAAAAAGTTCATCTGGGATACAAGAATTGCTGAGGTGAAAGAAATAGTAGAAATGGAAGATCAGAGAAAGATAAAATAAATGTTTATTGACTGGCACAGGAATCAGGGTGCAGCTGGACAGGGTAGAAAGGTTAGAGGCCATGGGCAATATGTAGTTGACAAGATTTAGAACAGAGAAATGGAAAGACCTGGTTTCATAGTCAAAACAGCCTGGGGTTCTAGTTTTGCCTCTTATCTGTATAAGCTGTGTGTGTAATCCTGGTGGAAGAGGAAGAAGTTGCTCACTGACCAACTGCATCAAGCCAGAAAGGGGTCTTAGAGCCACAAATCACCCTTCCTCCCACACATATGTACATACTCTTTACCAGAAACCAGAAATACTTGGTTTACAATACTTGGTTTAAAATACAATAAAGTAGGACTAATTATTTTCATTTATGTAAATGACATAGTCTATGCCTAATTACTATAATGATTAATGCTGATTATGCAGATCATTAAATATGCATCAAGTTAAATTTGTTGTAAGTTTTATTTAATTGTGACACTAAATTCTCTGAGTCTGAGAATGGCAGCATAAGGGAATATCTGTGGCTACAAGGCTGTTACTTAAAACTGCCTGTTATCCCTAAGGCCTATTTAGGAAGTACTGGAATTTTATTCTCACTGCTGGTATCCATGATTAGCTTAGTAGTGAAAACTAGCCCTTGGGCATGATGAAGAAAGGCATTCTGGACTGGACACTAGTGTATGAGACAAGAAGATTGAGTTGGTGTCACTGAGAGAGAGAATCCAATAATGTGAGTCAGGCAGTGTGGGTGAATGATGGAAGCTTATGAGCAGTTTTTGGGTAGGTGTGATATTGGAATTCTGCATCTGTGTAGGAGGAAATAAAGCATATATGTATATATATATATATATATATATGTGTGTGTGTGTGTGTGTGTGTGTGTGTGTGTGTGTGTGTGTGTGTGTGATTGGGTGTGTATACACACAGGAAAGAGAGGAGAAAGAAGGGGGAGAATAGAGGGAAAGGAAAGAGGGGAAGAAAAGAGAGGGAGAGGGAACAAGAGAGAAGGAAGAAGAAGGAAGGAGGAGAGAAAAAGGAGAGAGAGAAAAGAAGAAATAAAGGGGGAGAAAGTAGGATGGGGAAAAGAGGGGGAGATATGTAGGGAGAGGGGGAGAAAAGAAAAAGAGAGAGATAAGGAAGGAAGGGGGAGAGGGAGAGAGAGAATATGAATGTGGGTTTAGAATCCCAGTATGCTGTGATATAGGAAGCAGAGTACCTGAAGACTGGGCTCATCAACATGTGTGTGAGTGTGTGTGTGTGTGTGTGTGTGTGTGTGTGTGTGTGTGTGTGTGTGGTATGCAGGTATACACAATGGATGCACTGGGACTCAGTATGAGTATGGGCTGTGCCATTGTCTACATACCTCTCTTTCCTCATCTCACCCCCATGTAATGATACTAGTATCAGAAGATAGTATGGCCAGAATTAGCATAGTTCTACAGAAAGAACACGGGTTCTGGAATCTTAGGACCTAGTGTCAAACCTGCCTCCAAGGACTTTTACTTGTGTGAATTTAGACAAGTCACTTAATCAGCTTGGCCTCTGATTACTCCTTCTTTAAAAAGAGAGAGCAGGATTCATTACACCTTTGAGGTTCCTTCTAGCTCTCTAGATCAGTGCTCCTATGTGCTGGAGCCAACTGTTAAATTTTCAGTATGAGCATTTACATCTCAGAAATCAGCAAGCACTACAAACCAGGGTTTGATTTATTGTTTTGTTGAATGTCTAGACATAAGAAAGTGATGGAGAACATGTTAACAATGCAGATTGGGGCCACTAAGTGGCGCAGTGAATATAGTATTGGCCCTGGAGTCAGGAGGACCTGAGTTCAAATCCCACCTCAGACACTTGACACACTAGCCGTGTGACTTTGAGCAAGTCACTTAACCCCAATTGCCCTCCAAAAAAAAACAAACTAAAAAACAATGCAGATTAAATTTAAAAGTGTGTCAGGGTGTACATCCCTCCCTCCCAATACCTATAGATGGTCGTTAAATGTTTACAGCACAGCTCTCTTCTTTTTTTATTTTATTTTTTTAAAACTTTTGTTTATTTTTAGTTATATCATTCATTTCCATGAGATTTTGAGATACAAATTTTCTTCCGGTCTTTCCCCTACCTACCACCCCAAAACAGCGATCCCAATGTATACCCCCTCCCCCCATCTGCTGTCTCCTATATCCTCCTCCATCAACCCTCTGACTTTCCAGCAGGGCAATATGGATCTCCCTAACCCAGTGCCTGTATATCTTATTTCCCAGTTGCATGTAAATAATAATAATGATAATTATATATATGTATATATATATATTATACATGTATATATATGTATGTCTATATATATTATACATGTATATATATGTGCATATATATGTATATATATGTATATATATACATATATTTATATATATATTTAACATTTGATTTTAGAACTTTAAATTCTAGATTCTTTCCCTTCCTCCTTCATCACCCACCCCCACTGGAAAGACAAGCAATTAAATACAGGCCGTACATGTGTAGTTACACAGAA
>CM053586.1:79369098-79390459 GCA_028646515.1 Pseudochirops corinnae | reverse complement strand
AGGAATCTAAAGTTGGATTGCTGAGCTTTCTTTGCTTCCTTTGCCTGCTCATGCTGCCACTCAATTACTTGACTTTTTAGCTCTATGGAACTCTGCTTCCAGAGGGGAGAGCTCTGTCCCAAATCACTGGGGTTTTCACAGCTGCTGGAACTATTAGGAGGCCACTGTCTCTGTAACCCCCACCAGCTATGGCTCACTGGTCAGGACCACTTCAGGACCACCACCCAAGACCACGATCCTGATCCAGGCAGTTTAAAGGCAAGAGCACATAGCCTCTGAATGATCACTTGGCCCCCCTGCAGTCTGCAGGCTGAGAGCTCTGAAGCAGCCACGTGGAGGTGGCTGCAGGGCCGCCACTTGTGCTGATTTCTTGCCCTGAGGTAGCCAGCCGGACTAGCTTTTCTCCCCCAAATTTAGCCAAGTTCCATTGACCTTTCACTTTGTCCTTGTTTTTTATGGGTTAATATTTCTGGAAACTGCCACAGCTGCCAGTGATTCACTCTCCTGAATGCTCCAACCATGGCTTGTCCTGGCTGCCCCAGTGCCAAGCCACTGTTTCAGGCTGGGCTGGCTTCAGCTCCCAGTGCAATGCCATAAGCCCTTCCTGTCCCATCTGCCAGGCTGCCTTCAGTGGGAGCCTTGCTTCTTTATACTGTCGTGGGTTCTGGAACTCTAAAATTTGTTTAGAGTCATATTTTATAGGTATTTGAGGTGGTTATGGTAGGAACTGTAGAGTTTTCCTGCTTCTACACCACCATTGTGGCTCCACCCCACAGCTCTGTTCTTACAACTTCTAAGGTCTCTGTAATCTTGCAAAAGAAAAATATGTCCCTCGAGGTAGGGATAGCAGTGAAAAGAGGGACCTATTGCCCAGGGTATGAGTGAGATCAATATAAATGTGCATGAGAGGATGTGACATCATTCATGTTTAGTCTTCATGGTTTATTGCTCACAAATTAGGGACACAGAATTATTTTTAAAAACAGAGGCAACATTGACTATGAGAGAAATTTAGCAACATTTTTCCTTTTTGCTTAGGGGGGAATTTGTGACAGTCCTTGGGATTCTGACATTATAATTTGTTGCCATGACAATGATAGCAATATAAATTAATCTCCTGCAAGGCTTCTGTGCTTCTAGACAGGTGTGGGGTATAGGGAGAAAAGCCTAAAATTTGATTTAAAACTCCAAGAAAATATTTTGCACTACGATAAATATGGTTTGTGCTGTGTGAAAGTAAAATACTCTGCAGAATACAGTCTGCTATGTGATTTCATTTTTAAAAAAAATTCTCTCCCCTAAATTTCTAATGTTTATACTCTGAGACTAAGTGGAGCAAAGGCAGCTGGAAATTAAGAATCTTGGGAGGTCTCTAAATGATTTTATTTTGTTTAAAGAAATTCATTTACTTACTCATTGAGGTCAAATAAGCATTTGTCTATGATTGAAAGTATTGCTAATATGGCGCAATGATTGAAAAAGCTCACTATTATTTGTACTTTCAAAAACATTAAATGTAGTTTGGGGACTTTTCTCTTTACTTATTATTTTCTGATGGCCACTAATTCAATGAATGTGTTAGGGATGAGCCAGAATTAAAATGATATCAGGGTATTTAGTAGCATTGCTCAATTTGCTAAGGCCCCCCAACAGAAGGCTGTATAGAAATGTATTTCTATTTTAAGGGGCCCCAATGGCACAGACTCTAGAGAAGGTAAAACAGGGTATAGGAACCATTGCCATAGGAACCTTTGAAAGAGAAGACTTGGGGAGGACAGGGTAGGAGCCTTCAAGTATTTGAAAGGCTGCCATATGTAAGAGGGATTGCATTTAGTTGTCTTAGCTCCAAAAGAAAGAAATAGAAGTAGAGATAGGCTGGAGGCAGGTATGGAAAAACCATCAATGTTGTTGCCCCAAATATAGTGAAAAAGTTGGGTTTTGTCACTAACAGGCAGGAGTATGGACCGTTTCTATCTTTCCCCTTCATCTTCTTCCCTGCTCCTCACTCAAACTGGGCCACACACATTTAGTCATATCCTCTTTCCCATGCTCTTGCTGCAAAAATTCCTTTGTCACTAATGGCTCCTTTTGGTTTCCAAATAATGGTCTGAATCTCTTGTTGAACTCCTAGTTGCCTCAATGCCTTATGACCCATCCCCTCTGCTACTAGAATTATGTCCAATAAAACTGCAAGTTTTTCAAGAGACCTATGTCATAAGTTTCTTTTGTGTCCTTCTTCTGTGTCCCCAAGTATATCCAATATAGTTATAGGTCAGTCCAAAACTCTTACACATATTGTAAATATGAAGTCTATGGCTTTCTATTGAATCATACTTCATGTGGGAAAAGTTTTCAGATTTTCACAGAATCATACTTCATGTGGGAAAAGCATCAGAAACCAGAATGGGGATGATTTTTGCATGATTTTAGTCTCTTAATAGGAGCACCCTTTCATTTCTGGTTTTGTTGGTTGAACTTGGTTTAATTTCCAGAGATGGAGGGAATTCTCATTTTATTTTGTTTTGTTGGTTACACAGAATGACTGACAACAGCAAAGGTAAAGACAAGTAGGGAAAAATGTATTTCAGATATAGAGAAAAGGCAGAAAAATGGATAAGTTCCTGGTACTGGTCATAATATAGCCTTACACTTAGGATTAAAAAAACAAACAAACTAGTGCACATATGGGATGGAGGAATCTTAGTTTAATGGTTGTTCACACTAAAAAGACATAGGAGTTTTAATTGATTGAAAGCTCAATCTTTATCTCAGGATGACATGACAATCAAATAAGCTGAGATGTTCTAAGGCAGCATTAGCAGAAATGCTGTGTCTAGACAAAGGGGTTGATAATTCTGATATTCTCTGAGCTGGTCAGATCACCTCTAGGACAGTGTGTTCAGTTGCAGGTGGCACATTTTATGAGCAACACTGACAAACTAAAATGTTTTTTGAGGATATGTGAGAAGATGGTACCTTAAATACCATATGACAAATCTTTAAAGGAAAGGAGATATACTTTTTGAGCAGTGGCATATAATGGTTATCCTCAAATATCTCAGAGGTTACATAACTCCAGAAACTAGGACCCATAGGTGGGAATTATAAGGAGACAGATTTTGGCCCTATATAGAGAATCATGTTCTAATAATCAAAACTATCTAAGAATGTAATGGGTTGTCTCACAAGGTAGTGAGTTTTCCATTACTAAAAATATTCAAATAGAGACTAGAGTAACACTTGACAAGTATGTTGTAGAAAAGATTATAATAAACATAATATAATATAATATGATATGATATGATATGATATGATATAATATAATATAATATAATATAATATAATATAATATAATATAATATAATATAATATAATATAATAGGAGCACTATTTAACTAAATGAATTCTACAATTTCTTCCAACTGTAAGATTGTATAGGCTCTGGGAACCCCCTAGAACTCTCCTTGAATCTTAGCATTTGAGAAGCATTTGCATGAGGCCATAAGCCTTTCCTTATAGCTCCACCAAATCTGTTACTAGCCTAGCCCTCCATGGTCTGTCATCTCCAGGTAGCCTCCAGCTATTTCCCACCCTTAATCTCTCATTACTGGAGTCTGACCTCATTTGACTCCTCCTGAAGACCCTCCCCAAACTCCTCCTATAGACCACCCCTAGATCCTCCTACAACCTTTCTGTATATCAGCTCCATCTTGCTTCCATGAGATCCCAAGAATTACCTAGCCCAGACTCACTCTGTGTCAAATTATTCTGGGCAGCTTGTCCAATACAAGCATCACAGATACCGAGGCTCCCTAAGAGTCTATCCATTATGGTGAATCTTTAATAAACTTTGCTTTTCTTTGGCTGAGAGAAGATTTGAGTTGAATTCATTTGGCAGGACCTAGCATGTTAGTATTGTGGGGTCTCGAGCAACCTTAAACCTCAACATTTTGTGGTTCCCTGACCTCAACAAGATCATATTATGGAAATTCATAACAAAGTGTGAGGGGAAGTAAAATGCTAAACTAATAACCAATGAGAATTATTGGCTACATTTTTAATTGTATGAAGACTAATTTATATGTAGCAAAGACTACAAATCTCTTGTTCCTGGACATGTTTGTTGTGTTCGGATTTGGCTCAGTTCCCCCTTCCTTTTCAGGTATTTTGGATAGCAGCCTCAAGTAATATGAATAACCAAACCTAGCTGGCCAATGGGGGGTAGGGTGGGGGGGTTGGGGGAGGTGGGTGGGAAACAGAAGGATAATCATTGTGAGACTAGGGATACTTTCCTGGAACCCTGGGCCCCAGAAGAAGTTGAAACACAGAATAACTACAGTGAACCCTGTAGAAAAGACTACATCAGATTATAGAATCAGGGTACAGATAACTCAAGAAACAGGCCAAGAGATCCAGGAAAAGCACTGTCTCCTAGACCACTGACCCAGCTTCAAGCCCAGCCCCAAGAGCAATGATCCAGGGAATCATTGCTGTGACCTTGCAACTTTTACAGGTGCTGTAGTTACTGAAGATACAGGAAAGAAAGTTCTCAACACCAAAGTCCTTGGCACTTAAAAATTGCTCAAGATTAGAAATGAATATGAGTCAATGAAAATAACATCAGAGAAAATGGATTACCATCTTGCCTTATCACTTCAGCCTAAGGATCATGGAGCCTTGCAGCTGAAACTTCTCATGCGTGGTCTCTCCCTATTATATTGCAAGGTCTTGAGAAAAGAGCCTCTTTCTTTTCTGTTTGTATTCCAGGCCTAGTATAGTTCTTTTCACATAGTAAGTGCTTAACAAATGTTTTTTCATTCATTTATGGATCGCAGACACAAAGCATGGATATTGGAGGAGAAAGGATGCCAATAAAAGTGTGCTACCAAGAGCTTACAGAGTTGAAGAGAAAACTCTTTTGAAGGAGCTTAAGAGGAAGGGATTTCTATAGCACAGTGAAGATTTCTTGTGTATGAAAATGAGGGCCATAGGAAGCAGTAGGCAAAAGAAAGTTTAAATAATGGAAGCACCCTCATCCAAAAGTGTGTTTCTGATCATGGAGTCTGGTCTCTATTGTGAGTCACTGGAGACAGAGATAGTCCCCTTGGAAAAGAAAAAAAGGGTCAATAGGCAAGCTTTTTCCAATTTCACCATACTAACTCCTAGAGGTTGAACAAGGCAGTATGGTCTATTGGAAAGACCAGTTAACTGTGAATTTTGTTTGCACAGAAATCATATGAAACCTTATTTGAAGCCATAATGATGACTAATAGTCAGAGACAAAAACTCCTATAGAGGACAAATGGGGGAGGTTGGTGCCTGAAAATCAGCATATCGAAGAAAACCTCTTTCTGTATATCAAAAGTGACTGCCAGGCCAGGTGTCATTCACAAAGAGGAGGTATTAGATAATGGGACTTTTATTATTGATATCCTGGGCTAGAATCTTCAAACTAATACTTTTGTCAAATCTATTAGCAATTGGGGAGAAACCTTTTCTCATGCTATCTGATGCAGACAATTGGGGAAGAAACTAAAAATATTCTGCTTGGATTTCACTTTATAAAGCAAGTGGATGAGAAGGGAGGGGGGATTGAAATATGGAAATGAGAGGATGTGGTCAAGGGGTGGGATTTAATGAACCCGGAAATGCTAACCAACAGTATTTAAAGGGTGAAATTTGAATCTGAATGAACTATAAAAAAAAAAAAAAGGACTATGTAATTAGCTTAATTTTGTACTTGAGCCTTTTCAAAAGAGGTAAAAGGTCAAGTTACCTGTCTGAAATGACTGTGAAATAAAACTTTTTTTTTCTAAATTCACTCATGACTAGGAAAAATTCTAGATTATTTCTAACAATTGTGATTCAAAAGACCTGAGCTCTTTAGTTACATATTAGCACTAATTAGCCTTACAGTCTTGATGGAGTCACAATCCCTCTGAACCTCATTTTCCTCATCTGTGAAGGGACAGGATTGGTTTAGATGATGTCTAAAGTCCCTTCCTGGTCTAGAATCCTATAATTTCACATGGTTCCACCAGGTTTGAATTGGGATCTCTTCCGAGGAAAATTAGTTTTAAGTTTTTACGCTTCTAGTAATAAATAAACTGATTCCTTTGGTTGCCAATTTAGAAACCTTAGGAAATAACTCACACTAGAAAATTAATCCCAACACTAAATAGATACCCAAAAGCTAACCCACAGTTAGAATAGGATGCCACTGGATATAATAAAGCATGACCTGTGTTCTGCATTTTGTAGGGTCAAGGCGTTTAGGTCATTAGCAAATTTGTTTTAACCATAAAACCATTTGTTGGCAGAGACTCAGATCTGTTCCAGTGTCAGCCAAGGTTATCATGGCATCCATGGACTACTCCAAGATTTCAACTTTGAGAAAACAACAGTTAGGCACATCAATCTCACTTCAATATCTCTATGGTGAAAAGTTGAATCTGGTGGTCTGCATAATAGTATACTTAAGCTGTGGCTGTAAAATTAGAGATTTCACTTTTAGAGTACCAAAGAAAAAAATCACAGAATGTCAGAGTTGGAAGAGACAGGAGAGGCAAATTCCATTAGAATGCTTTGGGTGATGGGGAACTCACTATCTTCTTAGCCTTACCATCACACTTAAAGACAGATATAATTATTAGGAAGCTTTTTCATTATGTAGAAGTTAATTCTGCCTTTTAACAGTTTCCACCTTTTTCTCTTATTTCTTCCCTCTAGAGTCAAGCAGAATGAGATTAATCTATCTTCCATAAAATGAATCTTCAATATTTGAAGATAGTTATCCTAAGTCCCATCTTCTCCAGGTTCTCATATAGCTTAATTTCCAGTTCAGTCACTATCCTGGTCACCCTTTTTCAACTGCAGTCTGGTTTTATCAATGTCCTTCCTAAAATGTGATACCTAGAGCTGAATACTATACTCCAGATATGGTCTAAGCTGGACAGAGCAAAGGACAATGACTTCTTTTTCTAAAAACTGGGCTTCTATCAATGTGGCCAAAATTTACATTAAGGGTTTGGGGCTGACATATTACACTGTTGACAAATAGTATCACTGATCTAGAATTGAAAGGGATCTCAAAAGTCCCAAAAGTCCAACCCCTTCATTTTTCCAATAAGAAAACTGAGGTCCAGAGAAGTGAAGTAATGTTGTCAGCATCTGGCAAACAGTCTGATTCAGAAGTGGGATTTAGTCATAGGTCCTCTGACCCCTAAGGAGCATCGCAGTGGCAGAGTGGTTCGAGTGCTAGGCTGGGCCTGGAATCAGGAAGACTGATCTTCCTCAGTTCAAATCTGGCCTGAGACACTTGATAGTTTTGTGATCCTGGGCAAGTCGCTCAATCCTGTTTGCCTCAGTTTCCTCATCTGTAAAATGAGCTGGAGAAGGACCTGGCAAACCACTCTAGCATCTTTGCCAAGATGACCCCAAACGAAGAGCTGGATATGACTGAAAACAATTGAACAACAACAAACAACCACTGACCCCAGAGCAAACGTTCTTTTTACTGTATTATACTCTCTCCCCTATGTTGCCGAAACTGAGGCTACAGTTCAAATACGGATGGCATGGGTTAGTGTAAAGAATAATGGATTTGGGTTCAGACGACCTTATGCTTAAATCCCAGATGGCATCTTGTATCTTCAGTTATTCACTTAACCCCTTTGGACTCAATTTTCTCATCTGTAAAATAAGGGAGTTGGACTAGTTGGCCTCTGAGGTACCTTTGAGCTTTACATATGATTGCTAAGGTTACTTCTACGCTAAAAGTTATAAATCTCAAAGTTAATTTTTATAGGCACTATTGTCTCCACCATCCTATACTTATGAAATGGATTATTTTAAGGTCAACCTTAGGACTTTTCCTTTATTTATGTTGAATTTCATCTTGTTACATACATTCCATCCTTGTAACTTGTCAAAAAAAATTCTATCATAAAAATTGCTCTCTCCACCCACCTTTATGTCATACACAATTTTCATAAACATGTTGCCAATGTCTCCATCCAAGGCATCAATAAGTGCGCTAACAGGAACACAACCAAGAATAAATTCTTCTTTTACCAGGCTAGAAGAAAGGAAATATTTGTCTACTTGTGTAATTTCATTTGATCATCACAATGACCATGGGAAGTAGATGCTATTATTATTTCCATTTTACAATTCAGGAAACTGAGGCAAACAGATTAAATGACTTGCCCAGGTCCCACAACTAGTACATGTCCAAGGCTAGATTCAAACTCAGATTTTCCTGATTCCAGACCCAGCACTTTATCATCTGTACCCTAATAGGCTGAATGTGGTCACATGGAGCCTGTGGTGGGAGGAGTTTTGCTGAAGGGAAGCAGAGCCATAGGAAGCTAGTCAGAGCTAGTGAGATGGTGGGGGACAGAGGAGATCAGGCAAGGAGATAGATAGTTTTCTGAGTAAATATTCATCTTGTATTGGTTTGTGGGAAGGCTGAAGGATGGCATGGCTCTCAGTGTTATTATGGCTTCTGAATATCTTTGGTACTATGATGGAATTGGCTTACTGGTTTGGGGATTGAGTTTTCTGGTGTCTGAATAAATGCTTCAGTTCTATCTTCTGAAGAGTTTGGCATATTTTGTGATCAAATGTCATGTGATACTTATAGTCATGGTCTTTATGGTGATCGTGCATGCTGTAAATATTGCATTGGTGCTACACCTACCTAACTAAAGACCTCCTTCATACTGACATCCTACCAACAAGCATTTATTAAGAGCACATACTACATGCAAGGTACTGTACTTAAGTACTAGAATACAAAGCAAGGCAAAGGGTAGTCTCTGCCCTCAAGGAACTTGCAATCTTACAACACACGATTATAAACAAACAAGATAAATACAGACTAAACTGAAGGGGAATTCTGTTGGAGGCACTAGCAGTAAGGGGAACCAGGTAAGGCCTGTTCTAGAAGGAGAGATTTTTGCTGAGACTTAAAGAAAGCCAGGAATAAGAAACAAGCAAGCCTCTGTTCATGAATGAACAGACTTTGAGTCAAGATTGTTGAACAATGATCAGTGAATCAAAAAACATTTTTTAAGTGCTTCCGATGTGTTAGTTTCTATGAGAAGTGCTAGGGACACAAATCAAGGCAAAACAGTCCTTTGCCCTCAAGGTACTCATAGTGTAATTGGAAGACAGGAAGGCTACCATATAAACAACTAGTAACATATAAAATATATACAGAGTAGATGAGAATTAATCTCAGAGAAATTGGGAAACTCAGAAAGGTGTGATTAGAACTGAGTCTTAAAGCCAGGGAAACTAGAAAGTAAAGGTGAGAAGAGAGATTTCTATGCATGGGTGATAACCAGTGCAAAGTCGCAGTAATGGTAGATTATGCAATGAGAACAAGTAACAGAAAGTAAATTACTGTAGCTGGAGCATAGATTGCATGGATGAGAATAAAGTGTAACAAGTTATGAAAAGTAAGAGGGGATCAAAAGCAAGAACTTTAAATGCTCAAGGACATTATGTTTGATTCTGGAAGTAACTGTGTGTCAGCAGAATAAGGTATAGGTAAGGGAAGATGTGACATTGTCAGATACATGCTTTAGGAAAATCACTTTGGCATTTGAGTTCAGGATAGATTGAACTGGAAAAGATTTGAGACAGAACAAACAATTATAAGGTTATGGCAATAGTCTAGGAGAGAAGTGATGTTCATCTGAGCTTATGTTGTGGCTGCGTGAGCAGAAAGAAGGTGATCTATTTGAGAGATATTGTGAAGGTGGAAATGAAAAGATTGGGTAATGGATTGGATGTGTTGGGTGTGTGAGAGTGAGGATGACACCAAAATTAAGAGCCCAGATGACTAGATGGATGGTGATGCACCTGACTGTAGAAGGGAAATTTATAAGAGGAAAAGGTAAATTATCGTACCACAGCCTCTTATAGACCATATCACTCAAATCTGTCTAAAAAGGATACCATGATCAAGAATTTTTATTTTAAAAGTACACCATTTATTTCCTTTAAAACAACTTCCACTTAATTCTGACACCATATTAAAATGAATGCTATGCCCTTCAAAATACTTCAAAATTCTACATACATATAGAGATACATGTATCTATGTGTGTGTATGGGACTCCAGTGACGCTGGAGGAGAGACTGAGGCTGATGACTTTTCATAGCCCTGCCTCACTTAAATTGAATTCACTAACAAGTCAAGACATCACCCTCTTGATGTCATTGGTTCTCTTCAAGAATGAAGGATGAACAACAACAAGAGCTATGTATAATCTGCACCCCCTTTTATGTATATACACTTACACAACATGCGCATATGGTACTGATACTGTTTCCTCAACAGTTTTTAGAACTCCAGCATCAATTACAAATTTACAGGCATATCTCATTTTTGACAAAACAATACTGCCCAGTTTGACATTACTCTATTAAATGAATATGTTACAGACTCTGAAGACAGCTCTCAAAGAGGAGCTTCACAAATGTTTTGAATGATGACAGCCTCACTGGAATAACAATAAGGTCTTTAAAGGGATCCAACAAGCATTTATTAAGCACCAATTGTTTGGCAGATATAATGTTAGGATAACATTCATTTAGCTGTTTAATTTCATTCAATTAAATTGATCTAGTTGTTTAGTTGTTATGCTTCTGTTTAAAATAGTGGTTCTCAACCTTCCTAACGCCGTGACCTTTTAATATTTGATAGGGGAGCGATGTCTAGGTTCCTAAGACCATCGGAAATATGTGTTTTCTGATGGTCTTAGGCAACCCCTGTGACCCCTGTGAAAGGGTCATTCAACCTCCAAAGGGGTCATGACCCACAGGTTGAGAACCACTGGTTTAAAACAAAATGTTATTATAGTCATTGTTATAGTGTGCAGCTAGGTAGCACAGTGGATAGAATGCCTGGTCTGGAGTCAAGAAGAGTCCTCTTTCTGAGTTCAAATCTGACCTTAGACAGGTACCAGCTGTGTAAACCTTGGCAAGTCACTTAACCCTGTTTCCCTCAGTTTCCTCATGTATAAAATGAACTGGAGAAAGAAATGACAAACCACTCTAGTATCTTTGACAAGAAAATCCCAAATGGGGTCATGAAGAGTTGGCCTTAACTGAAATGACTCAACAACAACAACAATAACAACACGATTATAGTGGTCATACCCTGAGAGCATTCATGCTGAGAAGTCTTAAAAAGCTGAAAGGAATCAGGACGGCTACTCACCTTCCACCTCTAGCTCTGGCTAGAAGACTTAGGGTCTTCTACAGAAGACAGAAAAAAAAAAAGCACAGAGCAGAGATTTCTGAGAAAAAGCAGATATGAGAAGGATATGTGGTAAACCTAAGCAACTCAAGCTGGCAGGAGTATTGATGGGGGCTAGAAGTTCCAAGAACCATAACAATTAAGTTGTACAGAAGGGCGCTAAAAATGTAAAATCAAGAGTTGAAATTAGGATGCAGATCAAGAAAGAGGATCAAAGGGAGATGATTACAGATCCAAGAGATACTGAGAAGGGCAGCTGATACTCTCCCTAACTTCTGGACCCATGACAGGAGATCATGAGGTAGGAACATGATTAGTCATTATAATGAGTTTGGTAACACTGTAACTATATCCTTGTTTTCTGGGCTTGGCAGTGTGTTTCTTTTCTCTTCCTTATGCATATCTTAATAAGGTTCTTCTATTTTCAAATGCTTCTTGTTAGTTGGATGCTTAAATGAAGACCCTTCATGGAGAGACAAAATTCAGAAATTCCTGGGACTTTCCCAAGTGAGTGTGGAGATATGAGAAACAATTGAGAAATATTCACAACTGAACCCTGCCCTCATGACCACAAAGCTACAGTTCTGAGCTACAGGTTACATAATTTTATGGTGACATCTCACTTTAAAAAATTGTCTAAGTAGATGATTATGGAAGTTTTTTTAGTACTTTTCCATATGTGCTTTTTAAATGATGATATGCTTTCAAAGTCATTTGAAATTCTAAAAAGAAGATGTAGGCATGCCTAGGGTTGATGATAAACTGCATCTTCAGTGCTATTTAGATTACAAAAATAAATACATACAGTTCATCAGATTTTAGAATTTAACAAAGATGATCATATTTGTATTTGAATGAGTATGACATATGGATGTCTCAAAGTTGCTTAGAAAAAACCCCCAGAAAAGACAAAAATGGGTATTGTCTAAATGTTGAAATGAAAAAAGAATAAAGATGGAAGCAAACACAATTATTAGTCCATGCAATGGGGAAGAATTATCATTATTATTAATAAATAGAACATGCCCATCAGGCATTATTCCATGACATTTATTATAATTTGCATTTAGTGAAGTCACTTACAAATCAAGATATCAACTCATGTAAAGTTTATAAACTATGAACTCAAAAAAAGGTGATAAATTCTATAAAAATCAAAGCACATATGAAAGGAATTTTTTTGCTTTTCCCTATAGAGCCATACCTTGCCTAATGTTAATAAGAGATTGAAAGAGAATGTAACATTGGGTAGAACTATAATTATAAGGAAACAGGTTCATAGTTATAATCCTTTGAAAAAATGATTCACCAACTAGACAACATTGCAGTGGGGGTTTGCGACGTTACAATGAGGTATGGCAAAAAGAATTAATGACATTGTGCCCAAATGGCTTGATTAGGGTGATCTTACATAAGGTATACTTGGATTCCAGAGAAAAGAACACCAAAATGTTGAAAATTAATGGATTGAAATTCTATTATTTTCTTCCTTTTCCATCTAATGTAAGTATGATGTTTAAGAAAAACTAAGCAGGCTATAAATTAGCAAGAAAAAGAAGTGGGAAGGTGAAGAAGTCAGGATAATTGGTTATACAACCTCTGAGTAACTAAACATTAACTACAACTAAAATTTTCTACCCTGGGCCTTGAACTGATTATAATTTTGCGTGAAGGCATAGATGATACAGTAATCAGATTTTCAGATGAGATGAAGATGGGAGGGATCACTAGTATATTGGAAGATCAAGTCTCAATCTAAAAAGTTCTTGGCAGGATAGAATGATAAAATGAAATTTAACATAAAACAAATGTAAATTTCCAAATTGGGTTTCAAAAGATCAACTTCATAAATATAGAAGGAGGAAGCATAGCTTTATAAACACTCCTAGGAAAAAAAGGTCCTAATGCTTGAGTGGAATACAATCTTGATATGGGTCAGCAATATGACATAGCTGGCAAAAAAAGGTAATTGTTTCCTAGGTAGCCAAAATATAACCTCTTCTACATAGAGGGATGATAGTTTTGTAGTCTTTTGTCCTGCTAAAATCACATATGTAGTGTTGTGTTTAGTTCTGGTCAGTACATTATAAAAAGAGTATAATGATCTGGAAAAGTCCAGTAAAGGATGACCAGGATGTTGAGTAGATTTTTGGGCGGGAATGGGGAAAACAAAGGATATAGCAAGAGTCCTCAAGTATTTGGAAGACTATCATGTAAAAGAGAGATTAGATCTATGCTTTATCCCATAGGGCAAAACTAGAAGTGGGTAAAAGTTGTAGAGAGGCGGATATAGGTTTGATGTATAGAAAAAAATTCCAACACTTAGAGCAAAAAGTGGAATGTGCTACCTAGGGAGGTGATGGGCTCCTCTTCTTTGGTGGTCTCCAAGTAGAAGCTTAATGATCACTTATCGGTCATGTTATGGATGAGATTCTTGAGGCAGGTATGGATTGCCTGGGCTAGGTGACTTCTGAAGTCCCTCAACTCCTCTTAGATTCCATGGCTCCATGAATACCAATAAGTTTGATTTTGCATGCTGTTATTGATGAGCTGGTTCAGTCATGTCTAACTCTCCATGACCCCATTTGGGGTTGTCTTGGCAAAGATACTGGAATGGTTTGCCATTTCCTTCTCCAGCTCATTTTATAGATGAGGAACTGAGTCAAATAGGATTAAATGACTTGCCCAAGGTCCCAAGGGCTCCAAGGCCAGTGCTCTGGCACTCTGCCATCTAGCTGCCTCAATCTTGTATAAATGCATCCTACCATAGCAGCACAACTTTGTGTTGTACATCAAGATTGAATGACAACTTGAAGAGGAGGAGAAGAAAGGGTGACATTGCTGGGATAGGAATCTTTGAGAGAACTATCAGCAAAGATCTCCTTGATCTTTTTGGGGTGGGGAGTATAAATCACAAATTCTAGCTTATATATGTATGTTGTAGTGTACTAATGTAATAATGTATCAGTACCACATAGCATACTTGCCTTCAGCATCCAGGTGGCCTAAAACTGGTCCTGAAATTGGGAAGACCTGAGTTCAAACACAGTCTCAGACACTAACTCTGTGACTCATGCAAGGCACTTAACTGCTGTCTGCCTCAGTTTCCTCAACTATAAGATGAGGGATAATAATAGCCCCTAGCTTCCAAGATTATTTTGAGGATCAAATGAGATTATATTTGTTAAGCTCTTAGCAGAGTAATTGAGACAAAGTAGGTATTGATTACTTTCTTCAAGCTTTAAATTGATTCCACTTTCCCCTTTCTCCTTAGTCTTGCATCTCTTAACACATATTCTTCCTTTTCTGTTACATTTCAGACATGAAAAGCCACTCCAAGTTGCCCAGCCTAGGAGGCTGTCATGTTTTTCTTCAATCCCCTCTAACACTCTAGGAGAAATGCTACATATGCTAGGAGTCACTATGCCATTGTACTGAAGCTCCTGTTAGAGTTTTGTTCCTTTTGTGTGGGATAGCTCCGCCCTGCAGTGATTTCTGGGATGGAGTTTTGCCCAGAGTAATTTCCCAGCAGTGTAATTAGTGCCAGGGGAAGGTCTGCTGCTGTCCCTTGTCTGTTTATCGTAGCCTGACAAAACGCTTTTTTACAGTAACAAAAGGGAGATATTTTTAAATCTGGACAACTACAGGAAATGTAAATCCTCTTGAGGTTAGTAATTGAATACACCCTTGAGAAGTCTTCAGTAGAAGACTGTCTGATTAGATATCTTTTTACATTGTCATAATTTCCAAAAGATAGTTTCTTACCTTCTTTTGTTGTTATTGTTGAGTCATTTCAGTCATGCCTGACTTCCTGTGAGAACATTTGGAGTTTTCTTTTCTTTTTTTCTTTTTTGTTTTTTTTGGAGGGGGGAAGGCAGGACAATTGGGGTTAAGTGACTTGCCCAAGGTCACATGGCTAGTAAGTGTTAAGTGTCTGAGGTCAAATTTGAACTCAGATCCCCCTGACTCCAGGGCTGGTGCTCTATTCACTGCACCACCTAGCCGCCCCCTAGAGTTTTCTTAGCAAAGAACCGAAGTGGTTTGCCATTTCCTTCTCCAATTCATTTTACTGATGAGGAACTGAGGCAAACAGGGTAAAATGACTTGCCCTGGGTCACACAGCTAGTAAGCATCTGAGGCTGGATTTGAACTCAGGTCTTCCTGACTCCAGGCCTGGTACTCTATCTAATGTGCCACCTAGCTGCCCCATGTTAAGGTACACCAAACAGAGCTTAGGACAGGCACTCTAAAACCAACTCTTCATTAAAGTTTATGGTGTAAGGGTAGGAGAGACAAGTCATATCACTCCACCTAAGGTACATAATAAAACGCTAGGCTTGGATACATTTAACAAGTGAGAACTCGATTGTTCACCAGCCGTGAGAAAGGTCTGGACAACTCCCTAGGTGAGACAGGAAGTCCACTTAGAAGACTTGATAAAACTTGATCATGACGTTTGGATTATCTAGAAATTATCAAGCTGATCTAGGCCCAAGAGATTTGCATGTCTGGTGGTAGAGAGGAGAAAGAGTCACCTTGAGAAGGAGGTGCTTGGGAGAAGGGTAGAAAAAACCACCTCAGCCTTCAGTAGGTCTCCTCCCCTGAGGGGATGGGGTGTGAGGCAGGGGAGAAAGTTGATCTGACTTGCAAGTTTTCAAGGGTCAGGGGGATTTTGAATTTTCTATCTTCTAACTGTCCCTGAACAGCAGCAGATGGTGATAGTGTCCAAATCAAGAGCCAAGGAAAGACTAGACAAGGTGAAGAAAGCTGATTCAATTTCAATAGAAAAACTACACCGTAACTAAGAATGCTATCTTGGGGGGCTCCAATTAAAAGACTTCCAGGAATTTTGAGTTACCCCCTTAGTCACATATGATCTAAGCATAAGCTTATTTTCTTCTGCCCTCTGCATATACTTGTAGGAGAATGTGTCATAGGTACTGGGGGATGGAGTGTTTTATTCCAGCTATTCTATACCACTTTAGTAATTAGCTCCTTATAAAGGTGAACTAAGTTTGGCTGACCAACTGGCACCAACTTCTACTTATAGGAAGGAGAGCACACTAGGTAGGACTCATGAGATATAGCATTAGTAAAGATACTCCCAATCTTTCAGGGCTACCCCTAGATTCTTAGGGGATTTTGTACTGGTGACCCAATTTAGCAAAGAAAGTAAAAGTTAAGAGAATAAGTTCAGAGTATGTGTTACTGTGGGAATGTTGGTGTATCTCTAGTCTCATCATTATTTTTAAGAATTGTATTTTCAATTTAAATAAGTCATTTCTAGTGGATTGGCTTGTTGGAAATTTCCCTAAAAACCCATATGTTTGCTAGTCTTCATTAAATATCTGTTTCAAAGACAATTTTCTCTCTTTAATTTGTGGGGTTCATTTGGCCCAGCATCCTGTGACCACAGTTTAAAGATTTCATGGCTGTTGACTGGAAATAAGACCCATCTCTTTTTGACACCAGAATTCTCTCAGTGTTGCAATACAGAAAAGTGATACTTGGAATACAACATTCTATAAAGAATTGAAAGCAGATACCACACAGAGAGTAATGGAAAAGAATATGGTGGGAGTAAGCAGGCTGAAATATACAATGAAGGAGTTTCAAAGACCATAAAGGAAAGGTGTTATCAGTCACGCGGATGACAGGAAAAGAAGAGGGACAGGTCACATGGTAAACGTGAAGGATGACAGACGCACAGCCCAAGTGCTCCAAAGGCATCTTTGAGATCTTGGGAAAAATTTCGCAAGAGAATAAGAGAAAACAAAACTCTGGCATGTTGGATGGACTCCTGTGTTGAAATTATGAGGGTTTATAGGCAAGAACCATACAGGATGGGCAGACTTAGATGGGCTGCTATCTCCATCATGAAAGGGAACATTCAAATGGATGAGATCACAAATGCATTTGAATAATTAGTTTTTAGTTTTTGTTAAGTGTTTTGATTCTTTCAAATTTCCTACTTAGAATGACAGGTAGGAGAGAGAAGCAGGGAGTAAGCGTTTTTTAAGTGACTATCAGGTTTCAGGCATCAGGCTAAGGGTTTTACAAATGACGTCTCCTTTGATCCTCACAAAAACCTTGTGAGGTAGGCGCTATTATTATGCTCAGTTTACGGGGGGGCAATGGAGGGAGAAAGAGGTGAAGTGTCTTTCCCAGGATCACATAGTTAACAAGATTCTGAGACCAGCTTTGAAATTGGGTCTTCCTGACTCTAGGCCCAATGCTTTTTCCATTTGGCTTCAGTTAAAAGAACCAGAGGAAGTCCTTCAACACATCGGATGGAATATCTATGAAGGATTTATGGAAAGACATGGACAAGAGTTACGTGGATCAGAGAATGGAGCTCTAAACCAGTGGGGGGGTTATCAACATTGATGACATCAAGATATCTAAGTATTGTTAGGTGGTGTTTGAATGAGGTTGTTACAAAATTAATTTT
Organism: Pseudochirops corinnae; assembly: GCA_028646515.1. Classification (NCBI taxonomy): domain Eukaryota; kingdom Metazoa; phylum Chordata; class Mammalia; order Diprotodontia; family Pseudocheiridae; genus Pseudochirops; species Pseudochirops corinnae. The sequence continues at coordinate 79,372,736 of CM053586.1, read as the reverse complement.
GCAGCAACGAAAGGGCTGTCATATCGAGGGCTACTCATCTCTTTTATTTTTTTACTCATAGTTCACACCACAAAGAATGCCTGCTACTGTTATCAACATGTAAGGTCTCTAATTATATAAAAATAGACACTGGTGCTTAATATTAACAAATAAACTAAAATTCTTTTACAATCAGGCACTTCTTATTGGTGGATGTGGGAAGACCAATGATTCTATGATCTTTTTTTTTTTTTTTAACTATATTCTCAGAGCATAGAGAAAGGACGACATAGTAGATGGAGAATTGGTCTTCAAGACTATTTCTCAGAAGAGATCCAGAGAGATCTGGGTTCAAGCCTCTGACACAACCTAACCATGTAAAGACTCAACGCCCATGGCAACTCCTTAAAAGAAGTTGCTATTTTGCTAGGTGATAAAATCACAAATTCAGACCCACCCAATCCTTCTCTCCCTAAAAAAATCCTTAGCATGCTGGTGCACATATGCATGGCAATGACATAAAAGCCTAAAGACAATACTGCATAGGTCTAATAAAGACACATGTGCTTCATATTCTACCAAGCTACTGAGCTAAAATTAAGGTTTCATCTGCATGACACTAATACAACTGAGGAGACAAGGAAAAATTTAAGCAATTAGTTGTTTTGTCTAGAGGAATTAAAAACATGATTGATTTTTTTCATTAATTTTTTTAAACTGAATTTACAAGATGTTTAGAGATCATGTTGATCACAGCACAATAAAAAGACCTCTTTCAGTGAGATGGTTTTGAATTATTACCATAATGCTTCAGAATTTTAATAGTTGACCTCTATGTCATGACACCTTTTTTCATGAGCCTTCATTCATGCATTTAGAGACATACAAAGACTATTTTAAGACTGAGACTCATTTTCTGAAGCAGCAGACCTAATGTCAACACTTGAGATATCATACCTCATTCAAGTAAGACCCAGGCTTGTGACTTCAGGGTTATCCTTAGCCCTTCTTTCTTCATCACCATCTCTCCTGCACCCATTACCCACACATCTACAATGCCTTACACATACTAAGTGTTTGGGAAAGATTTGGTGAATTGAATTCAATCAGTTTTTCTCTTTATATCTATCTCTGACTTTTATCTTTCTTTAAGGCTTAACTCAGGTGCTAAAACCATTATGATGCTTTTTGTGATCAATGCCCTTACTTGTTTCTTCTCTCTCACTACTTACTCAATTTTCTTTGATCTATACTTCTTTTATATTATACTTGTATTATATATTCTTTGTCATTCTTATTTCTAAACACGTTTTTCTCCTAGGCTGTAAACTTCTTGAGGGGAAGTAGTGTTCTATTTCTATGTATACACTTAACAATGATTTGCAGGTTAATAGTTATTTATTAAATTTTTTTTATTCTCTGTGACAGTATAAATTTTTTCATAACTCAGAGAATTGAAGCCCTTTTCTCTTCAGTAAAACAAATATTAGATCAGTTGAACAAATATTTATTAAGTATTTCTTATAAGGGTCTGTGCTAGACTTTGAGTACAAAAATCTAGATATAAAACAGACCCTACTATTAAGAAAGGTATGCTCTAATGGGGGTATTTTTGTTGAGTCATTTTTTGGTTTTTTTGATATCTGACTCCTCATGACCCCATTTGGGGTTTTCTTTGCAAAAGGTACTGGAGTTGTTTGCCATTTCTTTCTCTGATTCATTTTATAGATGAAGAGACTGGGACAAACAGGATTAAGTGACTTGCCTGGGATCACAGAGCCATTAAGTATCTGAAGCCAAATGTGAACTCAGGAAGATAGTCCTCTTGACTCCAGGATCTGCATTCTATCTACTGTACCACCTATCTATCCCAAATGGGAGTAGGAAGAGACATAAATAACTATGGTACAATGAAATATGTGATAAGTACAGAAGAGTGGTGTGAGAAATTTGAGGAAAAGCCCATTTTCAGTTAATGGAGGAGGAACCAGGGAAGATTTTATGGAGTGTGCCACAGGAAGGTGTTAAGTGAAGAAAGGAACTTCAATAAAGTGCAGGTGAGAGGGGAACCATGCTGATCATGAGGAATGGCATAAGTAAAAACATGGAGAAGCACTGGATGATGTACAGATGGAGAACAATGTCATTGGAACATGAAACATGTGATGGGGAGTATTTTGAGATCAGGCTGGGAAGCAAGGCACAAACCAGATTGTGACTGGATTTGAAATGTGAGGATCAGATTAATATTTTATTTTGTAGGAAATATGGAGTCACTGAAAGTTTGTGAAGAGAGGAATAATAGAGTCAGAGGGATAGATTATGTAACAACATGAAGAATTAATTAGGGACGGAAAAGGGAGGAAGGAAGATCAATTAGGACATTTTAAAATTATATCAGGTAAAAAGAGAGGAGATCCTGAACTACAGTAGCTAAAGTGAGAGTTGAAAGGAACCATTTTTTCCTGAAGATCTTAGCCAAATTCCTTGACTATAACACATTAGCCTTCCTCTCTTCTTACTACCAACCCTCTGAAATCTGGCTTCTGAACTAATTACTCAATTGAAACTACTGTCTCCAGAGTCAACAGAGAGCTCTTAATCACCACATCTAACAATCTTTTTTCAATCTTCACAAAGACTATGAGATAAAAATTATACCCAGGGAACCAGGAAGATAGATAACAATGCTCTCTTAGGAGAGTGGATGGGTGACCTGATACATTTCTCAAAATGGAGGTTCCAGGAAGAATTCTCCAATAGGAGAAGTGGGGAATGGGGGTAGAAGAAGAAAACAACTATGGTATGCTATCACAAATTCCAAAGAATAAAGGCTGATGAACTGGGCCATCATCAAAATCAAGGTTCTGAGAGCAACTCACCAATAGGAGAAACTTTTAGTATAGTAATAGTTTCTCCAAACCACCCCTCCCATGACAGGGAAGAACAAGTTTGGGAGGAATTTAGGACTAGACAATTGAGTCAGAGGTGTTATTTATTGTCTTTGTTTTACAGATGAGAAAACTGACATTAAAAGAGGCTAAGTGACTTGACCAGGGTCACACAGAGAGTGTGTGAGGCAGAATTCTAATCCATGTCTAGCATGCCATACTATCTCCACTTTCCATCAGTAGCTCTGCTTATTCTGAACTCCACAGAACAAGATGTCCCTGCACAGGGTTTCCCATGGTGTGTTTTCTCCCACCGCCTGCTGTTCTGTTTCCTTTTCTGTGATGTTTCCCCCAAATGTTTATAAACTCCTTGAAGACAGGAACTTATTTCTTTTTCTTATTTATATCCCTGACACTTAATATGATACCTGACCCATATTAGGTGCTTAATTAATGTATAGTGAATTAAATTGAATTGAACCTAATATGGCATACAGATTAGATTGAAATCCCCAATGAAGGTCTGAAATATTGTTTTCATTGCTAATTGTTTCACTCTCAATTAATTGTTTTTTACTTTTAAATGACATGTCCTTGTACTTTATCTCCTGAAAATGACTATATAACTCTATTGATATCTTTATATGTTATAGATGCTTTTTCCTGTGACATCTGGCTTAGTAGGTATCTGTAAATGGCTTTCTCCCTCCTCTTTCTTCTCAGGCTAATTCTATAAATTATGTTTTAAAGACTGCAAGTAACTGTATG
>CM053586.1:79334196-79352404 GCA_028646515.1 Pseudochirops corinnae | reverse complement strand
AGCCACTGCCTCTGACGCCGCTTCCAGTCCGCACCGCACAGAGACTAGCTTGGCTCCGGCGTTCTCTTGCTCCACCCCTTCCTGCTACATCAGCAAGCTCAAGGGGCGTGGAAGATCTTCAAATCCTAGTATCGTTACACCTACTTTACCTATTTTTTCCCAAGCAATTTATGAAGAATTGGAAATAATTGTACTTTAAATGCTTGGTAGAATTTGCTTGTAAATCCTTCTGGTTCTGGTTTTTTTTTTTCTTATTTGGGAATTCATTTGTGGCTTGTTTATTGCTTTTTCTAACATAAGCTCACTTAAGTATTTTGTTTCCTGTTCTATGCAATTTATATTTTTGTAAATATCCATCTCATTTAGATTATCAATTTTGTTGACATATATTTGGGCACAATAATTGTTTTTATTCTTCTTCATTGATTATGAATTTACCCTTTTTGATTTTAATTCTGGTAATTTGGTTTTCTTCCTTTTTTAAAAAATGAAATTAGCTAATGGTTTGTCTCTTTTTAAAAAAAAATTCCCTACTTTTATTTGTTAGTTCACTGATTATATAGTTAATTTTCTCTCCTTTAATAATCTCTCCTTTGATTTTCAAGATTTCTGTTGTGGTGTTTGTTAGTTGTCTAGCTTTGTTAGTTGCATGTCTAGTCTGTTCTAAACCCTGCTTGGGTTCCATTGCCCCAATTTTGGTATGTTTTATCATTGCTGTCATTATCTTTAATAAAATTATTGATTGTTTCTATGATGTGTTCATTGGCCCATGCCTTTTTTAGGATTAAGTTGTTTAGTTTCCATTTTTTTTTTTTTTACTGTTTGCTTTAAAAACACTCTATTGAATGTAAAATTACATTATGATCAGCAAAAGATACATTATGCTTTTATGCCCTCATATATGCCTATTTTTTATGAAATTGCCATGAACTAGAAAATTTGTATACTTTCTATTCCCATTTGATATTCTCTAGAGATTTGTCATACCTGACTACTCAAAAAGTCTTTTCAAGTACTTCATTTCTTTTTTTTTTTATTTCTGTTAGATTTACCTGAGAGGAGTAAATTGATATCTTCCATGATTAAAGTTTTACTGTCTATTTCTTCCAGTAATTCACTTAACTTTTCCTTTAAGAATTTAGATTTTGTACCATTTCATGCATGTATGTTAATAGTGATATTAATTCATTGTCTATAGTACCTTTTAGCAAAATGTAGCTTTTCTATTTATTATTTTTTTAATTAGATCTATTTTTGCTTTTGCTCTGTTTGAGGTTGATTGTTACCCCTGCCTTATTTACTTTGACTGAAGCATAATAGATTCTGCTCTAGTCACTAATTTTGCATGCATCTTTCTGTGTATTTCTTGTAAAAAACATATTGTTGGATTCTTGTCTCAAATCCATTCTTCTGTCTTTTTGCCATTTTATGGGTGAGTCCATTCCTATTCACAATTATGACTGCTAACTATTTATTTTCTTCCACCATATTTTCTTCTATCCATTCTTTCCCTGCCCCTCATTTAGAGTCTGCTTTCTTTGCTTATGATTGTCTCCTTTAATCTACCTTCCCTCCTATTCCTCCTCCTTTTCCTCTGCTATTTCATCGTTAGGTAAGATGCATTGCTGTACTCAACTATGTGTGTATATATAGTCTTCCCTCATTAATAAGTTCAGATCAGAGTGAAGTTCAAGTAGTGCCTGTTCCTCTACTTGCTCCATATACCCTTCCTAGAGCAATCCATTTATGTGAGATCATTTTCACCATTCTTCCTCTCCCTTCCCCACCCTTTCTAGTCTTCTTTTGTGATCATCAAACATCAAATAGAATTACACTTATGTCCTCTAGACTTCCTTTCTGACCCCTGATGATAGATTTCTGGAGGGATACATGTCCTATCTCTCCATATGAGAAAGTGAAAAGTTTAATCCTTTATGGTTTTTTGCTGTTTACCTTTCTTTGCTTCTCTTGATTCCTGTGTTTATAGCTCAGATTTTCTACTTAGCTCTAGTCTTTTCATTAAGAGTGATTGGATTTCCTCAACTTCACTGAAGATCTATTTTTTCAAAACCCTGTAAGATTATACTGAGTCTGGCTGGGTAGGTTATTTTCTGTTGTAAGCCTAGAGTCTTTGCTTTCTGGAATGGCCTATCCCAGAGGGCTCTCTTTGCCTTTAAAATAGTAGGTGCCAAATCTTATGTGATCCTCACTCCTTAGTACTTAAACATTTTCTTTTTGGCTGCTTACATAATTTTTCTCCCAACTTGGAGCCCTGGATTTTTACTATAATTTTCCTGGCAGTTTACACTGTGGGGTTTTTTTTTCAGAAAGTGACAACTAGAGTGTTTCAATTTCTACTTTGCCCTCTAGTTTTAAAATATCTGGACAATTTTCTTTTAAGATTTCTTGAAACATTGTGACTAAGCTCTTTTTTGTTCAGGACTTTCACGTAATCCAGTGATTCTTAAATTCAATCTTCAATCTACTTTCCAGGTCAGTTGTTTTTCCCATGAGATATTTCATACTTTCTTCTATTTCTTTCAGTCTTTTAAACTTTGTTTTATTTTTTCTTGATATTTAATAAAGTCATAAGCTTCCATTTGGCCAATTCTAATTTTTGAGGGATTATTTTCTTCAGAAAGGTTTCAAACCTGTTTTTCAGTTAATTCTTTCATAGCTTTCTTCTTATTTTTTAAAAATAATTTTAGCTCTTGCTTTAACTCTTGTAAGAGTTCTTGTTGGAATTCCTAGCTGCATTTTTCTATGAAGTTTTGCTTGTAGATTTTTAAAGTCATTTTCTTCTGTGTTTGTGTCTTGATGTCACAATGGATCTTTGTGGTGGAATTCTTTTTTCGTTTATTTGTTCACTCTTAAAGTCTACTTTTGACTTTGCATTTTGTTAGTACTGGATTCTGAGTACTTGTGGGGGATGGGGGTAAATATTTAGATTGAGCTTCTCTCATCATATCCTGTTGATTTCAGTGCTCCCAACATGGTGTGATGAAGATTGACATCAGTTCACTATACTCCTGATCTGAGCTCTATAAACTCCTAACCCATTTTTGGGTCTGTCAGATTGTCCTTCTTTGATAGTTTCAAGTGCTGGCTTGCCTTGGGTTTGGACTTCCTGTTCTGGTGCTTCCAGTGAAGACTTACAAGATTTATCAAGACCTAGAATTGAGTCATCACTCTGCTTCTGGGGTTAGAGCCAAGTAGCTATGGTCAATGCTCACATTCAGTCTGGTGCATTTTGTAGGTCTTTGTGGAAGAACATTCAGTGAGACACTTGGCTATACTGCTTCTTCTCCCTCTTTCATCTGGATTCTGACTCTCCTTGGATCTTTGGGCAACCCTCACTTTTTATTATCTTCCTCCTCTTTAGTACTAGCCATCAACCTGCATGTTGAGAGATATACAGAACTGTGGGGAACTCTCTTCACCAGTGAACTATATAGAAGAATATAATAGCAATGACAACACCACATATTTGTAGAGTACTTTAAGATTTTTAAACTACTTGTCTCAACTCTAAGGTAGGTAGCATTTTTACCTCCACTTAATAGATACGGAAAATAATTAGATTTAAATATTATTTAAATGGGCATTGGTGTACATAGATTGCCTGTCGTGTAGCATTTATAAAGGACTCTACATGTTCATTATAACAGGGATCAGCCGGACACTCATTGCTTCTGTGACATTTTACCATTTGTTTTCACTACAAAGACAAATCTGAGTGTCTTCTGTATTAATCCTCCGTAGCCACTCACTCTACTGACCCAGTCCATTTTTTTTATCATTTCCTCTGTATTTAAATGCCTTTTTGCTATTAGCATGAAAGTAGATTTCTTCTCTATTTTTAGACGGGCTGCAATCTCTCCAGTGTTACCAAATGGAGAATTAAATTGTATTGGATCAAATAAAATAAAACATATCACATTAAGGAAGTCTAGTTCTCTAAAAATGGTGCTAATAGAATACAAGGCCACAAATCACACACTTCAGCCTGAGTCTACAAAATGGACTTGAATTAGACAAATTCTGCTATTGTGAGAAAGGAGAGTTTTCACTTTATTCTATAGGAGTAAAGGTACTGATATAATTACTTGTGTTTATTTCAGAGCCAAAGGGAAAAAGTTCCATAATCACATCACAAAGAATCACCATAATATTGTCAATATGATCCAGGTAAGAGAGTATAAACTTTTCCTTTTTCCAGATTCTAAATTATTGGAATTATGAGATATTCCTTACCTGGCTGGTAATGTACATGAACACTTGACTACTATAATGATAACTTCTCACTGAGATAGTGCTTTAGATAAGTATATATACCTCTACCGTCATATTATAATTTCATCATTTTCATTATCTCTTTACTGATATAGATTTTTAAATCTTGTATTATTTAATAGGAAATCTTTGAACCATGGTGACTTAAAAATTCATCTTCATGTGGCCTACTTGGTGATGAGACTGTCCAAATTTAGCTAATCTAGTCCTTGGACAACAGATCCAGAGTATGCCATTGAGCCCATACCCAAAGTTGTCTTAGCTTGGCAAGAACTTCTAGAATTTGTGCTCTGCTGGCAAAACCTTCTATAAGTCATAGTCACTTCTGTGCCAAAATGAAGGAGCAGAGTGGGACTTTAATGAAGTTATATGATGGGGATTTAATTTGGTAATGGTATTCCCAGAACAAGGCCTGGTAATTCTCTAATAAAATAGCTATTCATATTAGATTAGAGCAGTGGTTCTCAACCTTCCTAATGCTGCACCTCTTTAATACTCTTTTGTGGGCATATCTGCATGTGGGCGGACCCTCTTGGAGACGGATAGAAGAGCGGTGTCTCAGTTCCTAAGACCATCGGAAATATGTGTTTTCCTATGGTCCTTAGGCAACCCCTCTGATCCCTGTGAAAGGGTCGTTCAACCCCCAAAGATTTGTCACGACCCACAGATTGAGAACCGCTAGATTAGAGGCTCAAGAACAGAATTTCCCCTAGCACAAGGTCCCCCACTATGGGTGTCTAGATAGCCAATAGGTGGGGATCCCCAGTTGTATTAGACTTCACAGAGGCTGATAGAGAACTATGAGAAGTCTAGGAGAACAACTAGAAGAAAGCAGTCAACTCCATCCTTGTAGTAAGGCAAGGAACAAAATATATCCCATATGAGTGAAAAATATCAATGTATCTATGAGTTTTGATCATACATAATGGGACTATGATTGCATTTTCCTATGAAGGATGTAAACTACTCATTGACAACCTCAGTAAGAGGAGTTGGACTGTAACAAGTAACACTTCATTAAGAATGAGAATATCTCCTTTACCTTCACTGATTAGGGATAAAATGATTGACTTGGGCTGTTGTTATTAAGGATCAATTGAATGGAATAGATTCTCATGGGTTAGTGTTATTTCTTTGTGCTGAGCCTATTTAAAAAAAAGAAGGAAGTTGCAGAGTTGGCCTTTTTTCAAAAAAGCAGAAGAACCAAGAGCAAATCAGAGTCTGAAAAAGAAAAAGAACTCTATGCCTACAGACACAGGAGCCACTTCTAGGAGCCACTAATTATTGACTTGGGGCAGAGAAACATTGTAGACGTGCTCCACCCACAAAGCTCAAAAGGAGGGTTCCTGAACTAAAGTTTGGAAAGAGATTGGCATAACTTCTTAGCCCATATAACAGTCATCAAGATAGGAACCATAAGTGTGCAGGAAGTAGAAGTTTTTCAATCTTAGCTTCTTGAATGGACATCCATTTACCCACATCTGTGAAAAATGAGATATACGATCTATTCTGCAAAATAATTATGTTAGCTAACATTTAAATAATACTCCCTATATACCCTGCACTGTTTGATACTTTGCAACTCTGGGAGGTGGGTGCTATTATCTCCATTTTACAGTTGAGGAAACTGAGGCAAATAGAGACATGAATCAGTTGAAGGGATGATCCAAATATTGAACTTGTTTATTTAAGTTCAGAACTCCAGGTGCTTGGGCATAGATTTCATTTTGTATACACACAGGCATACAGATATATGACTGCAAAAACATTTTTTGCAAGGAAGATTTCAAGTAAAGATAAAGATGTTCAAACTAGACACTAATTCTCCTTTTTCCTTGCCAAATAGCTAAATGCTTAATTTTTTTAATGATGTCCATTTTATGTCTTCAACAGATTTTTCTGGTTTTGCTCATTAATTTTTTTTCTGTCACTTTCCTGAGTTCTGTGAGAAGCTATTCTAGAGCCTCTCATTCTGAGACAATGGCTCAAAATTACTAAGATTACAGCAGCCATTTATGAAGCTACTTAATATTGTTGCAAGAAGTTTCAATGAGCAGGCCAACTAGCCTTAGATAATGGTCACTTCCCAAGATTGCCATATGCAAGCTAAGGTAGAGTAACCCCAAAGACCCATCTTGAGCACAATCCTCTGCATACCAGCTAACCAAAGTTACCCAAACTTCCAGGGATAGATCAAAGTTAAGATTTTTCTGATTACATGTTAAAAAACAGGGCATTTTCTGCCTAAAGAAATGAGCCACACAATTGTACTGAATATTCCTCATAGACCTAGGAACTCACTCCATGGATATCGGTATATGAAAGGAAAAACATGTTTGGTTCCTCCTAAGTGCCAGATACTGTACCAAGAAGTGGGGATGTTATAAGAAAAGTGAGATGGACCCTGATCTCAAGGGGCCTATATTCTAAATGAGGTAGGCAATCCATAAAGCAGGTTTCAGCTGTAGGGCAGAGGAAGAGGAGGGGAAAATTCCCTATGGTGCTAGTTTCTGATGGACTCTGCAGCTCCTAACAGATAAAGAATTAGCTTGGGTTTAATAGGAACATCAGGAACAAAGAAATTGAAGCACTCTTTTCTAAAATCTTAGTACTATCAGTTGTATTAGACTGTGAATTCCTTGAAAGCAGGTACTTTTTCCCCTTCTTTGTTTTAATGGTGTGGCAGAGACACTTATTTGTGACTATATCTTTAGAGAACATCTGTTATTAAACATCGGGAAGTAGATGAAAGACTGTTACCAAAATCACTTGGCTAACAAGGAAGATTGGAAATCTTCTCTAATCTTCACAAACTCTCAGACCTCTCCCAAACAGAAATTGTATGCCAAATATCTGTAGTCTAGGACACCAAGAACCCCAAAGAAGGTTAGAAACTCCATGAAGATAAGCCTATCACTTAGCACCCTCAAATCCCACACTTCTTTTCTTTTCCAGTGCCTAGAGATCCAAGTTGCAAAATGCAGAATTTTGTCTAGGCCCCAATAGCAGCAGTATAGGCTCAGCCAGATAACTGAGGAGTAGAGGAAAATGACCCAGTATCTACCTGGGACCAGTTCTATCCTCTCAAAAGTCACATGGACAGAGATTTATGCTATTGAACTGTGAATTACCCAGCACAGGAGGATGCTGAGGTGCTTTGAGGTCCAGCACCCAGGGTAACCATCATCAGAGGAGATGGAGGCAAGAAGAAATAAGGTAGGGACTGAAATTGCCAAAGATTTCAAGAGGAACAAGCTCAAAGTCCTTGATGATAAGCTGATAAATCAACAAAGCAGAAGGAGATGTGGCGTCCAGATCTGGTGGCAATATAAATGCAGGACGGTTGAACAGCCATATTGCAAGGACAGCAACAGAGAGACCAGTACAAGACTTTGTTGGAAATGTACCCAAGGGGGCAGGGCTGAAGGCAGCAACCAGATTGTGGGTCTGGGATTACAGATTAAACCTCGTAGAACTCCACACAAGTGAATCAATTTTTTTGTGTGTGGGGGCTAAACTGCAAAACAGGAGGCTTCATGGAAGGGGAGGAGAAGAACAATGTGTTCTGATTGAGTCAAGAGCTAGCTAGCAATGAGAAGAAGGTGCCTCAGTGACTTCTTTTGTCTCTCAGGAAGAGGAGTGTCCATAGGGGAATGGGTGAGGAGGGATTGAAAAGAAATAAGGAAAGGGGACAGATTTGTTTTGGAGATAAGAGGGGGTGCCACTGATGAAATGTTCCTATGAGTAAAGAGAAGGATTTTGTGAAAGGAGATAGGTACCTTACCCAGGTGATTTCTGTGGGTATTTGTTGCTTGAAGAGACCATTATTCCTGACTAGGGAGTGAGAAGTCCTGAAATAGGACAGTGTCCTATCACCTACAGGAACTGGTATTTTTCTGGGAATGAGGCACAATGGAAAGGGGAGCAAGCTCTACATGGCAGCTGTAGAACCTGCTTAGAAGGGAGATCCCAGAAAGGGTACCTTGGAACTTTTGATTTCATGAGGAATGTAGAGAATAGAGAGGGATTGGAGATGTATAGAAGCCATGAACCAAAGAATGAGACCTAGAATAGACAGAAAGGAAAGATGAAGAGTAAAGAGAGAGAAGGAAAGAAATCCTCTCTGCAAAGGAGTACAAAAAATTAAATTAAAAAACAGTAATTAACAGGATTAGTTGACAAAAAGAAAAAAATTAAATAACTGTATAAAAACAGGAAAGAAATAAGAACTAATAAGCAAAACTTCAGAAGAAAACAAGTGAAAATATTAATTAAAAACAATAATAGAAACAAATAGAATATAAACCTAATTCTCACAAATTTAAATATGAATGTATTAAATAATCCAATAAATGACGAAGTGAAAGAAAAGATAAGAAAAAGCCCCACAATCTATTAGTTACAAAAACATTTGCAGACTGAAACTGAACAGAAGAAAAAGAAATTATTATGCATCAAATGAATCCAAAAAAGTAGTACTTACAATTATGCTATCTGATAAAGTAAAACTTTTAAAGGATAAAAAAGGAAACTGTATTATGCTGAAAGCAAGTATTGGGGGGGAGGTAGGAGAAACCTATGCTCCAAATGTCTTCACATCAAAATTGATAAAGAAAATATTAATTGAGCTACAATGCTACCTAGACAGTAACATAATAGTGACCAAAGACTTCATAGTCCCTCTATCTGCTTTGGATAAGTCTAAGAAAGATAAATTAAAAAAAGAAATAAAGAACAGAAGAAATTGATAGGGTGAAAAAAGATCTTAACCATGTACAATATCTTCTAGAAGGAACTGAAAAAGAATATGCTTATTACTCAGCACCACATGGAATTTTTACAAAAACTGATTATATATTAGGGCACAAAGATATTTCATAAAATGTAAAAGGGCAGAAATACAGAAATAATAATAATGAAACAACATGCTGGAGTTTCTGGGATGCAGCTAAAGCAGTCTTTGGAGGAAAATCTTATCTTTATAAACATACATCAACAAAAAAGAAAAAGATAGGAATAATTAATTAAATATGCCTATTAGAAAGCCATAAAAACATAGAAATAACCAAAACCAACAGCTGGTTCATTAAAAAGATTTTTCATTAATAAATTTTTAGTTAGGGCTGAAAAATAAGCAAAATGGAAAATGAGCAATGTAAAATCACAACAAAGCTGACAACAAAAAATTAGAGGAATACCTTCAAAAATATCAAACATAAACTGTCAGAAAAATTAATAGAAATTTACTCTTTAACTTTTATTTTAATAATTTGGTAACCTTAAGGATTGAGAAGTCATTTAGCATGAGACAGATTCATATTTTAAAGATATTTGGTTTTTCATTCGGTTGCATCTTAAAACTTTTAAAGGAAAATCACATATCCTAAAGGTTCATAAATGCCTTATACTATATATTCCTCTATCCTTTAAAGTCACCAAAGTAACTAGGGATAGAAAACTTTAAACTTTTGCAATAATTCTCAGTTCTGACTTTGTCTGAAAAAAAGAAAGAAAAACAAAAGAAATTAGACAAAGATAGAACATATCATGTGAACCAAAATTACTTACATAAAATGGAATCAGAGCCAATAATGCAAAATTTGAAGACGTTTTAGAAGCATATAGACCATTTGTTCCTGATAAATGGTTGTCCAGCTTCCACTGAAAAGCAACCCATGACCTTCTATGGCAATCATTTCTATATTTTGCACAATTCTAATTGTTAGGAAGCTTTAAATTATATCAAACTTAAATCTACATCTTTCAACTTCTACCCATTACTCTTACTTTTGTCATCTGGGATCAAACAGAACATTTTTAATCTCACTTATTTACATATAACAGCCCTAAAAATACAGCTATTAAGCCCTACTTAAATCTTCTCTTCCTCAAGTTATACATTCTCATTTCCTTCAGCCAGTGCTTCAATGGCATGATTTCTAGGCTGGTACCCATCCTGATCTCCTTTTGTATGCATTCTAGTCTAAGAATGTATAATTTATTGAATGGAGTGGGGGAAGAGTTGGCCTCTGACCAATACCTCTTCCTACTTAGGATGTAATTGTAGAGAATAAGAGGCAGATAACAAAGTGTTAAACTAAGTGTAAAGTTGTACATGAGATGTATATGCTTTTACAAAGTATGAACAATTTTTAATTGATTAGAAGGAGAAGCTATTATTGACTGGCTGAAAATTGGCTATGCTCACTTGAACTGTAGGCAGTTCAGGAAAAATTCAGCTCCTGAGAGAGAATTGATCTTCCTGTCTTGGTGAGGAGGAAGGGATTTTTCTTTCTTTCCCCTCCATTGGTCATTGTGTTAGTGGCAGAGCTATTTTGTTTATTAATAGTGTGTACACTATTTAATTTAATCTGCATTATTAACATTTTCTCCTCCACTTTCTTAAGTCTTACCAATCAACAAACAAGAAATCAATCCCTGATTTGTAGCATTTGCTAATTTCCAAGGTGTAAACACTCACACTGAAATTTTAACAATAAACTCTCATGGAACCAAAGAAATTAGATTCAGCATTCCTCTGGATGAGCCATGCTGCAAAGGTATTAATGGAAGAAAGTATCTCTAGTAAGATAGATCATGGTTCCTGATAGAAGAGCATAGATTTATAAGCTAAACACAGGGAATAAAAACCAGATACAATTCTGAACTCAATAATCAGGTATTAAAAATGTAAAGTAGTTTTTATTTCCAATTTACTTTAGTTGAATAACATGACTTCCCATATTTCACACCAGTAAATATGTCATTAGCTTATAGAATATATGGATACTAGTGTAGATCCAGTTTTGATTTCAAAAACCACTTAAAAATTTCACCTTAGAAGTGCAGGTCCTTATTGGCAAGAGAAAAACATACCCTGTTCATGACCCAGAAAGAAATTCTTTTCTCTGAACTGAATGAACCTACCTACCAACATCAACACCCATAAGAAATTTCTTATCATTTATCAAACCATCAAATGTATCATAGTCTATGAAACCCTCAAAATAGAACCACACTAAACAATTTGACACAACACAGCATGATGGGATAGGATGGTAAAGGACAGCATATGTATTAGTATGCAAAGACTATCTCAGTACTTTCCCCTTCATTTGTAAAAGAATCCGTAATTCTGCTAGCAAATTGCCCTGTCCATGGACTATCTCTCTACCTGATGAGATTTCAAATATGCAATTTTTCTTTTACACCCAAATACCTTCTAGATATAAAGCATCTCTCCTCCTCTAATGCTGTAAAAAATGCTACTCTAATATTTGATAGGAGTTACCCACCACAACAAAACATGCAATAAAAACATGGCTCTGAGGAAGGGAAAAACATTTTTGGAGTAAGATATTACTTAATGATCACTTATTAGAATAAAATATATCTAATGCCAAATAGTGATGTATTATGCTCTACAGAACGGTCAATGTTATTTCCCTCCTTTTCACTCTCTAAGTCATGTGCTATGCTTGTATGTATGAAACCACGCATAAAAACAATTGAAAGGCTGAAGGTTGAACCCAAATTGATTGATAAGACTCCTGGAAACACTCTTTTCTGTTTAGATTTTCAGTGATAAATTCAATTATACCAAGAATAGTATGTCTTTTGGAAGGACACCAGTCCAAAAACTGAATTTTCTTACCATTGATTTTAGATGGGACTTGGAATTCTGAAATTATCTGCCAAGGAGACTACATTCCTTTTCAAACTGTGGGTGGCTTCCATCATCAGGCTTCATTATGCAGGATCTAAATAGAGTTCTGTTCAGAAAGGGAAAAAAAAGCATTAGAAGAGAGATGGTATTTCTGAGGCAGTGTGATTGATATATTCTTAGTTTCTTAGTTATACAACTACAGTTTAGAAATTAAGATATTTCTACCTATAAAATATTCACATTTTGAAGTACCATCTTCTTCTGTAATTTTCCAGTTTATTGCAAAGAAGTTTTCCCTGTTAGAAATTTTTATGTATTTTAGTAAGTAGCTATCAAAAGGGGATATTGAGGTTTTACTGTATATTTGTAACTCGATGCTCATATGGTTGATTAGGTTCATAGTTGTGATATTAAACAATGAATTTAATAAGGGAGATCAACATTGTCTGTACTTATCCTACATCAGTCAGAGCTGAGGAGAAATCCTAATGATAATCAAAATGTTGTTGTGGGTTTTTTTTAAAGCTACATTCAGAATAGAAAAAAAAAAAACCACAGTGAAGAGATAGGTCTACATTGCATAGAGAAGACTATGTTAATTGATGACAAAGAGAGGGAGGGCATTACTTTCTAGCTTTCCTCATCCAGGTTTCCCATAACATACAAGAGGAATGATATGCAAATTGGAAAATGTAGAGTACACATCATAAAAAAAGGATTGTAAAACTAGAATCCAAGATAGAGATGGGACAATTAGATCACACTTTGTTGTTGTTTTTCAGTTGTCTCAGTTGTATCTGATTCTTTGTGACCCTATTTGGGGTTTTCTCGGCAAAGATACTGGAGTGGTTTGCCATTTCCTTCTCCAGCTCATTTTACAAATGAAGAACTAGAACAAATAGGGTTAAGCAACTTGCCCCAGGGTCACACAGCTCATAAGTGTCTGAGGCCAGATTTGAATTTAGGAAGATGAGTCTTCCTAACTTCAAGTCCAGCACTCATATCCACTATGCCACCTAGCTGCCATATGACCACACTAAGCCACTTTAAATTACTTCAATTCTCCAGGCTCAAATTACCTTCCAATGACTTAGAATATCATCACAGACAATAAAGGAAATTATAAAGAATGGGAAAGGTGACCAAAAAAACTGAAAATAGGTAAATGTAGCAATTCTCCAAAAGGTCAGGGGGAAAGGGCTTTCCAGAGACTTTTGAGTTCAGTCTTCAAATTTTTGTACTAATTTAGTACATATGATTTGTGAAAATATGGGTAAAAATTTGGAGGTTGCTCAGAGCCAGCATAGGTTCACCAAAAATAAGAGATGGCAGAGACATCTCATTTCCTTTTTTTGATAGGATTACAATATTGCTAGAACAGAAGAATACCTTAGGCACAACAAATTTTCACTTTAGTGGGGCATTTGATAAAATAGTATCTTTGTGGAAAAGCAAAAAAATATTAAATTAAACAAAATGATAGTAGAGTTGGGTGAGTTCCCACAGAAACTGGCTTAAAACCCATATCCAAAGAATATTATATAATGGATCAATGTCAATCTAGAAGAACATTAATAGCATGACTCATGGCTTTGTTCTTGGTCTGGTCCCATTCAACTGTTCTAGTTTTTAAATATTGAGATAAATGGACTTTATAAAGAATGACATATGGGATTAAAGAATATTTTCAAGTTCAAAACTTTTTTAAAGCTAAGTTGAACCTAATTAAGAATAAAATCTTGGACAAATGTGTTATATAAACACACACATCCCCAGATACTGAAATCAGTTCGGAAACTTGTTTTTCCCCCACAATATTTTGGAAAGAATATACCTTTGATTTTTCCCATTTCATACCTTAGGGACCTTCAGTTCTTTGATAATCTGTTATTTGTTATCCAGGAATTGCTTTCCTCTGTTTTATACTTTTTTGTATTCTAGGTCAGAAGGGACTCTTGTACATCAATTGTTTTCTGTTGTTTCTTTTCCCCTTCAGCCTCCTGTTAGCTTCCCATCACAGTTTTAGAATTGGGCCACTATTGCAGGCCCAGTAAAGAGAAACATCAAATAGAGAAATCTTAAGTAAAATTCACTCACATCTCTGCTGTTTGCTGAATTCTAATAGTACTGTCAGTTACTAAATCAGTAAAAAATATTACAGTAAAATTTCATTTGTTCAGACCATAACATATTAGCATTTATGATGTCTCATATAGACTAGACTATAATCTTTCTCACTAGAAAATGGTTTTAATTAATATGAATAGCATTCAAACACTGATGTTTTGGATCATAGTGATTTGTGTAGTTGTTTTATTTTACCTACTAAACTTCAAATGTTTTGAAAATATCATGTATTCAACTAATGAACAAGTGGTACCTATTATGTGCCAGGTCTTTTTATTTGAACACCACATCTTTGGATCAGGAAGGGACCTCAATGGCCATCTTATCCAACATATCTCTCAACAAGAATCCTTTTTACAATATCCTCAACAAATGTCCTCCTACATAACCCTTGGTAGAAGACCCAGATGCATCTCACTCCACTTTTTTGATAGTTTTAATTGTTAGGAAGTTGGGTTTTTTTTAAACTTAAAACAGGTCCATAACCCATGTGTCTCAGTATAAATTAGGAGAGTAGCTAATGGGGTATATTACCATCGCATGTCATATATTCTGCTCATTTTAGTTATGTCTTATAGCTTAATCCTTGTTGAAATAGATGTGTTTGGATTATATGTAGACGGTTAATTTGGGGTATGACTCCTTCATCAGTAATGAATCATTTCTTACCTATTAAAGTAATTAACTTAATTTTGGAAATGTTATTAAATGCTCACTACATATAACATCTTCTCATTTTTTCTCAAGGAAAGTATTCCTGAAGTATGAAGGTAATGCTTTTGTGTACTCTACAAGTCTTTGGTCTCTCTGATTTCTTATTCTTCTTCTATATTTTCTAATACAGTTCTTGTCATCCTTACCTGTACCCATTTTTCATTGAAGTCCCCAAGTATTAAAATATGTTGAATTAATTTGAAAAAAAAACCAGATCCAATTAATATAATATAAGCAAAAGATATAAACCTTTATGGAGAATAAGTGTAATAGTGGGAATTGATTGAGTAAATCAATCAAATTACCTCACCCTACCTAGATCCAGATTAGTGGGAATAATGAATCCCATGAAGTTGTCACCTGTGCTCAAGTTTTCACTATTTGAAGTTACAATTACGTAAAATATGGTAATTTGTTCCAATCAAATGGAAATATGCTGTATGAATCTGAATAATGCAACCACTTCGAGGAATTCATTAGTCTCATTAATCTGGACATGTCAGCTCTAAAATGCCACACCCTTGTACCTTAACCAGTTGAGAATGTCTCTCAAATGAGTTAAATGATTCAAAGGCATTTCAACTAAATCTGAAAGTGACCTCGATCAATTTATATGTTTCTGACAGTTTACTGGATGAACCAAAAGCAACACTGCACAGAAAATGTGTTTGAACTGGTTAATGATTGGTTGTGACCTGGGGGTCATTTATAAAAATATAAAGCCAGTTTGGCTAGAATAAAGATTCAGAGCTGAGAGAGCATCTGGTGTTGGGGAGGAGAGTACCTTAGCTTCAGCCTCCTTCCTCTCCTCTTTGACTAGAAGAAGACCTAGAGAAATGTAAAGGTCTGGAGAATTTCCATTTTCCTCAAAGCATCTTTAGAACAGCTAGAGGAAGAGGCCACATCAGAATATAAAGACATACTAGATCCAGAAACAAAGATCTACAAAGAGCCCAGCAGAAAACTACCCTGTCCCTAAGAGGAATATCTTAAATACTAAAGCAAAGGGACTTTCAGGAGCTGTGAGTGACTCCTTTGCCATATACACTCTTTCCCACTTTCTACTTAATTCCATACATACTGTGGAGAGATTGTGTCACAGACTCTGGGAGAATTTCTTGTAACAATTGTTCTTTCTCTACAGCCTTAGTGCAAACCCTCATAATAAGCTAATTAAGTCTGGCTTGCTGGCAATCGTGGCTGGAAGCACACTGGTGGGTGCTTATGAAGTATATCCCTAGAAAACTATTCCCAAACCCCAAGGATTACTCCTAAAACCCTGAGGGGACACAGGAGCCATATTCTGAAGAACTGACTCATCAATATGAATGTGAATTGTGACAATCACCTCTGACCACATGAATAATGGCAGCATGCAAAATCTGAATCAGTCAAAAATCAAGTCAAGTAAACAAATATATTAAAGAGACTGTCATAAATAAAACAGCATACCAAAATTTGGAGGATGAAGCTAAAGTAGCCCTCAAAGGAAAAACTATATCTGAAAACATATTAATAATGTAAAATAGAGATATAGATTAATAAAGTAGCAATGAACATAAGTTCTTTTTTGTTTGTTTTTATTTTTCAACATTCATTTCCACAAATGTGGAAATGTGAGTTACAAATGTGCTACAAATTTTCTCCCCGTCTTTCCCCTACCCACCACCCCAACATAGCGATCCAACTGAATACCCCTTCCCCCAATCTGCTCTCTCTTATATCCTCCCCCATTCCCCCTCTGACTTTCTAGCAGGGCAAGATGGATTTCTATACCCCAGTGCCTGTATATCTTATTTCCCAGTTACATGTAAAAAAAATAATAATAATATTTTTTCAACATTTAATTTTAAAAAGTCTTATTTCTAGATTCTTTCCCTTCTTCCCTCGTCACCCACCCCTACTGGGAAGATAAGCGATTCAATATAGGTTGTACCTGTGTAGTTACACAAAACATTTCCATAGTGGATATACTGTTAAAAACTGACTATATTACCCTCCATCCTATCCCGCCCCCTACTTATTCTATTTTCTCCTTTGACCCCATCCATTGTCTTTTTTTTCATTTTATTTTATTTTATTTTTTATTGTTTACATCATTCATTTCCACAAGATTTTGAGTGACAAATTTTCTCCCCATCTTTCCCCAACCCACCACCCCAAAACAGGCTGTTTTTTTTTTGTTTTATTCCACTGTATAACCCCTCTGCCAATCTGTTCTCTCCTATGTCCTCCCCCATCACCCCTCTGACTTTCTGGTAGGACAAGATGGATCTCCCTACCCCAGTGCCTGTATATCTTCATTCCCAGTTGCATGTAGTTAATAATAATAATAATAATATATATATACATATATATGTATATATATATATATATATATACACACACACACATATACATACATTTTAAACATTTGATTATAGGACTTTAAATTCTAGATTCTTTCCCTTCATCCCTCGTCACTCACCCACACTGGAAGGACAAGCAATTAAATACAGGCTGTACATGTGCAATTACGCAGAACCTCTCCACAGTGGGCATATTGTGAGAGACTGATTATATGTCCCTCCTCCCTATTCCACCTTCCCTTTGTTCTATTCTCTACCCTGTGTCTGTCCCTTTACAGAGGTGTGTGCTTCCAGCAACCCTAACCTCCATCATCACCCCTCTCATCCTCATCCACCCTACTCTCCTGTGTGGCAAGATACCCAGTTTAGAGTTTATGTCATTACTTCTCTAAGCCAAATTCAATGAGAGTAAGGTTGACCCTTTCCCTTTTGCTTTCTGTTCTTCCCCTCCACTGTAACAGTTATCCTTTGCCTCTTCTGTATAAGATGATTAACCCCATTCTGTCTCTCACTATCTTCTCTCATTCTATTCCTCTCGCACCTCACAATTTCACCTTTTAAAGTATCATCCCTTCCTATTCAATTGATCCTGTGGCCTCTATGTACACACATATACACACACTCAGATATGTATTCATACGCATATATATACCTTCCTATATAGACATATGGGTATGTATATGTATATATACATTTGTATTCTCTTCACCTATCCTCATACTGAGAAAAGTTTCATCAGTTACAATTATCACTTTTCCATGTTGGCATGTAAATAGTTCAACTTTGATAAGTTCCTTATGATTTCTTTTCCATGTTTGCCTTCTCATGCTTCTTGTATTTGAGTGTCAAATTTTCTTTTCAGTTCTGGTTTTTTCAGCAACAATGCTTGAAAGTCTTCCGCCTCCTTGAATGTACATATTTTCCCCTGGAACATTATACTCAGTTTTGCTGGGTGGGTGATTCTTGGTTTTAATCCTAGCTCCTTTGATCTCCGGAATATCATATTCCAGGCCCTTTGATCCCTTAATGTAGAAGCTGCTAGATCCTGAGTTAGCCTAAT
>CM053586.1:79289449-79333696 GCA_028646515.1 Pseudochirops corinnae | reverse complement strand
TCTCTTATTTGGTTTTCAAAATCCTTCTTAAGCTCCTCTATGGCTTGTGACAAGTCTACATTTTTCTTGGAAGCTTTTGGTGTGGGAGTTCTGGCTGTGTTGTCTTCCTCCCATTCCATGCTTTGATCCTTTTTGCCCCCCAAAAAAGGAATCTAAAGTTGCATTCCTAGATTTGCTTCACTTCCTTTGCCTGCTCACGTTGCCAGTCAATTACTTGACTTTGGGCTCAGTAGAACTCTGTTTCCCAGAGGGGAGAGCTTTGTCCCAAATTGCTGGGGTTTTTGCAGCTGCTGGGCCTAGTAGGAGGCCACTGCAGCCCCCACCAGTTTTGGTTCACTGAAAATGCACTCCAGGACCACCACCCAAGACTATGATCCAGATCCAGGCAGCTCAAGGCAAGAGCACTTAGCCTCTGAATGATCACTTGGCCCCCCTGCAATCTACAGGCTGGGAGATTCTGAAGCAGCCATGTGGAAGCAGGTGCAAGGCCACTGCTTCTGCTGATTCCTTGCCCTGGATGCAGTTTGGCTGGACCCACTTTTCTCTCCTGAATTTAGCCAAGCTGCACAGACCTTTCACCTAGTCCTTGTGTCTCATGAATTGATAATTCTGGAAATCACCACAGCTGCCAGTGATCCACTCTTCTGAAAGCTCCAGTTGCGGCTTGTCCTGGCCGTCCCAGGGCCAAGCCATGGTTTCAGGCCAGGCTGGTTTAGGCTCCCAGCATGCTGCGATGAGCCCTTCCTGTCCCACCTGCTGAGCTGCCTTCAATGGGAGCTGTATTTTTCTGTAATTTTGTGAGTTCAGGAGCCCTAAAATTTGTTTAGAGTCATATTTTATGGGTATTTGAGGTGGTTGTGGGAGAGCTGTGGAATTTTTCTGCTTCTACGCTGCCATCTTGGCTCTGCCCCACAGCATCCATTCTGACTCCCACCCTTTTCAAAAGTGTGTGCTCCCAACTACCCTCCCCCCCAACCTGCCCTCCCTTCTATCATTCCCCTTTTTATCCCCTTCCCCCCCTACTTTCCTGTAGGGTAAGATACCCAATTTAAGCCAAATACAATGAGAGTAAGTTTGACCCATTCCCTTTTGCCTTCCTGTTCTTCCCCTCCATTGTAACATATTTCTCTTGCCTCTTTTATGTGAGATAGTTTACCCGATTCTATCTCTTTTTGTCTCCTCTCATTATATTCCTCTCTCACCTGTTAATTTTATTTTAGATATCCTTTCCCATTCAACTGATCCTGTGCCCTCTGTCTATGTATACATGTACACATACGTACACACACTCACATATGTATTTATATGGACATATACCCTCCTATATAAACAGATATATATATATATGTATACATATATATACATACACACATACACACACATATATTCCCTTCAACTATCCTCATACTGAGAAAAGTCTCATGTGTTACAATAATCATTTTTCCATGAAGGAATGTAAATACTTCAACTTTAATAAGTTCCTTGTGATTTTTTCCCCCTGTTTACCTTCTCATGCGTCTCTTGCTTCTTGTATTTGAACATCAAATTTCCTATTCCACTCTGGTTTTTTCATCAAAAATGCTTGAAAGTCCTCTATTTCATTGAATGACCATGTTTTGCCCTGAAACATTATACTAAGTTTTGATGGGTAGGTGTTTTTCGGTTTTAATCCTAGCTCCATTGACCTCTGGAATATCATATTCCAAGCCCTTTGATCCCTTAATGTAGAAGCTGCTAGATCTTGTGCAATCCTGATCATTGTTATGGGAATCTGAAGCTCTTCCCTGCCCCTAGGCCCTTTGCTTAAGTGGCTTAAGTGGCTCTGAGAACCTTTCCTGATTTGAAAGTATACTCTGCCCCTTAATAGGCTGAATGTGGTCACATGGAGCCTGTGGAGGGAGGTTTGTTCTTCAGGAATGCCCACACCTTATTACTTTGTGATTGGGCAGTGGGTCAAGAATGCTGTGATAGTCTCAGAGCCAGGAGAAGGCTACATATACACCCTGATGTGAGGTTTTGCTTTGGGGCTCACTTTGGAAAGAGTTGTGTGATTTGACCAGACAAGACTCTGGGAAGCTGTTGAGCTCACCAGCTTTGAAAAACCCAGATGTTGGTGCTTTCCTCTTTGGTAACCAAATAGGTATGGATGTAATGGTCAGACGGTTGGAAGCCTGGCTGCTGATCTGTTTCTTTGTCTGCTTGTAACTTGTTTGAATTCTGTTTGCATTCTCTGAAGTTCAGGGTGTTGACTTTTTCCCTTGAACCAGATAAATGATATATATTTTATTGATTAAAGTAAGATTGTTAACCCATTTTGAGTTGCTTTCCTTTAGAAAAGCAGATCTAAGAACCTGTGCTAGCAGCCACTCTGGGTATGCTAGGGTGCTTGCTGATACAACTGTATTTCCACAATATTCAAATTGTTTCTTCCTGACTATTTATAATATTTTTTTTCCTTGACCTGGGAACTCTGGAATTTTGGCTATGATATTCCTAGGAGTTTTCTTTTGGGGATCTTTTTTAAAAGGGGATCAGTGAATTCTTTCAAGTTCTATTTTGCCCTCTGGTTCTAAAATATCAGGGAAATTTTCCTTGAGAATTTCATAAAGGATGCTTTCTAGGTTCTCTTTGATCATAGCTTTCAGGTAGTCCAATAATTTTTAAATGATCTGTCCTCGTTCTATTTTCCAGGTCAGTGGCTTTTCCAGTGAGATATTTCAGATTGTCTTCTATTTTTTCATTTGTTTGGATCTGTTTAATAGTCAGTGAGCTTTTGAAATTCCTTTTCCATCTGGCCAATTCGGCTTTTTTTAAGGCATTCTTCTCCTCATTGCTCTTTTTGGGCATCTTTTGCCATTTGAGTTAGTCTATTTTTTAAGGTGTTATTTTCTTCAGTCAGTTTGTTGACTCACTTTTTGTGATTTTCTTGCATCATTTTCATTTTCGTTCCCAGTTTTTCCTCTGCTTCACTTACTTGATTTTCAAAATCTTTCCTGAAGTTCTCCATGGCCTATAACCAGTTCATATTTTTCTTGGAAGCTTTTGATGCAGGACTTCTGACTTCATTGTCTTCCTCCTGTTCCTGCTTTGATCTTTTTTGCCCCCCAAAAAAGGAAACTAAGGTTTGATTGCTCTGCTTGCTTTGCTTCCTCTGCTTGCTCATGTTGCCAGTCAATTAATTGCCTTTTGAGCTCTTTGCCATGGTAGAACTCTGCTTCCAGAGAGGAGAGCTTTGTCCCAAATTGCTGGGGTTTTTGCAGCTGCTGGAGCTATTAACAGGGTGTCCCGTCTGCAGCCCCAACAATCTCTGGTCTACTGGCCAAAAACCCCAGGACATCTATCCAAGACTGTGACCCAGATCCAAGCAGGTTAAAGCATGACTGATTACTCTCTGAATGGCTGCTTGGTCCCCCTACAATCTGTAGGCCTGGAGCTCTGGAATTAGCCATGCTGAGGTGGCTACACAGCCACTTCTTGTCCCTAAGGGCAGAGGCTAGATCATGTTCTTCCATCCCCCTTCCCGCCCCCCATTCCAAGAGAGTTCATGACTGACCTTTTACTTGCTCTTTGGCTTTTATGGGTTGACAAGTCTGGAAACTTCCACAGCTGTTGGTGATTCCCTCTCCTGAAGTCTGCTTAGGCCACCACTGGTTCGGGCCACCCTGAGGCCAGAACTTTGTGGCTCATGCAGGACTGTGCTCTGCTCCTAGCTTGCTGCAATGGACCTTTCCTGTAGGCCCACTTGGGCTGCCTTCAGTGGGAGATTTGTTTCTCTCTGTCACTTTCTGGGTTCTGTAATTCAAGAGTCATATTTTATAGGTATTTGATGTGGTTGTTGGGGGAGTTCATGGAATTTCCTACTTCTGTGCCACCATCTTGGCTCCACCCTCCCCCCATAATTTCTAAAAGCTAGAAAATCAACATACCCAAGAACAAAATAAGAGAAAAATCTTGATTAGAAAAGAAACAAAATTGACAAGGAAAAGTCATAGAGTTGATAAACATAACTGAGTTGCCTTAAAAATAAAAAAAGATTAACAGGTTTAGCTAACTTGATCCAGAAGAAAAAGTGAGAAAACTAAATTATTAAAATAAAAAAATATCAGACACTACTATACACATTTATATGAAAACAAAACAAAAATTTTAAAGCAATGGATGATTATCTGAAAGGCATAGTGTGTAGTTGCCCTTGAAATCATGAAGAAATCATGAAGATCTGGTTTCAAGTCTCATTTCTGACACATACTAGCTGGGTAAATTACTTAACCTCTCAGTGCTCCAGGCAACTTGGTAAGGCTTGCACAGCATGTGCTTTGTAAGAAGAAGAAGAAGTCCCTCCCCAGGAGCTCTCAATACTAATTAAAATATCAGTGCAGTACAAAAAAAATTTCCAAAAATATAAAATACTAATGTGAAAAAGGCAATAAAGGGGTGGCTTAAAAGACCCAATTCCAGAAAGAAAAGTTGAACAACTAATAAATGAATTATCAAGAGAAAAAAATGGTCTAGAAAGAATTGCAAATGAGTTCTGTCAAATGTTTAGAGAGCAAGTAATACCTAAGCTATGAGAGGCAATATGTCATAATGGATAAAGAGTTGGAAGTTCTAGGAGATGAGAGTGTTTGACCTGGAGGTAGGAAGACCTGGGTTTATGTCCTAATAAGTGTGTATCTATCTCTGAGGAAGTCTTTTTACTTCTTGGTTCACCAGAGGAATTTAAGATCATAAATTGAAAAGCAATGCCTATCTGCACTGATAGATGGAGGTCTTCACTACAGACTTTCTACACCAATTAAATTACAGGATTGGTCAAAAAAATACCCAAACCAAAAGTTTCTCTTAAACAATTGAAGAAAGTTTTTCACCATACTACTCATATTACGCAAATCTGCACCTGATAGCCAAACCAAAGAAGAGACAGAAAAGACAGAAAGAGAACTATAAACCAATCTCATTAATTTGTACTAATGTAAAATTTTAAAGAAAATTTTAGGAAATTAATATATCCAAAATGATTAAATTATTATAGTGTCTTATTACAGCAGTATAGCCAAATAATTACACATTGTGACCAAACTGTATTTATACCAAGAGTATAAACAACAAAAATAACTATTTTCATAATAATGAGAGCCTTTTACCCAATGGAATCTTTTTAAGATTTATGATTTAAAATACATTATTAAAAGTATAGGTACAGAAAGTGTGTTCTTTAATATGATTAAAAATAGATATCTAAAGACAAGAGCTAGAATCATTTTTAATAAAGTTTTTTTCTAGTAAATATAGGAAAAAAGCAAGAATGTTCATCTTCCTCACTATTATTGACATAATTCTAGAAATTCTATCAATAAAACAAGAAAGAGAAATTAAGTGAATAAATTCCTATGGAGTAGACACAATTATCCCTCTTCACAAATGAAGTGACAATTTACTTTAAAAAAAACCCTAGAAAATCAACAAAGAAACTCATTCAGAAAATTAACAGCTTCATTAAAGTAGCAGGATACAAAAAAAAAGAACCTCACAACAAACATAAGAATTTATCTACTATACTAAGGAAAACCAAGAAGAAATGATAGCAAGAGAAATTCTATTAAAATAATTACAAAATGCAATTTCATTAAATTAATTCCATTAAAATAATTTCATTAAAATAAATTCCATTAAAATAATTACAAAATTTTGAATTAACCCTCTAATACATACTGAAATTTATGTAAATAAACCTTCAAAACAGTTTTTATAGAAATTAAAGGAGATAAATAATTGGAAAGTCACTGTTCAATTACTCTGTAGTATTAAGTGCTATAGCAATGAGATCATCAAAAATTTACCTTTTAGAACTAGGCCAAATAAAATTTGTTAAGAGGAAGGTCTAGACTTTCCAGGGAAATAATAACAACAGAGTTAGATATGAAAGAGGTTTGACATTGTCAGGTCACAAGCTATATCACAAAACAAATGTATATATATATATATATGTATGTATGTATGTATGTATGTATGTATCTGATAATTTTACACACACACAAATGCATAGAGACCAAGCATCATTTCTCTATGGATAAATGGTCAAAGGATTGAAAAACTGTTTTCAAAATAAGGAAAATCATAAACAACCAGGTTAAAATACTTCTAGTCTCTAATAATAAGAGAAATACAAATTATTTCAACTCAAAGCTTTTACCTTACATCCATCAAATTGGCCAGATTTGTAAAATATGGAAATATTCAATGTTGGCAGGAATGTGAGAAGACAGACACACCTGATTCACTGATGAGTGGTTGTGAATTAATCCAAGCTTTCTAGAAAACAATTTGGAATTATTCAAGAAAAGTCACTAAAATGCTCATGCTATTTGACCCAGTCATCTCATTTCTTCAAATACACCACGAGGAGGTTAAAGACAGAAGGAGAGATTTGATATAGACCAAAATAAATATAGCAGCCCTTTTGGTATCAAAAAATAAAAATACTATTGCATTTCTGGAAAAATATTTCTCACTAATTTAACAGCTGATTTTTAACTGTCTGAAATTTAGCTATTTTTTCTAATCATTTTAAATGGGATTTATGTTTAATAAGCTTAAAAGAATAACCCAATGGAATCATTATTATTATTATACCATATATAGGGAAAAAGCTCAAAGGTTAAATGAATCATCAAAATACTTTACATTCCCTATGCCCATTCTATACCTCTGCCTTACATACTTGCCTTTGTTGAATACTTATGTTGAGCAAGTAGCTACAAATGCTAACATCATCTTTAATCAGTACACTTCAAGGTTAGAGAGGAGCACTTAAAATTTTGTGGTGTAGGGACTACAGGATATTTTAAAAATATAAGCTACAAGGCTAAAGAAATAGCCAGTAAAACTAATTCTAGCACTTATATACAATTTCTTTGCTAGAAGAATATGCCCACCTCAACAGACTGTGTCCTTCTTTCCAATAACATTTAATCACTTAACAAAATGTCTTTCATGTCCAGAGGAATTACTAGACCTTGAATAAATTAGTTGCACTACTTGTTCTTTAGGCTGCTGCAATAATTTTTGAGGCTACTTGGTAGAAAGGTAGCAGATATCCAAACGTATCTTCAAGAGAAAATTATTCTAACCTCTATACCAATGGAATGATGGTCTCAAAACTGTCTGGCATAGCACAGAGATGAGATCCAGGAGTCATTTAGGACCACTGAAAAAACAAAGGCTTAGCTAATTGTGCCGATTGGTCCCAAAGGAATCCAGAAAGGGTAATGGAAACAGTATAAGAGACATTGCTCTGGTTGGTGAAAACTCACAGCATATCCACAAGTGGAATACTCCACGTAGGGTTTCTTCAAACTTAAGAAAGGCATCAATTTGGAAAAGATCCAAAGATATACAACCAAGATAACCTAGCAGAGGAAGTAATGCTAAATGAGGACAAATCAAGAACAACAAAAAAAATTATGACCACTCATCCTAAACATGGGATCACATTCTACAAAACGATAATGATTTGTTAAATGGGATTATTTTCTCTCCAAATCCCAGGGTACTAGAATTGGGAGGCAACCTCAGAAGATTGAGAGTTATTTAGAACAAATAAAAACAAGCCTTTCATTACGCAGTGAATGACACATTTAAGAAATGTGGCTCTAAATTCAAAGTGTCATTTTTTTTCAATAAAAATTTAAATGAACATAATTTCATAATAAATTTTTAAAAATTACATCTTGAAGCATAGAAGAAACATTAAGGTATGTTGGAATACCACTGCACTAGGAACAAGCCAGGCATAGGGTAGTTCCACTGAGCACAGAAGTAGGTCTTTGCCACCATCGCCAATGGGGGCGGCTGTGCACGGGCATCAGAAGCAGGACAGGGAATGTACCCCCAGGCCAGTTTGACTAGAATGGAGAGTGTGCAAAGGGGAGTGAGACAAAATCAGACTGGAAAAGTAAATGGGATCCAGTTTGTGAAGGGTTGTTAATGCCTGGCTGAGAAGCTTGTGTTTTATGCCAGAGGTAACAGGAATGGCATTTCCCCATTATGTCCCTGTAGTAGTTGTTCTAGGGTAAGGGCTACCTTGATGCTGATACTTATGGGATCTTCCTCCAGTATTGGTAGTTGACCTACTATATAGATGAGATCACAAGGGATGGCTTAGGAGGCAACTTCAAGGGCTTTTGGTTAATCAGGGCAGGACTTGAATGCATCTTCTAATCAAACTAGTCTGCTGGGATGGTCCATCTCCTACTTTCATGCTTACACCCAGGTGTTGTCTAGAACATAAGCTAGTGAGTTTTGTTGTTTTGCTCATTGTTTTGCTCATCATATTTGTATCCCATTACCTAGCATAGTGTCTAGCATCTAGGAGACAACTTAATAAATACTTGTTGATTGATGTCTTCCTCTAAGAATCCCTTCTTGTTGTTTAGTGTTTCTGACTCTTCATGACTTCATTTGGGGTTTTGTTGACAATGACAGGGGAGTGGTTTGCCACTTTCCTCTCTAGTTCATTTTACAGATGAGGAACCAAGGCAAACAGGGTTAAGTGACTCACCCAGGGTCACACAGCTAGAAAGTGCCTGAGGCAAGATTTGAACTCAGGAAGATGAGTTTTCCTGACTCCAGGCCCAGTGCTCTATCCACTGAACCATCTAGCAGCCCTAAGAATCCCTAGCTTCCCTCGGAAGCCCCCTCCACATGAAGCCCTATCAGCACTCTTTTCCTTTTGATACTGTTTTGTAGATAGTTATTTGTTATTTGTTACATATTATACCTCTCAGCAAAACGTAAACTGCATCTCAGGTTCAGGCCCCTGTCACTTCACATCTGGACTATTACAACAGTCAGATAATAATTCTGCCTGCCTCAATCTCTCCCCGCTCCCACCCATCCTCACTAAGGTGATTTCCCTAAGGCACAGGTCTGATCATATCACTCTCCTACTCAACAAACTCCTTTGGCTCCCTATCACCTCCAGGATCAAATGGAAAAAACTCCTTCAAATCCAAACCCCCCTCTCCTCTCTGTCTAGTCTTCTTACAGTAGATGCCCCTCCATATACTCTTCAAGCCACTGACGTTGGCCTCCCGGCTGTTTCACAAGACATTTTCTCTGGTTGTCTCCTATGCCTGGAATGCTTTCCCTCCACATCTCTACCCCCTGGCTTCCCTGGCTTCCTTCAAGTCCTAGCTAAAACCCCATCTTCTACAGGAAGCTTTCCCAATGTCTCTTAATTCTAGTCCCTTCCCTCTGTTGATTATTTCCAATTTGCCCAACATATACTTTGTACATAATTGTTTGCATCTTGTCTCTTCCATTAGATTGCAAGCTCCTTGAGGGCAGGGACTGACAGTTTTGTCATTCTTTGTATCCCCAGCACTTAGCATAGTGCCTGGCAACATAGCAGGTAATTAAATGACTGTTGTCACACTGACCATATAATTACTTTCTGTTATACACATAAAAAAGTAATTTGAAGGATGGAAGAACATTAACAATTACAGTGGGGGAGAAGAAGGTCCTACATGGGAGGTAGTACTTGAACTGAATGAACCCTTAAGAGAGTTAGAGATTCCAAGAAGAGTTAGGAGAGACAGACTTCCAGTCATGGGGGTCAGTTAGTGCAAATGCACAGTCAAGGGTATAGTGGAGCCAATTCATACTATGTAATGAGAGTTGATTGCTAGATTTTCATTGTAAGCATTTATATCATGGTAATTGTCAAATGCTACAAATAAGGGTTTATTCTTTTGTTTATTGTCTAGATTTTTAAAAGTGATAGAAAAATGCTAATAATGCAAATTAAACATGAAAGCATGGCATGGAACATTTTATTTGAAGCCAATTGTTAAACATTTACTAGCACACCACTGGGGGTGGGGGGCGGTGTTTAAGCATCAAAACCTTCTTAAATACCACCAATCTGAATTCTGTTTGAATCTTTCTACCACTACATTGATTATCCTCTGGACAGATTTAACCCCATAAGACTTGAAGTATGGTACAGTGTGCCTCACTTTGAGATTATTTTTGAAAACACATCTCTCTGGATACTCTATTCTTAGCTAACACTATTGCAATATACAAAGTAAAGCCCAAGCATGTAATTGCTACAATCTTAAGTGGACATGACAGATCTGGTACAGTTATTTAGCAATGTAAATAGTGTGATTTTTTTTTCTTCCCTGCTATACGTAAATATCATTTATAAAACTTGCTGTCCACAAGGCTAAAGTTTACCAGAGGACGGTAATGAACATTTTCAACATTGCACTGCTAAATTAAATATGACATTAATGGGAACCATCAAATGCTTTTCAGCTCTGCTCTGATGGCCATTTTAATTGGATTGTGGCTACCTTGAACAAGAAAGCCGCTGACAACATCAGAAAAAAAGACAGTTTATGTTATAGCACCTCAAAAGAGGATCTCAATTTGCATGTATAATTAGCTTGGGTGCTCACCGTACTTCTTCCAGGAAAATGATTTGATTCTGTGGTTGGCCAAACATGTAGGGATTCCTTGTCAACAACATGGCCTATGTTCTGATTACAAGAGCTTTTTCCCTTGACTGAACACAACATCTGATGGGAGTTCTGATGGTATGTGGCTTAATCACTAGACTATAGGTGGGCTTCCAGCTTAGGGCTGGGCTTTTAATAGGTGACTATTTGTATGTGAACTTTTGCAAGCAACTGTGGCAGCCACTGGAAAGTAGAAGAAAGGATACAGTTCATGGAATACACAGAAGATGTTCCTTCTGGAAAGTATTACTATATTCAGGTTACCCTTTCAATGATAACTTCATTTTGTTTCTCGAGTTTCTAAGGATTGCTAAGGAATAGAAAAAATTCCTTCAAGTTCTCAGAGACAAGAAATAAGGGTATTGATCTTCTTACATTATCTCCAAAACTGGTCATGTAAGATGACTTGAATTTGTGTTGATAGAAATTCAATACCACCACCGAAGATGGAGAAGCTACTATACAGGGGAACCCACACATAAGAAAAACATAAAGCATTCAGGAAACTGTGAATACCAATTTTCTAGTAACTCAGCATATTTTTTAGGTTATCCAATTCAATTCATTTTTGACAAACGCTTATTGTGTCTATCATGTGAGAGCCTCTGCTCTAGGCACTTAAGACAGAACAACAAAAATGATCCCTGCCCTCAAGCTTACATTCTGAGAGGTATGCCATGTATATGAATAAGTAACTACAAAGTATACACATAGTAATACAGAATAATCTCAAAAGAAAAAAAAGCTAATAAAGCCTCATGGAGGTGGTATTTGTGCTGTGCTTTAGAATGAAGTTAGGGATTCTTAAAGGAAGAGATAAAGAAGAAGTGTATTCCCCTACATCAATCAATGAGTATTTACTGAGAGATTCCTATGTGACAAATGCTTTGCCAGCCAATGGGGATACCAATACAACGAGCAACAAAAATGTCCCTACTCAGTAGCTTACATTCTGATGGGAGAGACCACCTGTGCACGGGCATCAGAAGCAGGACAGGGAATGTACTCCCAGGCCAGTTTGACTAGAATGGAGAGTGTGCGAAGGGGAGTGAGACAAAATCAGACTGGAAAAGTAAATGGGATCCAGTTTGTGAAGGGTTTTTAATGCCTGGCTGAGAAGCTTATGTTTTATCCCAGAGGTAACAGGAAGTCCTTGAAGATTCTGGAATGGAGGAAGGTATGACAAAGTCAAATCTGTGCTTTAGGAATATCTGTTTGTCAGCTATGTGGAGGATGGCTTCAAGAGGGGCAATTAGGAGGCTACATCCTAGCCCGACCGAGAGTGTATTATGGCTGCCTGGCGTAGTGAATAGAGGGTGGGTCTCAGAGTGAGAGAGACTTGAATCCATGAAGTCTCACCTTCGACACCACATATTTGCTATGCAACCCCAGGCAAGCTATGTAGCTTCTCAGTACCCCACCCCCAAACAGCTTGCTAAATCTATAACTTAAAGAGAAACTGCTAAATTATAGTACCAGAGACAGTTTCTCATTCAGAGTTCCCTATACTGATAAAATCACAGACCTAGACAAAAACAAAAACAACAACAAAAAAACCCAGCAGCAAAATAAAAGTATACCAAGGAGAGAATACATAATACATGCACATCATTTAAATACAGATCTATGGTGATATAACATACTGCGACCTGCAATTCACATCCTGCCCTCAACCTGTTTTGTCCTTCCCTGTGACTGAATCTAGGAGTGATATTTTCTTATAGTTGGATTTTACTCCAGGGTTTTTGTTTTGCTTTTTGGGTTTTTTTTTTAAAGGTAAGAGTTTGCTCACAGGGATTCCCTCCACACATGCACTATAGTTGTGTCATTCAACTGCAGGCTTTCTACTTTTATCTGCCAAAACACTACTCCAAATGTCCCAATCACTTTCTGGAGACTGATTTTTGAAGCAGGTACTGCTTTCTACTAAAATTGCATCCATTGCTAATGGTTTATAGACTGCTATTTCTCACTGCAATCAAAGCATTCTTCCCTTTGATTAGTTTCAGACATTCCCAGCACCCTATCCTGTTTTCATCTTGTTCCACTAAAGGAAGGCAGCCCCAGCACAAGGGATGCCACATACATCCTTAAATTATCCAAAATAATACAAAAGAGGCATGAAACAACCTGCCACATTTCTCTTGAAAATTGATAGGTACCTGATCCAAACTCCAGGTGACTATGCTTCTAAAATGGCATCACCTATTGTAATATCTTTTCCACTCTTTCAAAAGCATTGTTGAAAGAGATAATGAGACCCATATCTAAAGAGATGCTCTTTTTGACTCATACAAAAGTACAGCATTTATTGCTTTTCTCCCTTTGATAACTGCCACCTACTTGCCAAATCACAGTCAGATAGATGGGGAAAACACAGAGCTAATGCTGTGGCTGTCACAGAAGTGACAAGACAGAAGGATGAAAAGACAGAATTTTTCAGATCATGGTTGTTGGGCAGGGCAAGTTGGTGCTAGAAATCTTAACTGGTTCTCACACCTGGAAGATTATGGTTTAGCAAGTTATCAAAATGGAAAGCTTCATTGAAAAAGAATATGAACCACTCCTTTCTGTCCATGTTCCCTGGGTTCACATTAGCTCACCTCTCCTTTTGCCTTCAAGTAGAGCTTGGGTCTTACTTCAACCTTAACTCCTCTTATTTCTTCATGAACAAGTCTCAGCTTCTGCTGACTCTGGACACAGATAATGGAGCATATGGTGAGAACAAATATTCTGTCTTCACTCCTGAGTTTCAATTTGCCATCACCACCCACCTCTCCAACATGTCAACCTGGATGTCACATATCTATCTCAAAATCAAAACCTCTAAAACACACACACACACACACACACACACACACACATACACACACATACCCCTAAACTTTCCCCTCTAACAGATTTTCCCATTCCTCTCAAAGGCACCACATCTTCCCAGTCACCAAGACTTGCAATCTCAGAGTTATCCTTGATTCACCTCTTGTAGTCACTTCACATATCAAATCTTTTGATAAATCTTGCCATTTCTAACGTCACAATATCTCATCACCTGAAAGCTGGAATATTGCAACAAACCAATAATGACTGGCCTCTCTGGTAACTTATCTCAAGTACCTGATCCAATCCATTCTCTACTTACCTGCCAAAGTGATTTTCCTAAAGCTAAGTTGTAATCACTCCCACCCTTTGATAAATTTCAGTGGCTCCCCTATTACTTCCAAAACTAAATAAAAAAATGATCTTTGAGACTTAAACCTTTCACAACCATTCCCCTTTCTACATTTTTAGTCTTCTTATACTTAACAGGACTCCACATACCCTGCAATCCAGGGACCCTCATCTTCTTAAAGTCCCTCACAATATGACACTTTATGTCCCAAATCCATGCCTTTACAGTGGCTATCCCCCTTTCCTGGAATGCATTCTTCTCACATCAGTATCCTAGCTTTCTTGGCTACTTTCAGGACTTAGCTTAAATTCCACCATATTCAGAAGGAGTTTCTGGATCTTCACTCTCCATTTCAAGGTTTCCTCTCTAAGATTACCTTCCATCTACACTGTATAGATAATGATATAATTATTTTGTTTGTTGTCCCCATCACTAGATTGTAAGCTCCTTGAGAGCAGGGACCATGTTTTTTGCATTTTCTTGTATTTCCAACACTGTATGATGGCTGACGCACAATAAATTCTTACGTGTTTACCGACTCACTGTGCAATGCCTTGACCAACCCGAAGAGTATAAGTACTACAAATATTATTCTTAGCTGTGATCAGCATTTAACCAATAAATAAACATTTATTAAGTGCCTACTATATGCCAGGCACTGTACTAAGTGAATTTAAGTGGCTCCTCAACTCCAAATGGTAAATTTGCTGATATCAAAAAAGAAGAAAAATACCAGGAGTGGTCTAAATACTTAGGGTCTTGGGATTTGTGTCCAGATGAAGCTGATGGATGAGCTCTAAGCAGCATCTCTGGAGGGGATATCCTCATCAATGAGAACACATATATACCAATGTAACAGAGCTGGAGTGATAAGTAGGGCATGTGGTAGAGACCATTTATACATTAACAGCTTCAACCATTTACTTTAATTAGAGCAGCCTTGGGCATTTGCAGTAAATTAGGCAAAGTATCTGTCTTAAGCAAAATAGATCTGCTTGCATAACGAAGAGACTCCTGTCAGGAACAGAAGATGCCTAGAATAATCCATGAGGAGCCATGTAATTTAGTCATATTTAGTAGGGTTATGGTGTCACATTGACACATTGAGGGCAAATTATAAAAGAGCTGTGGCAGGGCAACAAATTTACTGTAAGTTCTGTACACCTATGCAAAATATGAGAAAAATCACCAGCTTTCCCATAATTACAGACAATTATGACGATTCAAAATCAGTGAAAATGAAGATCAAGCTAAACTGCCATCTGGCAAATTTATCCAAGTTATGTGATTTAAATGAGGGTGGGGAGAGGGAAGAGAGGGGTAGTTTATGTAAGGAAAAGCTTCCCTGGAGCTGCCCCAAGGTCAAGGAGTCTGCCTTGAGATAGAGGTCTTCATCTGGACATTGAAGGACCACTTGATAGAGATGTTGTAGAGAAGATTCTAGTTCATCATTTTTAAAATATTTTTAAAGAAGTCTTGTTCTGTGACTGACAAAAAATTTATGTATGGGTTTTAGTAAACAATCTAGCATTTTTATATGGATTGGATTTGGTGGCCTCTGGGGACCCTTCCTATTCTAGGTTTCTGTCCCCTAGGAAGTACTGAATATTTTCATGGAAACCAAAAGAAAGGGGATGAGGGCTGGACCTGTTAATTCACTACTACAGGTAATTCCTAGACCAAGAAATTCCCTCTTTGCAGGTCAGCACTTTCATTACTGCTTATGGTATTAGAGAATTGCCTAGAACACTGAGAAGTTAAGTGGCAGCCAGTACATGTCATGGGCAGGACTTGAACTCTTTCTGGCTTCGAGGCTAGCTCTTTCTACCTACAATACACTCATTGAAAAAGATAAATGTTAAGTTGTATACTAACATCCCCATATCTACATTTTTATCAGTCATGAGACAAGACTCCTAGAAGTATTTCAAAAGGAGGTTCTTGTCATCACATCAATAAAGTTGTAAATGGGTATACAAAGAATATTAAGTTTCACTGAAGCTTGTTTCTGGCATGATTCACTCTATGTCACTACTATACAGGGAGTGATTGTTGCTGCAGGGAATCCTAAGTCCATAGAGCTCAACAACCAATGAGAGTTGAATCGACCAATTTACATCATAGTAAGATCCTTATTTATTAGATTTTTAACATAAACAAACAGAACTTTATTTCTTTCTCCCTTTGCCATTTAGGTTCATTATTATCTCATTTCTCTTTTTACTTGGGTCTTAGATCCTGCCTGACATGAGCTTTAATTTCTTTTTATTTCTTGGTGAACATGTCCAGTTACTGCTTACTGTGGTAAACCTCCAATGCTAGAATTAAAAAAAAGTTTTAGAACTTTTAGACAAAATCTATACAAATGAATTGTGTTGAACTGAGACAAAAGAACAAATCCTTTTGGTGTTTGTCCTTCTCTTCTCTTTTATACCAAAGATGGGGACAGAAGGAGATAAGGTATATGTCAAAGTAGGAGGGGGCAGCAAACTGTTATGGCATTAATACTAGATTAAAAGCCAAAAAGACTTAGGTTCATATCCTGCCTTTGGGTGATACAAGTAATAGAGTATGGATCTTGGAAGACCTGAGGTCAAATCCTGACCCGGGTACTTACAAGTT
Source organism: Pseudochirops corinnae (assembly GCA_028646515.1). Lineage (NCBI taxonomy): Eukaryota > Metazoa > Chordata > Mammalia > Diprotodontia > Pseudocheiridae > Pseudochirops > Pseudochirops corinnae. The sequence continues at coordinate 79,317,376 of CM053586.1, read as the reverse complement.
GTGTGACTCTGGTCATCTATAAAATATGGGGGAAAAAAAAAGAACCTAACTCTCAGGATTGTCATGAGAATGAAATGAGAAATGTATACAAAGCACAAACCTTAAAAGCAGTATCTAAAAACTATTATCATTATTATTATTATTACTGTGGGATCCTGGGCCAATCACAGTCTCGCTTTGCATCAGTTTCTTCATCTATGGGGCCCCTGCCTCACAGATTTAATTGTGATATTCTAATGAGAAAATGCCTGTAAAGTATGCTACCAACCCAAAAGCTATATAAATGTTAGCTACTATTATTAATGAAACCAAGAATTTTGACCTTGGACAAAGCCAAATTAACACCTAGCAGAGAAGCTCAAAGCCCTTGTCTCTCTGTTTACTTGACTCAGTTTCTAAAAAAGCACATTTTGGGGAGAAATGTAATGTTGGCTATAAGTTCCTGGTGTCAGATCCCACCTGGGTTGTCAGGCACCCCTTTAAGAATCAGATGGAGTCTTGAGGTCAGTTCCAAGTGCCTGTGACCCATTTAATCTCTCCATTAAATGCTGGAATGAGTCCTGCAACTTTGAAGTTCCCTGTGGAACCAGGGACATAGGTTTTGTAGAGAGGTGAAAAGCTGTTCCCCACCTGAATCAGATAGTCCTTTTCCTTTTCCTTTCCCTTCTCCCTAACCATCCCCCTCCCCATTCTCATTCGCCTTCTTAACTCTATAATAAGATCAAATCAGGTGTTGATTTCAAAGTTACAAAATTTTGTAGGTAGCTCTAATTACATGCTTCAGTCACGCTACTTGGAAGTAAATGCTTCCTAATTAGTATTTACTCCAACTCAGATAGAATAGACTGACCCGAGGTGGAGCTTTTCTATCTTGTGCAGTAAATGGTACAAATCCATTACTGATGATCCTTGTCAGTCCTGAGCTCCTTTAGATTAGACACCCTGTACCCAAAACATAAGAAAATTGGTAGCAGAAAGGGGGAAAGGGCCACTTTGTAGCTCAAATTCTTACATAATTTTATTTTCTTGCCTAAATCTTTAAAGAGCTGTCTGATGTATTCATATGAATGTTTCCAAAAGTGTCATCCCCCTATTTGGTATGCTTTAGACATCACATCTAGATGACTGACAGTATTTTTCAGTTTTCCTCCAGATGTTCTGGTATAGTATATGCATTGCCTGTGTTATAAATGAGTATTTTAAAAAGGGTAAAAAGATTCATTCTCAAAAACTCTAAACCATTTCTATGCAAGACATTTGGTGATTTACTGAGTATATGTATAAAGAGACAAAAAAGTTGAACCAGAAAATAATTTTATGATGCATATTTCTGGTCCCTACTAAATAGAATATTTTAGATCTGTATGTGTATAGTGTGAGCATATATAAATATGGATGTAGATATATAAAATACACAGGTAACTAAACATACTTCTTACCTATTGAACAATGCTGCTTTCCAATTGATTGTAGGGGAGAGGCACAGGTAAGCATGAGCCAAAAATGGAGATGACCAACTACATACATGCCCTAACATACATATGTTCCCTAAGAACATAATATACTTGCTTCATAGACTCTCCAGTTCTCCACATGGGCATTTGCTCTGTCACTCTGGGAATTCGCTCTTTGTGCTTTTCAAGGGCAGAGAATGGAACAACTTTAACACTCTGTCTACTGACTTGTCAATGGAAGGTGTTAAGTTTTTCTTGAGTATACATATGCTCATTGAATCAACACCAAGCAATTAATCAAAAAATATTTTGTCCAGGCACTGGGCTAGTCACCAGGGATAAAATTATAAAAGTTAAATGGCTCCCCACCCTGATTATGGAATGTGGCCAGATTCTACTGTATGCATGGAACCATGCTAGGCACTGGGCATTCAATCACAAAAATTAAACTGCCCCTCCCTTAAGTTGAGAGGTTATGTACATATAAAATGTTTATAAAGTATATACAAGACAAGTACCTGATATTTCTGTGGGTGAGGGGAGGAACTAGTAACAAGCATTTATTGTCATCTACTGTTAGTACCTGTAATGTTTAATACATAAAAAATTACAAGATAAGACTCTCCAAGTCCCAAGGGCTTATTTTCAATTTAATCAGTGGAATGAGACACAGATACATGAAACAGTAACGGAGTGATACCAGGTAATATATTGATCAGGCATTTATTAAGCATCTACCATATGTAACATATAATATATGCTATAGGAATTAAGCAGAGACACACTAATGAGGTCTAGAATAATCAGGGAATACCCTTTGCATGAGGTAAGACTTGAGATGAACTTTGAAAGATGGTAGGATTTCAATAAGTGGGAGAGAGGGAAAAGGGAATGGGAAGATGAAGGATTTGAAGAAAGAAGAACTGTATCAAAGTCCAAGGATTGGGAATGATCATGATGTTTTTGAAAGAGCATTAGGACACAAGCCAAGCTGGGGTCATGGTGGGAGATAACTTTGACTAATAACTTTGACCTTGGACAAAACCAAATCAGCATTTAGCACAAAGTTGGGAGCCTGATCCAATCAGGAGCCACAGTCGTTTACACTTGACATAGGGTCAGAATGAGTCAGGACAGCTGGAAAAGTACAGGCAGTCTGTCATTGCTTACATGTTTATGATCATTAGGACTAAGTGACTCCATATTGGAGTACTAGGACTTATACTATAACATCAAAAAGTGTATTTCAAAAATCACCATTATCACACTGGTTTGTGAAGATAAATCATGTAAAAAGGTTTAAAATGAGTTGAAGTGAGGAGAGAATACAGGCAGGGAGATGATTTAGGAAGTTGTTACAACACTTTAATCTATATGTTCAGGTGGGAACAATAAGAGTGAAAAGGAAAGTACTGATTTAAGAAATATCTTGAAAGAAAAAAAATAGATTAAGTGACTGACATGATATTGGTAATGAATGAGAGAAAAATCAAAAGGGACTCAAAGGTTTCAATCCTGTGTGATTAGTACAAAGCAGCTGCCATTGAAATGGAAATGCTTACTATGTGCCAAATGACATGCTAAATACTGAGGCAGCAGGTAGAAAAGCAACAGTACCTATTCTCAAGTAGCTCAGATTCTAATTAGGAGAGATAACACATAGAAGAGGATTCAGCTTCAATGGACATAAAAAGGGCCAGAATGCTAACCAGGTGGTCAAATGGGAAGGCATATGGCAAGTCCACTGTAAACATTAGGAGCAGTGGTAAGGCAGAGGGTCTTCAACATTGAATTTTGATAGGGGATAATGTTTGGTAAATTTGAGGATTTGAATGAAGAGGTATTTTGGGTTACCTCAGGGAAGAAGAGGGATACTGTTAATGGGGTCTGTATGCTCCTGAGAGGAGAAGACCAGCAATTGTTGGGAGCAAAGCTAGGTGGGAGAGGGGAAGAGATAGATCCCTATAGCCTACTGAGTCTCAACAGCTGGTTAGTTTCTAGGCAATGGCTTAGAGTGGGACAAGGAAGGAGAAAGTCCCTAGCTTCCTGTCTTAGGCTCACTGGGCATGCAGTTACCTTTGAACTTCCAGCTGTTTTCCACTAGAAAATGGGAGATTTGAAAGGAAGGACTGGTTTGAGGGACAATCATGGGTTCAGTAAAGACAGATTGCATCTGAGATAATGGCAGGTCATAAAAATGGAGAAAAAGGGAAATATCCAGACTCATAGAAAATTAGACATAGAATCATAGATTTAGAGATGGAAGCTCCTTAGAGATCACTGAACCAAACCTTACTTTTCAGATGCATAAACTGAAGCCTAATTAAATGACTTTCTCAGAGTTGCACAGCTAGCTAGTTATCAGAGTAGGGTGTTGATCGAAAGTCTTCCTGATCCCAAGCCCAACACTCCATCCATTATACCATGTCTCTCTGGAAAAGAAGGTAGAGAGGGTTGGGGAATGAACCAGAGTTTTATTCTGGAACCATAAAAGTCATCTTATACAATGTCCTCTCATTATTAGATGGGGAAACAGGGCCAGAGTGGTAAAACATCCAACCCACAGTCACACACCTATTTACTGGCAGAGCAGAAATTAGAACTCGGAATTTTTGACCCCTGGTTCAGTATTCTCTCTAATCTATCATATACAGATTATAATTTAATTTGCTCTAGAGAGGCCATGTGCAGCATTGTCACTGTTTGTGACCCTCCCCCTTAGACTTATGATTTACTCTTAAGGAGACACAAGCAAATGCTGTTATTAAAAACCGTATTTCATATTTAGTTAGTGCCCTCTTAGACTTTGCACATATTGCTATGCAGAAAACATAGCCTGTGATCTCTAATGGCCTCATAATCTAAATTGAATGGGCAGGTGAAACATGAGCATAGGATAAAATGAGAAACAACAGAGAGGATGGCAAAATGGGAGAGAAAAAATGGATATATGATGCTGCTCTGTAAACCAATCATACTGGTTAAATACATTGACCTTATTCTGTGGGAAGGTAGCTTGAAAAGTTCATGTTTTAAATAAAGCCATTGATAGTACCAACCCAACTACTTTTCCACAAAATAACTGATATTCTGTTATCTTTTTCCATATGGCATTAGATGTTGAACTTTGCTACTAAAGTCTTGTCAATAGTCTGTTCACCAAGAGTCCAAACTTTGAAGAAAAAAGACATGGATTCAAATATTAGCTCTGACTCTTGTACCTAGGTGACCTCAAGCAAAACATTAAACTTCTCTGAGTCTCCATTTTCTCTTCTTATCAGATGAGGAGATTTTGTTGTTATTCAGTGGTTTGCAGTCACGTCTTTGTGACCTCATTTGGGGTTTTCTTGGCAAAATTACTAAAGTGGTTTGCCATTTCCCTCTCCAATTCATTTTATGGGTGAGGAAACTGAGGCAAACAGGGTCAAGTGACTTGCCGAGGGTCACACATAGTAAGTGTCTGAAGCCAGATTTTAACTCTGGAAGATAAGTCTTGCTGACCCCAGGCCAGGTACTCTATATCTGCTGGCCTCTAAGTTACCGTCCTAAGATCTTAGGATTGGAAATTGCAGTGTGGAACAATAGAGAGAGTTCTCAGTCTGGGTCATAAGATAGAAGGGGAAGGGAAGGGAAGGGAAGATAATAAACATAGTATGTGCTGGGCACTGTCTTAAGCACTTTACGAATATTATCTCTTTTGATCCTCACAATAGCCCTAGAAAGGAGGTATTATTATCTCCATTTTACAGCTGAGGAAGCTGAGTTAAACAGAGGTTAAGTGATGTGCCTAGAGTCACACAGCCAGTAAGTGTCTGAGGCTAGATTTGAACTAAGGGCTCCTTGACTCCAGGCCCTGATCTATCCACTGTACTAATTATTTTTTTTAATTTATTAATTTATTTTTAGTTTTCAACAGTCATTTCCACATGACTTTGAGTTGCAATTTTTTCTCCCAGTCTTTCCCCTACCTCCCACCCCAAAATAGCAAGCCTACTGAATACCCCATCCCCCAATCTGTTCTCTCTAATATCCTCCCCAATCACCTCCCCTAAATTTCTAGTAGGGCAAGATGGGTTTCTATACCCCAATGCCTGTATATCTTATTTCCCAGTTGCATGTAAAAAACAAATTTTTAAACATTTATTTTTAAAACTTTGAGTTCCAAATTTTTTCCCTCCTTCTCTCCTCACCCACTGCCACTGGGAAGATAAGCAATTCAGTATAGGTTGTACATGTGTAGTTACTCAAATCATTTCCATAGTAGTTATATTGTGAAAGACTAACTGTATTTCCCTCCATCCTATCCCACCCCCCAACTTATTCTATTTTCTCCTTTGACTCTATCCCTTTTCAAAAATGTTTGCTTCTAACTATCCTCTCTCCCAATCTGCCTTCCCTTCTATCATCCACCTTCTTATACCCTACACCCCTGTTTTCCTGTAGGGTAAGATACCCAATTGAGTGTGCATGTTATTTGCTCCTTAGGCCAAATTCAGTGAGAATCAGGTTGTCCCATTCCCTTTCACCTTCCTGTTCTTCCCCTCCACTGTGACAGTTTCCTCTTGCCTCTTTCATAATTTACCATAATCTATCTCTCCCTTTCTTCTTCTCCCAATAAATTCCTCTCTCACCTCTTAATTTTACTTTTTAGATATCATCCCATCATAGTCAGCTCATCCTATGCCCTCTGTCTATGTATACATGAACATTCATATGCCACACTCACATATATATTTATATACACATATACCCTATTACACATACATAGATGTGTATGTATACATATATATTCCCTTCAACTATCCTCATACTGAGAAAAGTCTTATGAGTTACAATTATCATTTTTTATATAGGAATGTAGATAGTTCAAATTTAGTAAGTTCCTTATGATTTCTTTTTTCCTGTTTACCTTCTCATGCTTCTCTTGCTTCTTGTATTTGAAAATCAAATTTTCTGTTCAGCTCTGGTTTTTTCATCAAGAATGCTTGAAAGTCCTCCTCTATTTCATTGAATGACCATATTTTTCCCTGTAGCACTATACTCAGTTTTGCTGGGTAGGTGATTCTTGGTTTTAGTCCTAGTTCCTTTGATCTCCAGAATATCATATTCCAAGCCCTTTGATCCCTTAATGTAGAAGCTGCTAGGTCATGTGTTATCCTGATTGTGCTTCCACAATACTCAAATTGTTTCTTCCTGGCCACTTATAATATTTTCTTCTTGACCTCGGAATTCTGAAGTTTGGCTATAATATTCCTAGAAGTTTTCTTTTCAGGATCTTTTTCAAGAGATGATAGGTAAATTCTTTCCATTTCTATTTTGCTTTCTGGTTCTAGAATATCAGGGCAATTTTGCTTGATAATTTCTTGAAAGATGGTGTCTATGCTCTGTTTCTGGTCATGGCTTTCAGGTAGTCCAATAATTTTTCAATTATCTCTCATGGATCTACTTTCCAGGTAAATGTTTTTCCAATGAAATATTTCACATTGCCTTCTATTTTTTCATTTGTTTGGATCTGTTTTATAGTATCTTGATTTCTCATAAAGTCATTAGCTTCCAATTGCTCCAGTCTAATTTTGAAGGAGTTATTCTCTTCAGTGAGTTTTTGAAATTCCTTTTCCATCTGGCAGATTTGGCTTTTTAAGGCATTCTTCTCCTCATTGACTTTTTGGGCCTCTTTTGTCATTTGAATTAGTCAATTTTTTTAGGTGTTATTTTCTTCAGTGTATTTTTGGGTCTCCTTTAGCAGGCTGTTGACTTGCTTTTCATGATTTTCCTGCATCATTCTCATTTGTCTTCCCAATTTTTCTTCCACTTCTCCTACTTGTTTTTCAAAATCCTTCTTGAGCTCCTCCATGACCTCTGACCAGTTCATATTTTTCTTGGAGTCTTTGGATGCAGGAGTTCTGACCTCAATGTCTTCCTTCCACTCTATGCCTTGATCCTTTTTGTCCCCAAAAAAGGATTCTATGGTCTGTTTGTGCTTCCTCTGCTTGCTCATGTTGCCAGCCAGTTACTTGACTTTTTAGCTCTTTGTCACAGTAGAACTCTGCTTCCAGAATGGAGAGAGCTTGGTCCCAAATTGCTGGGGGTTTTGCAGCTGTTGGAGCTATTAGGAGGGAGCCCTGTCTACAGCCTCCACAAGCTCTGGCTCACTGGCCACACACCCCAGGACCACTACCCAAGACCACATTCCAGATCCAAGCAGGTTAAAGCAAGAGCAATTACCCTCTGAATGGTCACTTGGTCCCCCTAAAATCTGCAGGCCAGGAGCTCCTGAGGCAGCCATGCTGTGATGGCTGCACAGCCACACACTTCTACCACTTCTCACCCCAGGGGCAAGGGCCAGACCATGCTCTTCCATCCCCCTCCCATTCCAACAGAGTTCCACACTGACCTTTTACTTTGTCATTGGCATTTATCTGTTGAGAAGTCTTGACACTGCTACAGCTGGTGTTGATTCACTCTTCTGAAGTCTGTTCAGGCCACCACTGGTTGGGTCCACCCTGGGGCTGGAACCATGTGGCTCACGTGGGACTATGCTTAGCTCCCACCCTGGTGTGATAGACCCTTCTTGTCTACCTGCTAGGCTTCCTTCAGTGGGAGATTTGTTTCTCTCTGTCACTATGTGGGTCCTGTAGCTCTAAAGTTTGCTTAGAGCAATTTTTTACATGTATTGGAAGTGATTGGAGCAGGAGATCATACCAAGTTTGTGCTTCTACTCCAACATCTTGGCTCCAACCCACCTGCACTATACTAAATAACTGCTTTATAATAGGATTCAAATTCTGGCTCTGTCAGTTATTACTTTTCCAACTCTATATCCATGATCCTACGATAATTTCATTCACTGAATTAATCCCCATAAAAATAAATAAAACTCATTTAAATGTCCAATTGTACATGGCACTGTCCTGGATACTCTATAAATTATAACTACATAACTATATGCTTCCTCTTCAGAAAATTATAGAGTAAAACAGACTCATTAACACCAATCCATGCATAGAGGCTAAATGGACAAATCAAAACCATTTAGCCAATGTACGACAAGACATCTGGGAATTTATATAACTAGGATACTCAACAGAGTACTGTCTTTAAAGGCAAGAAGACCTAGGTTCAAATCCTGCTTCATGTAATTACTAGTTGTAAGGCCCTGGAAAAGTCACTTAATCACTGTCTGCCTTAGTTTCATCATTTGTAAAATGGAAATAATAATAGCACCCACCTTACAGGGCTGGTATAAGGATCAAATTAAATAACATGTAAATCACTTTCCAAACCTTTAAGTATTATAGAAATGTTAACTATTATGATTATTATATAAATGCAAGAATATGGAGACTGTGATTTCATCAGGGTGAAGAACTTCTGGTATAGAAATTGCCCTTTCCACTTAAAATGTAGTGGATAAGTTCTAGAGAGGTATATTTGCTACCTGATTGGACCAGGGTCTCACACAGCTATATCAGAGGTAGGATTTCAAGGTCTTCAGAAATCTAAGCCCAGAAACCTATCCACCAAATACTGCCTCTATCAAATAAACATCAAAGATAAATGACTTTTATTTGTCTACCTGTTTATTCATTTATCTACTCACTTCTTAATCCATTTATCTATTTGTTTGATTATTGAATGATTGATTGAGGGACAGTCTTCCTACCTCACTGAGATCTGACCCCACTGCTGATCTACATAAAGGTTTTTACCTGTTCTCTTTCCAACCTCAGTCAATTGACCCCTCCTTGGAGATCCTAGTGTTCCTTCCCCTTCCCCCCAAGCCCCAGGGACTCACTATATTGTTGCCAGACATAACAGATGCTTTAGCCTTACTGTAGCTCAGAATTTCTGAACTCAATGCAGTTCACCAGCTTCAGCCTTTAACCCGGTAGCAAAGACTATGAGAAATACATCTTAAAACACTTCCAAATTTGGGTCAAGAGTAAAGACATAACAGGGCAGCTAGGTGGCATAGTGAATAGAGCACCAGCCCTGGAATGAGGAGGACCTGAGTTCAACTCTGGCCTCAGACACTTAACACAAAAACTAGCCATGTGACCTTGGGCAAGTCACTTAACCCCAATTGCGCTACCTTCCCCCCTCAAAAAAAAAAAAGAGTAAATACATAACTTGAGGAGAGAACAATGACAGTAGGTAGGGGAGTTTATTCAATGTAACATTCTTTAAAAATTAAGCCACTCATCTATCTACGCTTGTGCATACTGAGGATTCATTTTGCATTAACTTGCATTTCTCTAATACTGGAATTCCTTATCCTAAATTTAGCACCTAATTATGTACTAAATAGTATTGTTCTCTCATTGTTTCATATGTGTTAGTCTTATCTCTTCAAATAGATTTTAATGTTGAGAATAAGGGATCATGATGTCTACCATTTGTTTCATTCCTCTTCCTTCTCTCCTCCTCCCTCTCATCCTGTAAGAGCGCCTAGCACTATGGCTCAAGGGATTTAAAGCTGAAAGAAATCTTAGAAATAATTTAGTCCAATACTCCTACCTCCACACTACAGATGAGGAAACTAAGGCTCAGAGAGAAGTGACTTGTACAAAGTCATACAGAGTTCCTAGCAGAGTTGGGATTACAACAAAAGTCACCTGACTCCAAATCCAGGGTTCTTTCCATTATACCACAATTGAATCATAGATTCCCACAGAGCTGGGAAGGACCTCAGACACCATCTAGTCCAACAGCCTCATTTTACATATGGAGAAACTGAGGCCAAGGGAAATTAAATGGCCTAAGGTCACCTAAGTAGGTATGACTTTAACGCAGGTCTTCTGACTCCAGAATCTGCTTCAATTCATTCCATTGACCTGCCACTGCCTCCTAAGGAAGGATAATTAATGTATATTCATTGATTAATGGTTTGGCATTTATAATGGAGAGTTTCATCGCCCACTACTTAACTCTCTTCCAGGGGTGGACAATCTATGGTCTCGAGGCCACAGGTGGCCCTCTAGGTCCTCAAGTGCAGCCCTTTGACTGAATCCAAACTTCACAAATTTCCTTAATAAAAAGATTTATTCTGTTAAACTTGGACTTGGTTCCTCACCCCTGCTTTATATCCTCTGTTATATTAGCAGAAAGAAATTTAAAATGTTATCCAGAACTGGCACAGAAATCAAAATGTGCATTCTATTGGTCATTCTAACAACAGGGTATAGGTAAGTGTGCTTTTGCAAAAGGACATGGGCTAGTATCCATGATCAGCTTTGTACTGATCACACAGGATTGAAACCTTTGAGTCACTTTTGCCAAGAAGGAAAAATGAGACCAGGGCCTTGTGTTGTCCAGTGTGTGAGGTCCTCATCAACAGAGTCACTGACACACTAGCTGTTCATGTTCAGAGACACATTGTCTCAGAAAGAAGGGCCAGGGATAAGTGAGATGCTCCTGTCTTTTCCTTATGGCATTAAATGTCAGGTTCTGCCCCCCCGTGTCTTGTCAATGCTCTGCATGTCTAAAATGTTACAAAGTTATAAAGGTGATTAAATCTAAAGGTTATGAAGTTAATAGTTGGTACAAAGAATTAAAAGCAAGCCAATGAGTCTGGGGAATTAACTCATTTTGCAGGTCACTGTTGTGAATATGTTTAAAATGATATGATCTACGAAATGTTTGAATGTTTGGAGACTTCTCAAGGTAAGGGGAAATCTGTGGTAAAGCCCTAAGCTTCCCAGCTCTATTATAGAGTCTGATTCTCAATTAAGAAAACAGAGCTGGCCAGATTATTTTTCAAAAGCATTCTTGGGAACCGTTAAAATCTTATGACAACTCTATATTACAGAGACCTACATTTCTATCCTGCTTTGCAAAGTGCTAAAGACAAAAGTCTTACATTAGCAAGTGTAGAGAGATTTAAGCCTTATGAGTTCTATACATATGTTCATCTGATTGAATCTTTCAGATAATGAATTCCTAGAGGAGAGGAACTATGGTTAACTGAGCTAGATCCCACCACCAATTCAAGATGAAAAATGGAAGAGGAAATAGGGCTAAGATATAAAGGTAGAATCAATATTAGAGATCATGTCCTCATCAATTTACAAAGAAAAAAAGCAAAGTAAAGGAGGTAAAGAGACTTCTTTAAGGTCACACAGTTAAGTAAATATCATCACTATGCATCTGAATTCTAGTCCACCATTTTTTCTGTGCCCAGATTTCCTATCATAGTAAATGGTACAGCTGACTTTGCAACAATAAAATTCAAGAACTTCAGAATATTCTAGTTTATCCCTGTATTTTATATGTCCAGTTCATTGCCAAATGCTCCCCTTTCTTTCTTTACACTATGGCTTATATTCTCTACTTATTCTCTGTAGTTTGTTTCTGTTTTGTTTTTTCGCCAGAGATATTCTCTTCCCCTTCACCCCACCACCACCACACCATCTACTGTCAACATCATTTGAAGGCTATTGTTCCAGCTTATCAAGATCATTTTCTGCATCCTGAATGATATTCAACACTTCCTTTATCCCTCCCAGTTTTATGTTATTTGCAGATTTGATGAGCAGGCCATCTATGCCTTCATCTAAATCATCGGATGTCCTGAAACAAATATCTTTGCTCTTATTTCTTTTATACTATTCTCAGCAGTCACAAAAATGCAATAATTAGGTGCTAAAAGCTTTTTGATGCTGCTGCTGATTACATTGTGTAGCTCCCAGCAGAAAATCATGAGTATATGCATCCTTAATAAATTCTATCTGGTCACAAGTCAATCCCCTTTAGAAATGCCCATCTATTCACATGGAAAGGGTAGCAACCTCATTTTACAATCTCACACAATTATCCTGAAGCAATTTTAATATCTTCAGAATAATGTAAAATTCCACAAATGTGCTTCTACAGAATAAGGTATTTAGTATCCAAAATTTTTCCTTTCAATTTTCTACTTTATATCAAAGAACAGGAGGAATTAAGAAGAAAAGTGATAATATTGAACTTTCCAGATATGGTTACATGGCTGTGATCTTAAAGAGGGTGACCTGGCACACCTAGGAAAACTGATACATCATCAAAAACATAGTCTTATAATGAGAATATTGGATTTTTATACTTAGCCTAGTCCAAGGGTTGAGTATTAGGTTAGCTGAGTACCATCTGTGTGACTTTGAGAGAGAGGCTTAACCTTCCTATTAGTCAAAATGTGAGGGTTAGACGAAAATGATCTCTAAGACCCCTTCCCATCTAAATCATGTAGAATCATACTATCAAAGTTGAAAGATGGCCTCACAGGCCATCTAGCTCTGCTAGCACCTAATCAAAAATCTGTTCTCACACATAATGAACAACTGGTTATTTGACCTTTAATTGAAAACCACCAATGAAGGGGGAATCCCATTATTTCCTAAGACCAGTCATTTTCCTTTAGAATAGTTCCAAAATTACTAATAATTTCTTAATGGGCAAATTTCATGAATTTTCTCAATCTTGAAACATTTTTCACCTCATCAGTCTTTGACTCTATCCAATCAACCTTATCTTTTTTCTAGATTCTTATGACATTGCTTTCTCCAGGTTCTCCTCCTACCTACCTGAATGCTCCTTTTCTACCTTCTTTGCTGGATCTTTATCAAGGTCCCCTTCCCCCGCCTGTCCCCCATTAACCATTAGTAAATCACAGGACTCTATTCCAGGTCCTCTTCTCTTCTTCCTCTATACTATTTCATATTTATGATATCTTGAAATATAGCTATGAAAAACCAAGCTTTGATAGAGCCCATTGGGATTCAAATGGAGCTACTTGCCTATGCCTTTATACATAAATTACTCTGGCTCTCACTGATTCTCCAGTAATAGTTCCCAAGCCAAGCCTCATTTGCCCATTATTTGGGTTTTGATGGCTCAGAGTGAGTGTAAATAGCAATTGCTTCTGTTCTGGTCAGAAACTTGGAAGGTTTTCGCCTCCCAGACTGATACTTTTGAGGAGGAAAACTAGACCATCTTTTGCCTCAATCCTTACCTATCCTTTATTCACTGAATGGGTGTTGGCATAGACAGACTGAGACATGGGAAGGAACTTAGCTTAAAAAGATCAAGGACTCCCACTGATTCAGGGCCACCTCCAGTAGACCTATCCTATATATGTCTTGCCACTGGACTCAGATGACTCTGGAGCAGAGATGGCATATGACTTTGCATAGCTCTGCCTCACTTAAATACAATTCACTTGCAAGCCATCACCCTCCTGATGTCATTGGTCCTCTTCAAGAAGGAAGAACAATACCAAGTTGATGTTTTCATTAGTTCCATTGGATTCAATTATCATCTCTGTGCTAATGATTCTCAAATTTGCTTGTCAGTTCTAACCTCTCTGCAGACCTCCAGTTTCACATCTCCAGTTGCCTATTGAATATCTCAAACTAGATGTTCCATGAATATCTTAAACTCAATATGCCCAAAACTAAACTCATTATCTTTCCTCAAAAATCCTCCCCCCGCCAAACTTCCCTATAACCATCAAGATCACAGCCACCCTCTCAATCACCCAGACTTGCAACCTCGATGTCATTCTCAACTTCTCACTTTATTACCCCCTATATCCAATCTGCCAAGTACTATCAATATATATATATATAATATTATATTCTTTGTCACCATCTTGGTGCAGTCCCTCATCACTTTAGGCCTGAACTATTGCAATAACCTGGTGATTGATCTGCCTGTTACAAGTCTTTCACCAATACAATTCACCCTACACTCAGCTGTCTTTCTAAAGATCAGGTCTAACCATGTCATCCCTTTATTCAGTAAACTCCAATGATTCCCTATCACCTTCAGGATCAAATATAAAATTTTCTATTTGGCATTCATAATCTGCCCCACCCTACCTGTCTAGTCTTCTTATGCCTTAGCCTCATCATGGTCTCTATGATCCAGAGGCCTCCTTGCAATAGCAAAGGCAATCTGTCTCCCAATTTTCTCCCACATCCAGAATGCTCTCCTCCCTCCTCACCTCTACCTCCCGGCTTCCTTCAAGTTCCAGCTAAAATCCCACCTTCTGCAGGAAGTCTTTCCCAAACCCTCTTAAGCTTACTGCTTTCCCTTTGTTGACTATTTCTGATTTATCCTGTATATAGCTTGTTTCTACATACAAAATTCCTAATTAGACTGTGACCTCCTTGAGAGCAGTGACTTTTACCTTTTTTTAAATACCTGACACAGTGCCTAGTGTTGAGGTTTAAACCCAGGGACACCAAAAACTGCTTCAGTGGGGGCTTTGCCCACCCAAAAACTGCTGCAGTTTCATAATGTGTTGTGGTGGAACAATTTCAAAGAATTCAGAGTCAGACCATCTCTAATCCAAATATAGGCATTTATCGAGATTGATGCCCCTCATGAAACAGGCTAAGTTCCAAGAGGAACCAGCAACTTCAGAGAAATCAAGATGGATTTTTATAGGGTAAAGATGCAATTACATAGCAGAAATTAACATAGAATGTTAAAAAGTCAGGAGGAGTTTGTTAAGGGATTTGATAATGGAGGAAGGGTCCCATTTATGGTTCGGGGGTTAAACATTCTGGTTGTGCTGCTCTCCAGTTGTCTAGCTATTGTGGTCCTGTCTGGTCAAGATAGATAATTAAGTATTGTGGTCCTGTCTTGGGCTAGATGGATGATGTGATTGTGATTGAATACAAGAACATACCTGTTTCTGTGGGAATGGGTCTGGGGGCAGTGATCAGGTAGAAGCAGTAGCTGGGTTCCTATCACATGGACATACCTGCTGTTTCTGTGGGGGTTCAGGGTCATACCTGTTGTTCCAGTGAGCAGTGAAGTATATGTGAAGAAGTTAGGACATTGGCGGGAAGGGGGAGAGGCCTAGTTAGGTGGAGTGGGCCTGCTCTTCAGTGGGACCAGGCCTATAATGAAGTTAGAATATTGGGGCTGGGGTCAGCTTTGTTAGGATTCCATCACTAATACACAGTGGTATTTAATAAATGCTAATTAACTACTAATTATTAGAATTTCAATAAGCATTTACTAAGTGCCTACTATGTGCCAAGAACTGTCCAAGGTGCTGGAAATACAAAGACCAAGTCATTTTTTCCTTTCATCTAGCCTAAATCTGCCTTTTTTCAATTTCCATCTTTTCAACTCTATTTTCACTTTTATTTCACTGGAGGCTAGCTTAACAAATCTAATCTTTCTTCCACAGAACAGCCTTTCAGATGCTTAGAGAGAGCTATCCTTGACCCTCTTGAACTTTTTTTTTTCTCAAAGCTAACCATTCCCTATTCCTTCACCTCAGAGAGACATGCTAAAAGTTCCAGGGCATCATCAAACACTTTGCTCTGAACAATTTCTAGCTTGTCATTGTCCTTCCTATGACATATCCAAAATGGAATGTAATAATCCAAAAGTGGTCAGAAGAGATTAGGAACAACATGACTCTCACCTCTAATCTTGGACCAGGGGTGGGGAACCTGCAGCCTTGAGGCCACATGTGGCCATCTAGGTCCTCAAGTTTGACCCTTTAACTAAATCCAAACTTCATAGAACAAACACCTTAATGAAAGGATTTATTCTGTAAAACTTGGACTCAGTCAAAAGACTGAACCCAAGGACCTAGAAGGCCACATGTAGCCTCGAGGTCACAGGTTCCTCATCCTGTACTGGACAGTATTACTTTCTTAATGCATACCAAGTCACTACTAGCTTTCTTGGTTGCCTGATCACACATTAAAGTGGTGGTCTACTAAAGCCCCAAGTTCTTAAAGACTTGTTGCCAGGGGGTGGCTAGGTGGCACAGTGAATAGAGCACCAGCTCTGAAATCAGGGGGACCTGAGTTCAAATTGGGCCTCAGACACTTAACGCAAAACTAGCCATATGAACTTGGGCAAGTCACTTAACCCCAATTGCCCAGCACTCCCCCCTCCAAAAAGCAAAAAAAATTTAAAAAAAAGAAAGACTTGTTGCCAGACAAATGAAGCAGGAATTTGGCTCAGGTTCCTATCAGCTGTGCTCCCTCCCTTTTTAGGAGTCCAATGACTGGCTCTTCAATTATATTTAACCACTTAACATTAGGTAGCTTTTACAAAGTAGTATTTACTTTAAGACATATCAAGAATAAATGTATTTTTAAAAAGTAAATGTATAAATATTTCTTCCACATCCCTTGGGGGCATGAGCCTCCCAATACCATATCTATTATAACTTAGCTCATTTCCTGTATAGCTTTGGACCTACCTAGTAACCTCCCACTGGGATGGGGTTGCAAAGATCACTTCTGAAGATTAAATATTAGCTTTTTGCTTCTTACTTTTCAGGGTATCAATACTATGTTGGATGCAAAACTCAGCCTGGATCCCTATTCCTTGGTTTCCATAATTCCTTTTTCTGGTCTAACTCTAAAATTCAGATTCCAGAAACTGAAGGCAGAAAAAAAAAATGTACAACCACATGAGGGTGAGGGAGGGGGCAATACTTGATAGTGACCATGAGACCAGCACAGCACTGCCTAGCAGACACTCAACACCATGAAAGACCCTCAGGGAGGTCCAGGATAATGATTCCATTTATGTGCTCTGACGAGCATATACCCTTGTCATACATGCTCCTTATGTTACCACTCCACATATGTTCCTTAGACTTGTACACTCTTCTCACTGATAGTGGATTTATTTGTTGGAAAATTTATGAGGGAAATATTTGACTGTTCTTTTTCTTACTTTATCATTTCATTAAGTGTTTTCTTTTATCCAAATTGCATATAGCTGACTAGTATAATTGAGCAAATTTGTGAGGTCTCAAGCTATGTACTCACTCTGAACTTGGATGACTTTTCTATGGGTCACTTATGCAACTTGAGGCTACTTCATGCACAATAGTCACTTTTTTAGACAAAATGCCCATTTTTTTCCTTTGACAGTTTGTTATTATACTAGCAAGATATAAAATTATGAATTGTCTGTTCTAACAGAGAGAGTTGTTAACATGTCATAAAAAGATGATGGCCAATTCTTGGCTTCTTTGTGTTTTCTCCATACCCACTATTCCTCATTAGATCCTTCCCCACTAATGCTTATCTCCCACCTCCCACAACTCCCCTTTCTAGATTTTACTCCAATTGGGGCAGTACTTTTTTTTTTTTTCAAACTGGTTCTAGGTGACACAAATACCTTATTGCCTTGTATATTAGATTCAAGTTTCACTTTTACTGTCCACATCATGTAAATGGGGGACCTCCATTTCCAAATTGCTTCCCAGTCTTCTAGGGATTAACCTATCACCCAGGAACAGAATTAACTAAATAAAAGAGGCATCCATAAAGTCCCCAAAGGGAAACAGAGAGAAGGAAAGCCTGAAGAATATGACTAGTGCTATGAAACTGAAAGTAATTGAGAGATGACTATATTAGAAAAGAGGGCATAAGAGGTAGGGGAAAGTGGGAAGGGATGACCTGGGCAGGAGTAATTTTTCTTCATATCCTATCCCAAACTTTTTAAGAGAGAAAAGCAATATTTGAGTACTCGTCAGGCATCCAGCCTGAGATGTTCTAGGATATGTGACTGCCTCTGCATTATTAAAATATCAATGATGTATTACAATATAGTCAAAATGTCTGCACTAAAATATGTGATCTAAACCTGGAAGGAGAAAATAGATGAGAGCCTTCAGGTTTCTTCATTGTCATTTGGTTCCTTGGGAAATAGACTATTTTTTCTTTTATGAAAAAGAAAGCAAAGTTGAGAGAAAAAACTGAAATTCTAATAAACAGTTTATGTTTAGAGAGAAGAGAATATACTCTTTTAGAAAATTGAAAACTGAACTCTTCCTTTAATGTTAAAAATACCTCCACCCTCCTATCCATTCCTGAACAAGCAATGTTGACAGCTGAAGGGAGGGGAAGAGTTTGCTGGTATTTCTCATGAAACCTCAGAGATTTTTGAGTTTGTTACTTAGAGTTTAGATAAGATTTTCCCAGAGGCTTTAGTTGCTCTTTACTTATTTCAAATTGGCTCTTTCCTTAGCAGGCGCCTGCTTTGCATAACAAACTCCTGTTGCTTCTGTGGTTTTTAATAATACCCAACCCAAAAGGAGCCTGAAACACGGTGTTAGTACACTTCCATATGCAAAAGGTCCCTGGTGCTTCATGCTATAGGACTGGGCTGTAAACACTATCTAGAGTTCTAGACCTTGGACTCAGATTCTCCACTCTCAGTGCCATTTTTTTACAGTACTTACTGTACATTAATATGCAGGTGAGAGCATAACTATATCCCTAAGCTACCAAAATTGTTGGATGAGTTGCTTTTTTTTTTGGATGAGTTGCTTTAGAACATGAATTTCTGACCTAATGCAAATCTATGTCCATTTTCCAGGCAATTATCTACCTTTAGGCCCTCATTTTTATACTCACAATTTTCAAGTATTTTCTTCAAACTGAAAAGCATAATCTTTCCTAAACTAAATTTTCTTCCTGTCCATAGTAACAAACTTTGTAATGATGTCAAAATATTAGTCAGTTATTTTATATACTCAGGCTTTTTAGGGAGAAAGGGTCAGCTGGGACGCACTTATATATAATTACAGATGACACACTGGACTAGATAGGGTAGGGTAGTGAGCAATCCTCTTGTTTATAATGTTTGGGGATGTTTAGGGATATACAAGAAAACAACCTTTAAACATTTTAATGATTTTTAGGGAACACAATAATGAGGCTTACATATAGAGATGCAGGCATGGAGGGATATTCATATAAGTAACACATCATATTAGATATATTCCTTACTAGTCACTTATGATCTTAAGTCTATTGGGAATTTTAAAACCGCAAAGCCAAAAAACATCTTTTTTTCAAAGTAATGAAACTGACTCACTTAAGAGAAAGGCACAAATATATTTCCCAAGTGAATCCCTCATCTTAAGAACAAAGGATGAGGGAGTATGTGGCTATCATTTTTTTTAAAAGCCCATACCCCTTTTAGAAAACTGATTTGAATAGATCCTATGTATATTTGGTAGTCTTTTCCCTCTCCCTATGGGAAATACAAAAAATTTAACTATATTTAACAGGGCACTTCATTTGTAATCAATGATGGGCACTAGCTACACTGGGGGATCAGAGCACCAGTTTTCCTCAAACCAAGCAGAAGGCAAAGTGGATCCAATCTCACCATTTAGACGCTACAGAACTACAATATAAACAGAAAAAGTTAAGATAATTTCAGAATGGAAACTGCAAGGGGAAGTTGAAATTTTGTTGATATTTCACCCTAGCTTTAAATATTTGGGGCAGATTTGGGTAATTTTATTCATGTATAAAATATCACATGGGAAAGCAAAGTTATGAACAAAAATTAATGGATGGGAAAAAAAAACAAATGTACAAAAGTTTGGTTTTAGCCCAAACTAATCATATTGTGTTAAGAGTAACTAGAAAGATTAAATTGGAAGAGTAGAAAAACCCTTCTTCCATCACCTCCAGTTGCAGTCAAATTGACTAAGAAGCTGCTCACTATATACAATATTCTACCTCCTGCCTCCTGATTTTGTTCAAGTGGTCCTCAGTTCTGGAATACACTTCCTCCTCACCTTGGCATCACAACATCTCCAGCTTCTTTCCAAGCCCAGCTGAGATACCACAACCCCAATGATGGACCTTCTCTAGTTCCCTTCTCATGAAATTCCCTTGTGGTATTTAGTATATAATTTGTTTTTACTTCCTTGTGTGCACGTTGTGCCCCCTAGTAGATTAGAATCTCTTTGAGAGAGCAGGGATTATTTTGTCTTTATGCCTTGCACACAGTTAAGTATTTAATAAATATTTGTTAAATTAAATTGAATATTCAAATCATTGACTAATCACAACAAAGGCCAAAATCAATACTGAACTAGAAGAATGGATTAATAAGACAATGTATGTAATTAGAACAGCTCTAACACAACCTAAAGACTAATGATAAAAATAGGAAATGGATAAAAGTAAAGATATTGCTATAAATTACCATGATTTCATAGAGAAGTATATCCAAACAGTGGCCATGAGTTGTTCAAAAGATACCACTTCAGCCACAAAATCTCATTGCCAAATATGGAGATATAGATACCCCTCCATGGAAATGATAATTTAGAATACTAGCTCATTTGCTAAATATTGCAGAGAAGGGTGATGGACCCTTATGAGTAATATCATCTTATAAAACAATATCAAACAATGGTGGAGAAAAACATAACTACAGAAAGCATGGCATGGCACACAATTAAGCCAGATCATCCTAGGAGTATGTGAGGATGAAACTGGATGGAATACAAATACATGTGAAATTGGTCAGATCTGCCAGCACTACTATGTGTGGTGAGCTGTTCTCTTACAATCAGTGACAGTGAAAAGACCATATTTTAACTATATCAACTGAGTATCTGAAATGCAGTGTCAGGGAGTTACACTTGACTTAGCAGAGCAAAATACAGCCTTAGTGGTTCTTCTTTAATAAGAAGTTACCTATGCAACCACAGACATAATTTTGCTCTATCATTCATAGTATTATTATCAAGTGTGGCCTTACCCAAGGAGATAGAAGTTGGGTAATGGCATCACCATTGTCATGGTGGATATCCTACACAAAGTATAAGGGGGGGAAAGATTCCCTGTTGATTACAGATTATTAATCCTGGGGTTTTGGACAGGTTTAAGGGGAAAGGGAGCATGAAGTTGGGTGAGGAAAAATATTACGATCTTTATTATCACTCACCTCTTACTGAAGTTTAGTGTTTCACTTAATGATTAACACAGGCAACCAACATCCTGAGAAGGGACTCATAAGCTTCCTTAGATTGCCAAAGGGGTCCATGGCACAAACAAAAACATATTAAGGTCCCCTGCTATGAATGGTGAGACACTACTGTTTGCATCAAAGCTCTGATCCATTGGGCATTTGAAAGAGATTATGGTCAATGTGTCCAGTTTGTTGAATAGGCTGTCTATAGACAATTTATGGAAGAATGGGGATAAAAAGGATAAGATGTGGAAAGCTTGCAATGATGAGATCTTGCCTCCATCAGAATATCAAAGTATTTTTTGGTGACAACTTCATAGGATGTTTGAGTTAGAAGGGACCTTTACAAGAGGACTAAGTGGGATTCAGTGCAAAGAACACTGACAGTGATCTCAGAAGACCTGGGATCACCTTCTCCCTGCCATTTCTCAGCTCCATTTCCTTATCTGCATAATAAGGAGAATGGACTAGATTATCTCTATAGCCCTAGCTCTAACCTTCTGTGATCTGGTCTAGCCCTTTCATTTTTCTATTCATATATAGTGAATCAATAGGCTACATATATTTAGAAAGTATGCATATAAAGGATGGGGGGGGGGAATCAAATAACACAGACCTTTAAGAAATACAACTTTCTTTTGGTTAGATTTTACACTTAATTTTAAATGTATAGACAGATGGGGGAACTATGTATAGAAGTTGGAATGATACTACATGAGCAGGATGGCTGCTAAAGAGTTTAATTTATTATCCTCATCTCAATGAGTTGCCATGGACTATAATGACTAAACTCATGGCAAATATGGAAATTACTAAGTACTTTGTTTGTTCATTCTATAGTGTAAAAGACCTTAGATGTTTTACAAGAGCCCTGACTTTTCTGTTGAGGTGATGAGATCATATAATAGAAACGGCACCAGAGTGGGAATCAAGAAGTCTGGGTTCTAGTCCTGGTTATTTCAGTTATGAGACACGGGGCCTTGCATGCTTTACTTAATATTGATTATCCTCTTTATTAATATTTCTGATCCCACCTATAAAATGGAAATGATAATACCTGACATATACAATACCTCCCTATTACATGTGGTTTTTGTGAGGTCCAAATTAGTGACTAGAATATTTAAGATAATAGGATCGTAGATGCAAAGTTAGAAGACACATTACAGGTCCTCTAGCCCAATACTCTCATTTTACATTTAAGGAGATAGAAGTCCATAGAAATGAAGAGACAAGGTCACACAGGTAATAAGTGGGAAAGGCAGAATTCAACCACATCAAATTCTCTTCCT
Source organism: Pseudochirops corinnae (assembly GCA_028646515.1). Lineage (NCBI taxonomy): Eukaryota > Metazoa > Chordata > Mammalia > Diprotodontia > Pseudocheiridae > Pseudochirops > Pseudochirops corinnae. Next base: position 79,294,884 of record CM053586.1, on the reverse strand, counting down.
CCCATATTGTATAGGAAAGTGCTTTAAAAACCCATAAAACATTCTACAAATGTGTATTATGCTAACAGACAAACAACTGAAAATACTTACCAAAAACACTGTGCCAAGGTCACTTCCATTGCATGAAATATTAAAGCAATCAATGTGGTCATATAATAATTAACATTCAATTCCTTACAGAAATACCTGACTTTCAACAGAGTCCTTGTGGGCACACTTGCTCATTTGCCAACATGGTATTGGATACCTCTGAATAATTTACTATTTATCAATAAAAATGATCAAGAATGTGGTATGGAAGAAAAAATAGCTGAAATAAATTAAATACAATGATGCAATAATGATCTAACATTAAAATGAATTAAACATAGAATAAGCATTTTCTAGAAAAAATACTAAATTACATTTTTAAAAGTTTTAATGAACGGTAAGTTTTTTTTCTCTACTGATTTTGTTCTATGGAGATAGTTTAAAACACTTAAAAAACATTGATGTCAAAACTTAGGCCTATAAATGCCAGTCATGTTTACGTGATCATCCCTCTAGAGTTTGATAAAATATTTATAGGGAATGTAATTTGATTAAATTAAGTAATCAGTTATCTTACTGACAGTCAACCATTTTAGTTAATCCTTTTCTTACTTTTCCTACCTCTCTTATACATGCATACATTCATCACTAAGGAATCCAGGACAAGTAAATGTAAAAATCGCTCCATTTTGACTCTAAAACACATGCCGCCTTATGGTGGTTTTTTTTGCCAATATTGCCATCAACCACTAGTCATAATCCTACAAACTCTTGGTGGGGTTCTGCCCTGGGGGCATAGTGCCCCAGTAGGCTGCCAGCTCCTTGACAGTAGGAATTGGGTTTTTTGTTACCGTTTTTGCCTTTCTCTGTATCCTCAGTATTTACTATAGTACCAGGTACCTAGGAGGCAAAAATTAAAGTAATAACAACAACTATTGCTACTAGTAGCATTTATATACATTATACTCTATACATCATCCTATATTTCATATATTTATATATTTAAATATTATAGTAAAAACATATTATACTATTTTAAAGTTTGCAAAGTGCTTTATATATTTTATTTAAATGGGAATTGACTGAATGACATTGCCTACCCCAGGAAATGTTGGGGCCTGCTGACAAGGTGCTTCCTCCTGATGACCTCAGCAGCTCCAGAACATCTCACAGGTCACGTTATAGAGATCACCTTTGCTTTTATGTTCATAGCCTATTGTACACCTTTCGTTAGTTCTTTCTGCACAGCAGGTGAAAAACATTTACTCCAAGGAATGAGGTAATTAAAATGCAAATGCTAATCATGTATCTAACTTGCTTCTTATACTTTCACAGCAGTTGGGAAACCTCTAATTATTTCAGAAATAATTACCTTGGCAAGAGGACAAGGGAACATATTATTTATGACAATAACTGTATGGGTGAGGTAGCTGTAGCTCAGCCATGCTCTGAGTCTTGGGTGGGATCTTGCATTTGGGGAATCCTTTGGCCAGATGAGGAGTATTACATTCAGTTATTCTGGCCACCATCATTTAGGAAAGACAGTATTAAATTTGAGAGTGTCCAAAGGAGGACAACCAACATAGTGAGGAACCTTGGGACCAGGTCATATAAGGATCCACTGGAGGAATAAGAAATGTCCATTGTGGAGAAAAGGCGTCTCAGGGGGAAATGACTGCTATGTTAAATACTTGAACAGTTGTTGAGTGGAAATGAAATTGGGCTTGTTCTATTGACCCCAGAGGACAGCACCATCAACAACATGTGGAAAATGCAAATGATCAGACTTGGTCTTGATGCTAGGAAAAACTTCTTAATAGTTAGAACTCTCCAAAAATATGCTGCCTTGAGAGGAAATTAATAATAATAGAAGGAAGAAGGGAAGGAAGAAGAAGGAAAGATCTTGTCTTGTTTTTGCTCTTTTCAAATTAATCTTCCCTACACATACAATAGAACTTGTCTTGTTGCTCCTTTGCTTAAAACCCTTCAGTAAGGGCAGTTAGGTGGCACAGTGAAAAGAGTACCAGCCCTGGAGTGAGGAAGACTTGAGTTCAAATCTGCCCTCAGCCACTTGACACTTACTAGCTGTGTGACCTTGGGCAAATCAGTTAACCTCAATTGCCTTGCCTTCCCCTCTCCAAAAAAAAAAAAAACCCTTCAGTGGCAACATGGCATAGTGAACCTAGACTAGAAAACCATAAGTTCAAATTCCTGCCTGAAAATGTAATACCTGTGTGACTATGGACAAGGAAACTCTCACTAGGGATATTTTCTCATTTTTAAAAGGAGAAGATTGGACTTGGATCATTAAGGTCCCTTCCCAGATCTAAAATCCGATGGTTCCTTATTATTTTAAAGGTTATCTTTCAAAGACCTTCCTGGCATTTTCTGGGCTTAGTGATTTTAATTCATGCAATTCTACTTGATGGATTCTCTGTGCTCCAAGAAAAACTGATGTAACTCTCCTTGTTCCTATAAAGACCTAATACTTTCCTATTCTCTGCCTTTGATCATGCCTCCATTTTATAACGGGGTATATGGGATATTCAAGGAGGACTAATACCTCTGACATGAGGACTTGCTGAGTTGTTTTCAGGGCTGCTCATGTACTTTTGGTGTCTACCTGGCACTCAACTCTCACTGTGGTTCCGAGAAACTATGGCATGCTGAGTGGATACATGCCAGGAAGCTGTCTTGGGAGGTTAAGGGTAACTGAAGGGTCTCAAATCCATTGGTGAATTGGGAGTGGGGGGTTTCTACCCCAAGCATGTGAAGATTTCCCACAGTAGAATGGGCAGATAAGAATAATTTGTTCTGGAAAGTCTTGGGGGGTGGATCAAGATGGTGGCATAGAAGCAGTAGAACTCCAAGAGCTCCCCCCATAAACACCTCAAATACCTATAAAATATGACTATAAACAAATTTTAGAGCTCCAGAACTCATAAAATGACAGAGAAACAAGGCTCCCACTGAAAGCAGCCCAGCAGGTGGATGGGAATGGTTCATCACAGCTTACTGGGAGCAGAAACCAGCCCACCTGAAACTGCAACTGTAGACTCAGGGCAGCCAGTACAAGCCAAGGCTGGAGCCTTCAAGAGAGTGGATTACCAGCAGCTGTGGGAGTTACCAGAATTATCAACACATAAGAGCTAAAGACAAAGTGAAGGGTCAATGGAACTTGGCTAAATTTGGGGGAAAGAAGTGGGTCTATCCCCAGGGCAAGAAAGCAGCAGGAAGTGAAATAGCCACCTGTAGCCGTCTCCATGTGGCTGCTTCAGAGCTTCCAGCCTGCAGATTGCAGGGGGCGGTAAGCGATCATTCAGAGGCTAAGTGCTCTTGCGTTTACCTGCCTGGATCAGGATTGTGGTGTTGGATGGTGGTCCTGAGGTGTGTGACCAGTGAGCCAAAGCTGGAGGGGGCTGCAGAGACAGCGGTCTCCTAATAACTCTGGCAGCTGCAAAAACCCCAGTGATTTGGGACAACGCTCTCCCCTCTGGAAGCAGAGTTCTACTGTGGCAAAGAGCTCAAAAGTCAAGTTAATTGACTGGCAACATAAGCAGGCAAAGGAAGCAAAGCAAGCACAGTAATCCATCTTTAGATTCCTTATTTGGGGACAAAAAGGACCAAAGCATGGAATGGGAGGAAGACAACACAGTCAGAACTCCCATACCAAAAGCTTCCAAGAAAAATGTAAACTAATTACAAACCATAGAGGAGCTTAAGAAGGATTTTGAAAACAAAATAAGAGAAGTGGAGAAAAAATTGGGAAGAGAAATGAGAATGATGCAAGAAAATTATGGAAAGACAGTCAACAATCTGACTGAAGAAAGTAACACCTTAAAACAAAGATTAACTTAAACAACAAAAGAGGCCCAAAAAACCAATGGGGAGAAGAATGCCTTAAAAAGCTGAATTTGCCAGATGGCAAAAGAATCTCAAAAGCTTTCTGAAGAGAATAATTCCTTCAGAATTAGAGTAGAGCAAATGGAAGCTAACGACTTTATGAGAAATCAAGATACTATTAAACAGATCCAAACAAATGAAAAAATAGAAGGCAAGGTGAAATATCTCCTTGAAAAAACCACTGACATGGAAAATAGATCCAGGAGAGACAATTTAAAAATTTTTGGACTATCTGAAAGCCATGATCAAAAAAAGAACCTAGAAATCACCCTTTAAGAAATTCTCAAGGAAAATTGCCCTGATATTTTAGGACCAGAAGGCAAAATAGAACTTGAAAGAATTCATCATTCACCTCTTGAAAAAGATCCCAAGAAGAAAACTCCTAGGAATATTATAGCCAGGTTCCAGAGCTCCCAGATCAAGGAGAAAATATTACAAGCTGCCGAGAAGAAACAATTTGAATACTGCAGAAACACAATCAGGATTACCCAGGACCTAGCAGCTTCTATATTAAGAGATCGAAGGGCCTGGAATATGATATTCTGGAGATCAAGGGAGCTAGGATTAAAACCAAGAATCACCTACCCAGCAAAATTGGGTATAATATTTCAGGGGAAAATATGGTCATTCAATGAGGTGGAGGACTTTCAAGCATTCTTGATGAAAAAAACCAAAACTGAATAGAAAATTTGACATTCAAATACATGAAGTATGAGAAGATAAACATGGAAAAGAATTCATAAGGAACTTATCAAAGTTGAACTATTCACATGCCAACATGGGAAAATGATCATTGTAACTTATGAAACTTTTCTCAGTATGAGGATAGGTGAAGGGAATATAAAAGTATATATATATATATGTATACACACATATGTCTATATAGGAGGGTATATATGCGTAGGAATATACATGTGAGTGTCTGTATATATGTGTACATAAACAGAGGGTACAGTATCAATTGAATAGGAAGGGATGATTTTTTAAAAGATGAAATTGAGAGGTGGGAGAGGAATAGAATGAGAGGAGACAGGGAGAGACAGAATGAGGTTAATCATTTCATATAGAAGAGCCAAAGGATAACTGTTACAATGGAGGGGAAGAACAGGAAGGCAAAAGGGAATAGGGTCAACCTTACTCTCATTGAGTTTGGCTTAGGGAAGGAATGACATACACTCTAAATTGGGGGTCCTGGCCCACAGGAGAGTGGGGGAGAAGAGGATGAGAAGGGGGATGATGGAGGAGAGTGCAGGTTGGGGGGAGGGCTGTTAGAAGCACACACTTCTGTAATGGGACAGGAACAAAGTAGAGGATAGAATAAGTGTGGGGTGGGATAGGCAGGAGGGAAATATAGTCAGTCTTTCCCAATATGTCCATTGTGGAGATGTTCTGTGTAACTACACATGTACGGCCTATATTGAATCACTTGTCTTTCCAGTGGGAGTGGGTGATGAGGGAGGAAGGTAAAGAATCTAGAATTTAAAGTTCTAAAATCAAATGTT
>CM053586.1:79239484-79283338 GCA_028646515.1 Pseudochirops corinnae | reverse complement strand
TCAATTGGGGAATGACTTGTATTCTTATAGATTTTACTTAATTCCCTGTACATTTTAGAAATGAGGCCTTTCTCAGATACACGGGTTGTAAAAATTCTTTCCCAATTTCCCACTTCCCTCTTAATCTTGGTTACATTGGCTTTGTATATACAGAAACTTTTCAATTCAATGTAATTGAGATTATCCATATTGTATTTTGTAATACTCTCCAACTCTTCTTCGGTCATAAAGTCTTCCCTAGTCCATAAATCTGACAGGTAAGCTATTCCTTGCTTTCCCAGATTACTTACAGTATTAGCCTTTATACCTAGATTGTGCACCCATTTAGACTTGACTTTGGTGTACGGCATTAGATGATGCCCAGGTTCAGTCGTACTAAATTTCAATTTTCCCAGCAGTTTTTATCAAATAGTGAGTTCTTATCCCAAAAACTGGAGTCTTTGTGCTTATCAAATAGTATATTATTATAATCGTTGACTACTGAGTCTTTTGTACCCAACCTATTCCATTGATCCACTATTCTATTCTAGAATGTAAATTCTTTAAAGGTAAGAACTTTTTTCATTTTTTTCATTGTATCCTTAGTGCCTAGCACATAGTAAATTGAAAAAAAATTGTAAAATCTGGGTAATAATGTTTGCATTATTCACTTCACAAAATAGTTATGGGGGAAAATATTTTGTAAACCATAATCTACTACATAAATGTGAGTTAGATGACTAATGTAGAAATGTGTTTAATATGATTGCACATGTATAACTATATCAGATTACACACTGACTTGGAGAAGGGTAAACAGAGAAAGGGGTAGAAAATTTAGAACTCAAAATCTTATACAGGTAAATTTTGAAAACTCAATACAAATAAAGAAATAAAATTACCAATGTTCAAAAAAATTAATGTGAGTTAGCAATAGCAACCAGCAACATGACTTCTAACCAGTTTAGCTCCAGACTTTCTAGAGTTCTCTGCCTCTGCTCTCACTATCTTTTCAAGCTAGAGATCACTACAGCAATGCTACTTCCTTCTCTGATTGATTAGTCCATTTGAAGAACTGCCTATGCCAACCATACTAGTTAACCCAATTCAGATCCTGATCTGGGCATTTCTACACTTTACCTCTTCTAGCTAGCCTCTCCCTCCACTCTAACCCCAGTCAGATCCTGACCTCAGGGTTTTCCTACTTTACCATCTTCTAGCTAGCTTCTCCCTCTACTCTAACCCAAGTCAGATCCTGACCTCAGGGTTTTCCTACTTAACCATCCTTCTGGCCTCTGAATCCCCCACTTTAGCAATCTGGTAAGTGTTATTTTCCACCATTAGAAACAAGGTCCTCAAGGGCAAAGACTATTTTCTTTTTTATTTGAATTTGTATTGCTAGGGATTAGCCCATTGACAATCAGATAGTAAGTTTTATTAATCACCTTATCTAGCAGTCCAGGGTCACCTGGCTCAGGGTGGCCTTGCTGGGACTGGCCGCTGCCTGGAGCACTAGGGGCTGAATATGGTGGTGGCAGAGGGGGCAGCAGCAACTTTACTGGGTGGGCACCATGGCACAGATCTAGATCTACCCTATCAAATCTTGCAAGGGGGTGATTGTGAATGAAGCCAAATGCACTAAGATGGGAATGTACAGAGGCAACCAAAGAGACAGATTTTGGTTGGTGATTAAGGAAGATGGGCACATGGTCAGTGAAAGGCAGGAGCCTCACTTTGTGCTGATCACCATAACGTGGGACAATGACCAAATGACCCTTGGTATTCCAGATATGAATGATCTGGTTGTACCTAGAAAACCATTCTCTACCAATGTTATTCAGGACTGCAGGAAATTTGGCATTTACATTCAGGGCAGAGACTGTGGAGATGAAGTAGCTCAGTGGATCATCAGCCTCTTAAAAACAGAAGCATTTCAATTGGTTTAGTTTGAGACCCACATGGCAGGAAGAAAGTCAAAAGAAATTTTCCATCCCTCTGTTCAGAATTACCAGGTGGTTTATCCTGACACTCTCCCATCATGATGCTCTCCAAAGGGCCCTTGTGGTATCTTAATACCAGACTTCAGAAGAAAATAAAAATGGAACAATTTGGGCCAAATATTGTGGTAACTGGTTGCCGTGCTTTTGAGGAGAATACCTGGGATGAAATCCTAATTGGGAGTGTGGAAATAAGAAAGGTTTTGGCTTGTCCCAGATGCCTCATGACAACAGTAGACCCAGACACTAGGATCGTTACTAGGAAAGACCCCCTGGAAACACTGAGGAACTACCACCTTTGTGATCCAACAGAGAAGCATATACACAAGTCATCCTCACTCTTTGGGTTATATTTTTCAATGGAAAAAATTGGAAGCCTAAAAGTCAGTGACCTTGTTTATGTGATGACTCAGTGATGGAAGTCCTGGGGTGAGGAGTGTCACATAGTTGAAATGGCTACAATACTGGAAAGGGATTGATCAGGATCTCACAGTGACATCACTGAAGACCCTATAATATAAAACCTTTTAATAGATTTGTCTTGGGGAAAAAATTATTTCTGACTCTCTATTGATACTTATATTCAGTATGTTAATGTGAGAAAAGGGAAAAATCTGAATTGGGGGAGGGGATAGAGTAGAAGAAGAAGGGATATTAATAATCATAATAATAAGTTAAACTTTCTGTGGCAGCAAAGAATTGGAAACAAAGTAGATGCTCATGTATTGGGGAATGGCTAAACAAATTTTGGCATGTGAATGTAATGGAATATTAACGTGCTATAAGAAATTATGAATGTGATGGAGACAGAGAAACATGGAAAGATCCATATGAACAGATGCAGAGTAACATAAAGAGAAGAAAGAAAACAATACCCACAATAGCTGCCATGATGCAAATGAAATCAAACAGAATTATAGTAACCAAATTAAACAGAAAGAAGAACCACGAAATAATCAAAAGTGAAAGTTGAAAATTTATAAAGAACAAACATGACCTAAAGGACAGAGATGAGAAGATTCCTCCACCTCACTCCTTTGCAGAGTCGGGATGCTCACAGATGTGGTATGTTGCACATATTTTCAGACTTTTTTGATGTATTGATCAGTTTTGCTACCTTTTTCTTCCTCTTTTTCTTTTTTTTTTTTTAAATATTATTTGTAACATGGGATGGCTTTCTTGGATGAGAGAAGAGGAGGAATACTGGGAGAAATTCTGGTGATGTAAAAAAAGCAGGACATCAATAAAATTCGTTTTTTTAAATAGGCTAAATATGTATTCTTCATGTATTGAGGAAAAGTAACAGAACGAACTGAGGAAAAATCAGTAAGATTTTTAAAGTGTAATGTTTCTGACATTCCCTATTTGAGGATAAATTGGAGGACTCAGGCACTTACCTCTTTCACATCTTCCTACTATCTTTATACCACTAGTAGATTCTATTTCACAAATCACTTACCTTTATTTTCCTACCATTAGGAAATAGTATTGTACTTGATAGGGGATTTTTTTAATATGGAGAGGCATTATTCTGAAACTTTTCAGGGATGGGAATATTTCTAACAAGAATAGAGTACAGGAGAATGGAATTTTAAGGCAGGCATTGACCTAAGGGGAGTATGAATGTTTTTAGAGATATTGAAAATTAGCTTAATCTAATGGAAATTTCCTATTTTAGCAACATGATTAAGAAAGAAATCTCCCTGAATCAGTCTGCCAATGAGATAATCTACTTCTGCTTTTATGGTATTTTATTATAATAAATATAAGTTCAAATTAAACATTCTTTTAAAAATAAATAAATGCTAATCTAATTTGGAATGCGACTGTAAAATGGGAGGGCTTAGACTAGATCATTCCAAGATCACCCTTTGGGTGTTAAAATAACATTCTAATAATTAGGTACTTTGTTAAATCACCAGTTATCCTCAAAATCAAGAAATTTTGGGATTGTTAACTCAGATCATGAAAAGAATGTTGATATAAGAAGGAGGAAAGTTCAGGGAAGAGAGATGAAGGATGGAGATCAGATTGGAGTCCATCACTTAATGGGGCTAAGAAAATGTCAAATCTAGAAAATGTCAAAATACTCAGGAAAAGCTGTAAATAATGAGCAAAAATGTTTCATTCTGTAGAGGGAGGCGCACTTTTAATGTCAGGCTTGTGGAATCGCTTTCAATGAAGTAGTTTTGAAGAAATGATTCTGGAAATAAATCTCCTATAGTATACTGCTAAATACTGTAAACTTTGACATGCAGATATTTCCAAAATAGGCTCATTTTAAGAAAAAAAACATCGATATGGAATGAGAGATCAGCTTTGCTACAGGATAGAAAGTCTAAGAGAAAGGGGTTCTTTCTCGTTCAATCACTTTCCCAGCTAGCATTGAGATCAAATGAACTGTCTGGAGCATGGCCTCATTTCCCATCAATCTCTTTCATTCACTAGACAGAAAACGTCTGCATTTAAATTTCAACCTTCCTCTCCCAACCAATATCAGCTTGGCTCCTTTTAAAGAGGGATTAAAGTCTCTGTAGATGACTGGGAAATATTTCCAGTACAAAGAAGTAGGACCTACTTCTGCCTAACAAGAGCAATTTAAAATTGCAACATATAGCGCAGCTCTTATTTCCTAGTCCTATTCATCCAGTCATTGATCATCAGCTTTGATTTCACCTTGAATTAACAACATTTACATTTAGGGCTGTTGTGCAACAACAGCTAATATTCATCTTTTCAAAGAGTGTTGACAGTACACGCTCCCTCCCAACTTGAGTTAAAGAGAATGAATAAGTAAGGATCATAGATTTAGAATTCAAAGGGACCACAGAGTTCAGCTTCCTCAATCTTAGACATCACGAAACTGATCCTTAGAGAGGTGAATCTACTTGTCTGAAGTCATACAGACAAGAGGTAGAAGAGTCAGTATCCTGTGACTCTGAATCCAGCCTTATTTCCACCTTACCACATGTCCAGGTCTTCTGGCACCAGTTCTATTGTCCTTTCCATTATACTGCATTTTAAAGGTCCATTTGATCCTTCAGACAACTCTATGGGGTAGAAAGGGAAGATTATCTCCTTATTTCAGATGAACAAATTAGAGCTCAAATAGGTGTTAAGTAGATCAAGGTCACACAGCTAGGGAATAAGAGAGTACAGTTTAGAACCAGGGCTTCTAATCCCTGATCCAGTGTTGGGTTTTTTTTTTCACTATAAGAAGAAAATTGGTTATCAGTGGTCCCCCTACTTTCCAAATATCTGTCATTTAATTGAGGAATAATGCCTAAAATTAGCCATGAGGATCTAAAGAAAAAGTAACCAGGGGGAAAAGAGGAAGTTCCTAGAATTATAGATCTAGATAAAGCTGTCTACCAGATTAAGATTCTTAGCTATGGGGTTCCTTCTCCATAACCAGGAGGAGTAGCTAACACATTAGATGACAGTGAAGATCTTAAAAGATCATGATAGCCTAGAACAGGAGTAGGGAACCTGTGTTCTTGAGGCCACATGTGGTCTTCTAGGTCCTTGGATGCACCCTTTTGACTGGGTCCAAGTTTTACAGAACAAATCCTTTTATTAAGGCAATTTGTTCTATGAAGTTTGAATTCAGTCAAAGGGTTGTACTTGAGGTTCTAGAATAAGTGGTTGACTCTAATGAGGCTGAGGTTTGTAGGGATACATATTAAATCTAGCATTTGGGTTCAAGGGATTCATTTAACAAGTATAAGACAGAGAGGCAAAACTAGATAGCAGTTTACCTGAAAAGGATCTGGGGGGTTTGTGGGCTGCAAACAAAAATGAATCAAGGATATTCATGTACATACCATGCAAGAAAGCTATTTCATTTCAAGCTGCAGGAAAAGAGGCAGTTTCCAATGAGGTAGTAGTCTTGCTGTATTCTGTCCTGGTCAAACCAAATCGAAAATATTGTACCTAGTTCTGGATATCATATTTTTGGAAGTACACTGATAAGCTAGAGGGCAATCAAACCCTCATGTGAACTCGGGTCTTCCTCACTCCAACTCAGGGCTCTATTCACTGTGCCACCTGATTCCTCACTGAGTATGTGGGAGAAGGGATACATGTTCCACTGAAGGCTGGACCAGATTGCCAATGAGGCCCCCTCTAACTTTGAGACCCCAAGGTTCAATGAAATTGCCTACCTGCCTGGTCTGTGGCACTTAGTGATGTATGGAGTGACGCCTTGAGGGCACTTGAACAACCCCAAGTCCAGAACTCTAATCACTGCACCACACTAGCTCGCTTTATCAAAAAATGCTTGTTTTTCAAAGGATATCATAGAGATTTTCATACTTAAAAATGAAAAAAAAAATCTCATAAAATATAACTAATTATGGCTTTGGGCTAAGACCAATAAAACTCTACCCAAGGTGTTTATTCATGTTTACTGGCTTAAGACTGCTAAATCACCTTGTAAAATATCCTTGGTTGTTTGCATAGGGATTGTCTTTAACCTCACATCTACTTTTGGCAGTCAAAAGCTGTTAAGCCCCAGTGATGAAAGCTCAGAGACCACTTGTTGATGCGCAGCTCAGCTGTGACCCTGGCAGATGTCTGTCTGAGCACTGTCTGATGTGGAAAATGATAATCAATGCTGCCACATGTCATTTGCCTCCACAGCTATCTAAAGGTCCCTTGTCCCCTGTCTCCTCCTTCTCTTCCTCCTCCTTGAATTCACCCCTACGATATTCTGGGGTTCTGAGTCCATTTTCACAAGTTATTTTCTTGAAGATTATAGATGTGATGAATCTAAAATTAGTCTCACACACACACACACACACACACACACACACACACACAGAAAACCAGAACATCCTTTAATGGGACTGCTGAGTTCAGTTCTTAAACAAGTAAGTATCACAGAAACATATAATTTGATTTTGGAAAGGGCCTGAGTGAACATCTAGTACACTTCATACATGAAATGAAAACCCACTTTAACAAAACCAACAAGTGTCACCCTAGTGACAGGGTTGTAGGTTGATGTGGGGATTGGTCTGGATCTGTGATTTCGCCAATGGGGAGATTCCAGTATACAAATGCTAACTAATGCCAACCAGCAACTAATCTGTAATTTCTAGTCCAGGGGTGGGGAACCTGCGAGCCTGAGTCACATGTGACCTTCTAGGTCCTTAAGTGAGGCCTTTTGACTGAAATCAGTCAGGATCTATAAGGTCAAATGTGGTCTCAAGGTCGCAGTTGCCCACCCGTCTTCTAGTCTAAGCTAATTGCCCAGGCAATGAGAGGTTAAATGCTAGCCACAGCTAATGTGTCTCAAAGGCAAGATTTGAACTCAAGCGGTCCTGACATTGAGGTCAGCCCACTGCCTCTTATACCACGCTGCCTTGCTGTGTTATAATTAATTGACATTACCAGAATATCCTTCTGTGTGCTAAAAAGCTGCCCTCCTCAATAAGACTTCTGCTCAACATTCAACTATTCTTCATGGTATCTAATCACAAATAAATAATAAAGAGTATTTCATAGCTAGAAATTCTTGGCTACTGATATTGTCATGAACCATTTACATTTCCATTGTTGCAAAAATAACCAAAAGCATGAAAAACAGCTCACAATCATCTCTACCTCGAAATATCTCCCATAGCCACAGGAAATTATTAAAGCAAAGCAAGGCCGAAACAGAAATTATTTTTTATTTAAAAACTAACTCGATTGTAAGTAATCAAGAGCAGCATGGTATCATGGAAAGATAGTAGACATGGTATTAGAGGACAAAGGTTTGAATCCTGACTCCTCCTTGCTAGTTATGTTACCTTGAGCAAATTAATTAACCTCTCTGAGACTCGGTTTTCCTATCTGTTAAGTGAGGGGGTTGGACTAGACCTTTAAGGTTCCTTCTACTTCTAAACATAGGATCCTATAATAATGTGAAGATAAAACTATTAGGCTATTTCAGGTAGGACTTCTTGGTCTGGCATCTGGTCAGGAGAGCTACAATTTGAATTAACTCTACCTGAGGCAAATTAGTGGGGATGAGGAATGGTATAAAGAGGCTGGAATAGTGGTGTTGTGGACAGTTCCATCAAGGGTACAGTCACCCTAAGAAAGAGTAGTAGCCCATCCCCTAGAGCATCCTGTGGAAACATTTACTCCCTGTACTTCAAGAGGACCTAAGATCTACTCCTAGGATGCTCTTATATCCTACCGGAAATACAGGGAGATCTAATTTATTCCTCTTTCCCCCTTCCTTTCCATCTTCTTGGGGAATAAATAACTAATGAATGAAAAGTCATTTATTAAGTACATATTTTATGTCAGGCACTAAACTAGGCATCAGCACCAGGGACACAAGCACAAAGAACAAATAAGCCCCTGTCCTTTGGAAGCTTATATTCTAGGTCAGCTAGGAGGCACAGTGGATAGAATACCAGGCCTGGAAGTCAGGAAGACTAATTTGCCTGAGTTCAAATCCAGCCTCAGACTGTTACTAGCTGTGTGACCCTGAGAAAGTCATTAACCTTGTTTGCCACAGTTTCTCTGTCTGTAAAATGAACTAGAGAAGGAGATGGTAAACCACTCCACTATCTTTACCAAGAAAACCCCAATGGGGTCACGAAGAGTCAGACACAACTGAAAAATGACAGCATGCTAGATATCCGGCACTAACCCCAAATACCAGCACTGAGGATATTAGTACAAGGAGCAAAGCAGTTCCTGTCCTCTGGAAGCATACATTCTAGTAGAGAAAGACAAAATGCAAAGGGGAGTGGTGTGCAGGAAGGGGGTGTGTTGGTCTGGGGTGTTAAAGGAATGGTAAAATACAGTTAATTTAATAATCTTTTTCAAAATGGTAGCATTGATTTAATTATCGTTCCAAGAACAACTAACAGAAGGAAGGGGTAGAATTAAGTAGCAAAAAGATGTCCAGAGTGTAGTGCGGTACGAGTAAGGCCCACTAAATATGGTGAACTCTCACCCACAAGGAATATGCGGGAAAGCCCCGTTCATTTACTACCAGCTAGATAAAGATCTAAAGTTCAGAAACTAATTTTTTTGCAGCTTTTTTAGTGCATTCAATTCATTTGATCTTCACAACAGATCTGTGAAGCAAGTGTTACTATTATCTTCATTTTGCAGATGAGGAAATTGAGGGTAATAGAAGGAACATGCACAGGGTCATACTGTTAGCATCTGACACAGAATTTGAACTCAGATCTTCCAGACTTCAACCCTAGCATTCTATCTACCCTGTAGATTATTCTCAATCTCTGTTTTCAGGAAAAGTGCAGCTCCATCCATCTGACGGGGTACTCTTACTTTCTGGATTGTATTTCTATGACCATGAAAAACCAGGCCAATGAAAGTATCGCATGTAGCAATTTCAGACTTGCAGTGGCTGCAGGTATCCTGAACAGCTGAGGTCATACAAACAGTCAGAGCCACTGTTATAATTTAACAGAATATTATTTGGTCATTTAGTTGCCACTTCATCTCTGGGACTGAAAACAAACAACAAAGCCCTTAGGGAAAAGAGGTCTGGAGCAAAGTCAGGCTCCTTTTCTGCTTTGAGAAAATAGTTGACTTGAATTGTGTTTGGAAACTGTGCCCATGATTATAATGGAGAATAATTCTTTCTTCTGCTGATTCGGTTTTGGAGATAGTACCCAGATAGCAAAAATTCTACAGAAGAACCATTTATGTGACCCAGGCTTCTGGGATCCTGCTTGAATCCTCATGTATTGAAGTAAAGGAAAACAAATCTGATGCTGGTGCTCCAGGAAAGCAGGTGCCTGAGACAGGGCATTTTTTTTTAATATATATAAAATGAAGAACTCTACCCAATCTGATGAGTAAAACTCATGTGATCCTCTCACATATATGATTAAAATACAAGAGAGGTGTCAAACATGTGGCCTGCAGGACGCATGTAGCCCCAAACATTCCTGAATACAGCCCAAACTTGATTAAAATGTTAATCATAATATTTATTATATTATATTATTTATTTATCATATGCTCACTGTTTCCCACAGAGAGCCTATGGGATGATTTAAATCCCAAAAGAGAAGACTGAATGTTGGGGACTTATATAGGATTTCATTTATAAGAGAAAATATGCAGGTCCAGCAGTGAATCTACCAATCAGTTAGCAAGAGGAACAAAGGATAGGTTTGAGAAACAAGGCATGAGGATACAGCTTGGAAAATTTAGTTTTAGTCCAGAGTTTCCCAAACTTATTTGGCTTACCACCCCCTTTAAAAAAATTATTCAGTGCCCCCCAGATTCTTTAACCCTTTAATGGTTTTCTTGAAATTTGTATTACTTCAAAAAAAATAATTTTTAAGTGACTCATCTTGAATTTAATAATTTGTTGTAAATTTGTGGGTTTTTTCCAACATTGAAATTTTGATTATGCAATATTACATAATGTATGGGGTCATATTGTAAAGAGGTCATTACATGCACATATTCCTGCTCATGCATAGTGAACTTCCCAACAGTACACAACATACTCACCTGCCAACACTTGCTTGTTAAGACCTGTTGGCAGTTAACCACTGATAAGTTATAACTTGCATTCTGTGTGTTTATTTGGAAAATAATGTAATCACTACAATTTTAACTTTGTTACACAACAGATGAAACACATACAAACAGTTTTTAAAAAAATATTTAATCTTTTCTTTCTTTATGTTTCTATTGTCCCCTTATTTTTATTCAATGCCCCCCAATTGTACCAGAGGCCACTACCACCCCTATCCCCATTGTTCCATCACCCCCTAAGTGTGGTATCACCCACTTTAGAAACCTCTGTTTTAGTCCAAGTCTTGCACAATTTATACAAGCATTGCTTCTGGGTACTCGGGGGACAAAAATAGACAGCCCAACAACATGGGGTCAGTGTTACTCAGGTATGAAAGCTTGGCCTGCACAATTAACAAAAAATATGAGTAGATTCATTTAGATTCTTGGTTTTAAGTGTGTGCCCAAACTATAATAAATAGATAAGCTTCCCTTCAGTATCTATTGATCATCAGTTCACGTAAGTGGTGGAGGCAGGACAGTGGGTATCTTTGTCACAAGAATTGTTCCCCTTGTTGATGACTGTGGAGGTCAGGCTAGAAACAAGGGGATACTACTATTCCCACAGATCTTGGGTTCAGGTTCCTGGGCTATCTCCATCAGAGCCCGAGATGAGTTTCTTCTTCAGTGTACCTTGTTGTTTCAGCTAGTCTAGTTTGTTTACCCTGCAGTAGGCAACTGGTAGATGTTCTTTAGAGAATTTATGGAAGGGAATAGACAAGAGTCACAGCCATCATGAGATTGCTTGAGTGTGGTGGAGGATTTATTGGAAGAAATAGACAGAGACCCAACCACCGTGAAACTACATAGATGGGTTGAAAGATTTATTGAAGGAAATACAAGAAGATTCACAACCAGCAAAAGACTGCATGGATGGATGGTGTTCTGCACCCTTGGACAAAGTTCCAACATTGGTGACATCATGGATCCATTGAAATGTCCATAATTATATGTTAATGGCCTTCAATATATTTATTAAATGGCAGCAATATAATAACAGCATGTTTGACAATGGAACCAGGGAAAAAGAAGCAGAAGAAAAATCAGAGAAGCTTATAACATCTACATTGTTTTGAAAGCTACTGAGAGAGTGGGCTGGTAATTTTTCATAGACGTTTCTTAAGCAGAAGTTGATAATTAAGGTTCCTGGAAAACATAGCTAAGAACCAAAGGTCTGAGTAAAATCTCTGAGCTATAACACCGATGTAATGGAAAGAACTGACTTCTGACTTAGAGTCAAAAGACATAGTCTCAAGTCCTCTCTGACCTTGGGCTAGTCATTCAACCTCTTATAGCTTCAGTAAAATGGGGATAATAACACTTTTACTACCTATCTTATGGGGTAGGAACATTGTCAAGAGCTATATAAATGTGAACTATTATTAAAAGCCTTTCTTTTGGAAATTGGGGTTGATGGAGGTCAGATAAGCTTCAATACACCAATGGCCAGAGCTGGTATAAAGTGGGTGGCCTCATTCAAGTCAAACTCATCACCTAAAAGCTGTTTAAATTGCCTGATACTGTCAAAGCCACTACCCATCCAAGGACTGTTTTTGTAGATGTTTTACTAGGACTCTGGATCAGTACTCCAGAGAGAGGCATGGAAGTCTGTTTTAACCCAGAGTAGGCTAGAATCAAAAGCATTATTGTCCTTATACAGCTTTCAGAGCAATCTTCTTGCCAACACCAATTTCTTGGTGATTTTCTTTGTTTTGCACCTAATTTATCTTTCATGACCTTCTAGCTAACACCATCATCAAGTACCTCAGCTAGAGGTCTTTTCTAAGGTATTGCAAACACCCTGTCTTGGCCCTTCTATGTTGTATATTGTAGAAACTATCTCTAACACAATAGGAGTTCTACTCAAATAACCATAAGGTGTGCCAAGACATATTTCCATTAAATTCATTTCAGGCAAATAAACATTTAGTAGGTACCTACTATGTTCAAGGCTCAGTGCTAAGCTCTGGAGCCAAAAAAAAAATGAAATAACCTCTTCCCTCAAAAAGGGAATAAGTACACAACATAAGAGTTACAAGTTGTTTTTTTTGAAATATATTCTAATTGTTGTCTCAATGCTCAGTAACATATAAACTAGATTATTTCATCCTAGTCTATGATTTCCCTAGGAAAAGAGCTTTACAAAAGAGCATAGTAAATAAAGTGAGTTTGGTTAAGAGGAATTTGTTAAGGCTAAAAAATATTTGTATCACACTTACTTATATGTGCCTCCCACCATAAGTAGGCAGCAGGAGTAGAAGGAGTAGATTTGAAGGAAATCTATGATATGGTCTGTTTCCTAAAGAAGACTATAGTTTTTTTTAAGGAGATAAAACTTGGGCACATAAAGCAAATAAGGAACAGAAGAACCAGTATTCATGAAATCACAGAGAAATGAGTGAGACCTTAGAGATCACCTAGTCTAATTTGATACTCAAGGTAAGAATCTTTTCTACAAAGCCCCTGCTTTTCTACACAGCCTATGCTGTGATATTTGATTGTAGCTAAATGTTATGGATTCATTGTTATTGAATAATACTGAGATGTCTTGTGAGCTCTTATAGCAGATACAAACAACTCTAAACCCAAGTAAACAATTGGTAAAAAGAGGAACCCAGAAGTGTGGATAAGAATATAAAATTCTTGATAGAAGAAAGAAAAAGGACAACAAACAATGTCTAATGAGGAGGTGGGGTGTTAAAAGGCATAAAAATTATAATTCACAATTCTAATGTCACAAGGCATCATTGAAATCATTAATAAAGGCAGAAGATTCTGTTTTGAAGATGATATAAGAAAAAAGGGGGGAAGATACATTGGGGAAAATGGGAAGAAAAAGGAGGGGGAAAGTTGTTAACACCATAACCATCAAGTTGCACAATTAGAACTATATACAAGCAGGAAAGTGGATATCACTTGAACTTCATTTTCATCTAAACTGATCAGAAGAGGCAGCTGGTGGCTCAGTAGATCATCTGCTGGTCCTTGAGTCAGGAAGATCTTAGTTTGAATTTGGCTTCAGCCATGTATAGCTGCTTGACTCTAGATGAACCACTTAACCTCTATCTGTCTTAGTTTTCTCAAATATAAAATGGAGACAATAATATTATCTCCCTCCCGGGGTTGTTGTGAGGTTCAAATGATATTCTATTTGTAAATAAAGTGTTTAATACAATGGCCGGCACACAGTAGGTGCTTATTAGAAGCCTGTTTCCTTCCATCCTTCTTATAATGAGAGATTCAGGGAAGGACCAACCACAAGCAAAACAAACACTAAGCTTGGAGAAGGGATAGTAGAGAGGTTAAAAGTTTAAAAATAGGGTAACAATTTGAAATAAATAGGAAGTAAAGACCCTAGAGAAGTAAAAGCATAGGATAATAGGTTAGAGGGAAAGTAAACAATTCACTATCATAACTATTCATGTGAATGAGATGAACTTGCCCATTAAACAGAAGAGGTAACTAGGTTGGATTAGAGAGCAAACTCCAACACAGTGTTATTCACAAGAAACATTACTTGAAATATAAAGAACCACATAGAGTTAATAATAAATAATAATAATGATGATAATATATAAATATATAATTATATAATATAATAATAATAATAATAAATAATAAAGGGTTGGAGCAAAATCTATTATGCCTCAGCATAAAAGTAGGAGCAGCAATTGTAATTTCAGATAAGAAACAAAGCACAAATAAATTTAAAGTGATAGAGAAACTATAGTTTGATGAAAGGTAATACAAATAAAAATAGATTTCAATTATTAACCATATGCACTGAACAGCATACCCTCTAAGTATTTAAGGAAAAATAAATTAGGAAGAAAATAGAGAGTAAAAGTATAATAGCCAGGGACCTCAATTATTCCCTATCAGCCCTAGATAAATCTAACCACAAAGGAAAAAGAAAGAAGCTAAGGACCTGAATAGAATTTTAGAAGAAAATTAAATATGATAGAACTCTGTTAATTACTGAAATGAAACAGAGTTATTGTGTATATTTATCAGTTGTACACAGCTCCTTTACCAAAACTGATCATGCTTTAGGAATAAAAACTTTGCAAACAAACATAGAAAGACAGAAATATCACGCATGGCCTTCACTGATCACAATGCCAGGAAATCTATTAAATAAATGGCCATTTAAAAAGTATTAAAATTCAACTGGATACTAAATAATTCAATACTAAGAACTGGCTGGTCAAAGAACAAATCATAGAAATGATATATAATTTAATTAAAGATAGTGGAAAATAATGTGATACCATACCAAAAATTTAAAGGTGCAGTAAAAGCAATCCTTAGGAGAAAATGTATGTCTCTAAACACTTTTATTTTTAAAAAAAAGAAAAGAAAGAATAGAATGATGAATAGAAAATACAACTACAAATACTAGAAAACCAATAAATTTTAAAATGCTAATTAAATACCAAAATAGAAATCCTGAAAATCAGTCAAAATTGAAAACAAAAAAACATTAAACTAATAAATAATACTGGTAGCTATTTTTTAAATCAATAAAAAACCATTAGCTAATTTGATTAAAAATAAAAAGGAAAAATCAAATTAGCAGCATCTAAAAGGAAAATTCACAGTGAATAAAGATGAAACAAAGGTTATCATTAAAATAATTTTGTCTAATTATATGCCAATAAAACCAACTTAAATGAAATAAATGAATATTTTCAAAATATAAAATAACCAGATTAACAGAAGAAGAAATGGAGAATTTAAACAACCCAATTTTAGAGGAAGAAATTAAACAAGCCTTAAATAAACTTTCAATGGAAAAACTCCAGGACCATATGGATTCACAAATGAATTCTACCAAATATTCAAAGAACAATTAATTCTAATATTATATAAACTGTTAGCAAAAATAGAAACATGAGAACAGAACTCCTACCAAATTCCTTCTATGGTACAGAAATGGAATTCGTGCATAAAGCAGGGAGAGTTAAAACTGAAAAAGAAAATTACAGACCAACATCCCTAATGGACATTAATACAAAAAAATTAAGTAAAATATTAGCAAAGATCACACAAAAAAAAATAACAGAAACTTGCTTGGCTCTCAGATGGACAGAGAGGTCTATAGACATTGGAGAAGAGGGTTAAACTAGCCTAATATAGTGCAGAGCACTCCAACACCGAAAAGGTTGTGCAGAGGACAAGAGGTTCTGGATCCAGACCAGTTCCCCTCTAAAGCCATATCAGGCATTTCAAAGGAGACAGCTGTGAATTCACAGCTTTGTGGCTCTCTGCTCAATTCTGGGCAATAGGTCTAAGACAGTGAGAAAGAGACCTGGGAATACAAGATGGTAACATTCTAGGTAGGGAGGCATTGGGCTGCACCTAGTACAGCCTGTAGAGGCATAACCAGGGGTCCTAGACCAAAGGGGAGCCTATGCTTTTTGCCACTCAAACAACTGAGCTTTCTGATTGGGTGGTAGAGGTAGAGTCCAGTCTATTCTTATACAGACCCAAACTTAGATCAGGAACGTGAAGAGCTCAGAAGGGAGAAGAGAGAACAGCAATCAGACTTTTCCCTGGATCAGAACATTTTGGGAGGACCAAAAATCTTCAGGTCCTCAGCCTGACCCTGAGATCCTAGAATAACACAAAAATCAGCACCCACAAAAGCAACAACAGGACTAGCCCAGACCTTCTCAACAGAAGTATGGTGGCATCCAGCTCTAACATCAAGTCCAAAGTAGGATGGAAGAAGGAATAAACAAAAAAAAAAGTAACCCTACCATAATGAAATATTATGGTGGCAGGGACACTTAGGATACAAATGCAGAAGAGAATGATTTGAAAATGTCTCTAAGTAATGACTCCGAGAAAACAAGCTTGGGCACAAACTCAATTAGAATTCCTATAAGATATGAAGCAAGAATTTTTAAAGTTTTTAAATGCTTTTGTAAATGGAGAGTGTTTAAGGAAAAGAAAAAAGAAAAAATATGAGATCTATGGAAGAAAGAACTGGAGAGAGAATGACCACGTTGGCACAAGATGTACCAAATCCTGCCCTAGCCATAAAATCCCTGAAAACTAGAAGGAGCCAAATAGAAGCCAAAGACTCTATAAGACAACAAGAAATATTAAAACAAAATCAAAAGGCTGGGAAAGATGGAAGAAATTGTAAGGCATTTCAAGTGACCTAGAAAATAGATCAAATAGGAAAATTTTTAAATCACTTGACTATCTGAATACTAGGACCAAAAAAAGAGCCTAGACAGTCTATTTCAAGAAATCTTAAAAGAAAACTGTCTAGATCTAAAGGACAAAGTGGAAATAGAAAATCTATCACTCATCACCTGAAAGAGATCCAAAATGAAAACATCATTGAGAACAGGAATATCACAGACAACATTCAGAGTTTCAAGGTCTGCAAGCAGCCAAACAGAAAGAATAGAAATGGCGAGGAGCCATAGTTAGGGCCATACACAATTTAGCAGTTACCACTACATAGGAGCAAAGAACATTGAATATGATATTCCAGAAGACAAAAGAATATTAGGTTTACAGCTAACAATAACTTAACCAACAAAATTGAATATAATGTTGGGGTTAGAGGGTGGGAAGAATCAACATTTATGGAAATAGAGGATTTC
Organism: Pseudochirops corinnae; assembly: GCA_028646515.1. Lineage (NCBI taxonomy): Eukaryota > Metazoa > Chordata > Mammalia > Diprotodontia > Pseudocheiridae > Pseudochirops > Pseudochirops corinnae. The sequence continues at coordinate 79,266,174 of CM053586.1, read as the reverse complement.
CCTGCCTTCCTGATGAAAAGACTAGAGCTGTGAAGAAACTTTGAGATTCAAACATAGGAGGGAAGAGAAACATAAAAAGAATGGTTTTTATCAATTCACAGCTCCACCAACAATGCCTTAGTATGTCTGTCTCCTGCTACAACCTCTATGTAAGAAGGTCACCCAGACCAGTCATCAACCCATTGACTTCACTCCTCTAGGCTTCCCCCAACCCCCTTTCAGTATCTTTTTGTGTGTTTTCTTCCTGCGTTAAATTGTTAAGCTCCTCTAGAGCAGGGACTATCTTTCTTTTCCTTTCTTTCTTTTTGTTCTTTTTTTTTATTCCCAATGCTTAGCACAACACATAGTACGTAGCAGGTACATAATAAATGTTTATTGACTGTCTTTACTCACAAACACACACAAAAAAGACCATATAATATGATCAGGCTGTATTCATCCCAGAAATGCAGGGTTGATTTTAATATTAGAAAAATTATCAACTTAATTAATCATACTAACAACAAAATCAACAAAAATTTCATCATTATATTTATAAATGCAGAAAAAGCTTTTGACAAAATACAATACTCATTTGTTTAAAAAAAACACTAGAAAACATAGAAATAAATGGTTCTTGTCTGAAAATGATAAATAGCATAAACCAAGATCTAACATTATATATAAAGGAGATAAACTATAATTCTTTCCAGTAAAAGTCAGAAGTGGAACAAAGACGTTCAGGATCACCACCTCTATTTAATAAAGTATAAGAAATGTTGGCTTTAGCACTAAGAGAAGGGAAAGAAATTGAGAGAATAAGCATGGGTAAAGAAGAAATAAAATTATTACTTTTGCAGATGATTCTTTGGTGTACTTAAAGAATGATAAGGAGACAACAAAAAATAAATTTAAATAATAACTTCAGCAAACTTGGCAGGTATAAAATAAATCCATACAAATTATCAGCATTTTTATATAATGACAAAAACCCAACAAGAAGACAGAGAAATTCTATTCAAAATAACTAGAGAATGTATAAAATATTTGGGAACCTACCTACCAAAATATAGACAAGAATTATATAAATTATATAAATACAACAATGAACCCTTGTTTACAGAAACAATGACAGGTAATTGGAAAAATATTACTTGCTCATAGATAGGACAAGTCAATATAATAAAAAATGATAATACTACCTAAATTAGTTTACTTATTCAATGCCATACAAATCATACTACCAAAGGATTACTTTATTTAACTAGATAAAATAATAATGAAATAGGTATGGAGATTAAAAAAAGAGTTAAGAATCTCATCGGAAACAATGAAAAGAAGTTAGAGCAAAGGGAGCCTAAAAGTGTCAGAATTCAAATTATACTATAAAATAATCATTCTCAAAACAACTTGATACTGATTTTAAAAAAATAAAAATTGATCAGTGGAACATCTTAGGTATATAGCATATGGGAGCAAATGTATCTAATACTCAGTATTTGAGTCAAAAAAAAAATTAGCCCACCTAGAGAGAGAAGGAATGACAATTTGACAAAAAATGCTGGAAAAATTAGAAAGCAATATAGAAAGAAATTAAATTTAGAAGAGAAATGGGGCCACTGGACCATACATAAGCCTGGGGGATGCATATCTGACTTAGAAAACCACAATATTAACATTATGTGCTATTGTATTTTTATTTATTTTCTTAATGATTTCCCAATATTAATGTGTTTGCCCCATATTTGACTCCCTGTCTAGACTTAATAAAGAAATGGGAAAAGGTTAATAACGAAGATTAAACATTAAAGTGTTCCATGAATGTTCGGAGAGTCAGTTGTTAAACATTTACCAGCGACATTGCTGGCTTAATGCACTAAAAGCAGAGTCAGTACTGTCAGTGATCAGGCTGAAGCCCTGGTGGACCAAAAGAGAATGTCCATCAGAGTAGGGTAGGCAAAATCTAAACCTTATGGAGAGTAAACAAGCACTAAAAAAAAAACCAGGCAAGGTTGGTTTGATATCAGGATGTCTGCAGATCACCAAGATCCAAAGGATTGAAATGACTAAGAAAATTGGTCTGATGCAGGAAGTCCATATTAATATAGATCAGCAAGCTCAAATACAGGGAGCGCCAGTGAGGCAACTATTCAATGTTTCAATCTTTATGTTGTGGCTCTTTCCATTGCCTAACCCTGCCCAGTACTAATATCTCATGGCCACCAGACCTATTCTTCATTTAGCTTCCATCCTCTAAACCAAGAGTGTTAAGTTCAAACAAAAATCTTCTTTCTCCTTTCTCTTTCCCTTGGTCCTAATAATTAGCATTCTGCTGCTTTCTTGTAAATGCTGTCCATCATTCTTAATGCATCATCTCAGAAAATATAGTACATTGCCATGTCAGCTCAGGGAAAAAAAAAAAGACTAGTCCCCAAAAGAAACAGAATCTGGTGCAACTGAACTGTGTTTACATAATCATTTATATAATGAGGACTTGGTGAAAAAGGCTTTGCTAGCTGGTGAGACAGCATTTCTTTTCAAAGCTACAGTATAACAATGTATGAGGCCTCTCCAACTGTTTTGAGAGATTACCATCAAAACATTTTTCATCAAAGTCCTTTGAGGGGACTAAACAAAATCGGATCAACAGATTCATACATCCAGAACTTTAAAATCCCATTCCTTTTGAATTTTCACGGCTTCTTTTCTGATATTAAAACCCTCACGGGGTGGAGAAACTATAAAGAGAAAACTATCTATCCAGAAGCTGGGCTTCCGGCTGCATAATTTAACTAGCAACAGTTGAAGATATGAGAGAATCTCCTGGCACATTTGATTACACTGAGCAAGTCATTCATTCACTGGGAACGATTGTCTGCATTCTTTCAATTTAATAAGTCTTTTTGAAGAAAGTGAATGACAAGCCTATCTGGGTCTCTCTGTTGTCTCCTGGATGATATATAAGCATGTATTATGCTCCAGGGGTCACTGACTCTGACAGCATTATATACATCCCAGCATATCTTATCTCTACAGCTCTTGAGAGTTTTTGCAGGCTCAGGCCCCCTTACTCTCAGGTGAGGCAGAAAGGCTGAATCACTTCAGTCCAATATAGAAAAAGTGACCTTGTACCCATGTAAACATAACGGAGTTTAGAAGAGCCTCACAAAGATCTGCAGACGGACCATGATACAGATTATAACCAATCCACACCACATCATGTATGATACTTGACCATATACTCCCATAAATCTGCCATGAGGAGTGAATTCAGGCCTTTCTATGAGTTTCTTAACCAGCATTTGGGCACATCTATTATCCCTTGCTTCTTAATATCTTTTATACTGTTTCTGGCACATAAGTGATTACTGTGCATTCATATCCACAATGTCTTTCTATTGCCTTTTGGCAATGGTGATTTTTGCCAATCACAACGAATAATGATTTTTTAAAGACTGTTTTTATGGTGCCTAACTTCTTCTTACTAACTAACCTTCCCCGTCTTATTAGGTTAATAGACTAAAGAACCCACTTGTAGAAAAAAAAGACTAGACAATCCAGAAATCCTCCCTCTTGTCATAAAAACTAGTAGGAAGGAGGAGCAGACTGATTATAGTGGCCTTCATTTAAACTAGAAGTTCTTAATCCCTTTTTGTTCCAATCTGGTGAATTCTATTGTCTTCTCAAAAAGATGTTTTCAATGTATAAAATAAATTGCATTGGATTACAAAGAAAAGTAATTACATTCCATATATTTTTACCCATCCAAGTTCATAAATCCCCTGAAATTTATACAATGGGACATGGACGCCAGGTTAAGAACCTCAGTTATAGACCTTCATAACTGCCTAATTCTCATATGGCCCTAGCAGATTCCTTTAACATTCATTAATATAAGAAAGCTGTCTTCCCCTACCTAAAAAACTGCCAAATATCACAAAAAAAGTGAGATTAAAGTTGATCTGCTTGGACCCAGAGAGCAGAATCCAACATTAAGTGGAATAATGGGCAAAAGTGGCAGAGGTAGATTTCAGTTTCGTGAAAGGAAAAACTTCTCCAAAAGGAAAACTAATCCAAAGTAGAACAAGTTGCTTTGAGGGATAGTGAGTTTGCCATCACTGGAGATGTTCAAGCAAGAGCTGGATGCCTAGTTGCCAGGCATATTTTCTCATCTGTAAAATAGGAACAATAATAGAACCTTCCTCAAAGGGTTGTTGTGAACATCAAATGAGACAGCACGTGTAAAACACTTTGCAGGGGCAGCTAGGTAGCACAGTGAAAGGAGCACCAGCCCTGGACTCAAGAGGACCTGAGTTCAAATCCAGCCTCAGACACTTAACATTTACTAGCCATGTGACCTGGGGCAAGTCACTTAACCCCAATTGCCCTCCAAAAGCAAAAACAACAACAACAACCACCACCACTTTGCAAACCTTAAAGTGATATATAAATGCTCACTATTATTATGTTATGGTGGGTTGGTGGTGGTGGTTGAAGGGAATCCTTTCAGTCATAGTTTAAAGGTGAGTTCTCCTGAGGTATCTTCAAACTCTGAAATCCTGTGATGTGAGGGGTTTATGATCTGGTTGGGAAGATGTTCTAGAGTAAGGAAGGTTTGAGTTCAAATCCTACTTTATATAGCTATTTGATCATGGTCCAAATACTTAAACTCTTGCAGTCCCAGTTTGCTGATAAAGTGAAGGAGTGAAATCAGTTGCCTCTAAGGTCCCTCCCAGTTCTAAATCTAGGATCCCATGATCTTATGACTCTAAACAAGATACATATAAACAAGGCAATATATGGAAAGTCAATGTGTATGTATATATCTACATATATACATACATATATACTTACGTGTAGATATGTGTATACATATATGTCATTGTGTGTGTACTTGAATAAGGAAGATATTATATCCATAAGTGCTATGGAATGTCAAAGTAATAACTCATACCAATAGAACACTTTAAGTGTTTAAAAGCCAACTGCCTCAAACAACCCTGTGAAGTAGGAATGAGTATGATCTTCCCCATTTTACAGATGACAACATTCATGATTATCAGTGTCCAGGTCATGGGGCTGAGGTCACTTAACTCCAAGTATAGCACTCTTTTCCATTAAATCACAGCTGCCTGCTCTCAACTTCAAATGAATGAATGAAAACATTTATTAAACATTTAATATGTGCCTAATATTAACTTTGTTAATGATATTAGTCAAGGAAAGATTCTCAGCATAGGCATAATTGAAATATAAAATCTATGCAAAGATCAGGGTAGGAAAGAGGGAAGTGAAAGATAGAACCAATAATCAATCAACAAGCATTTATCAAACACTTAATACCAATATTAAATCACCGTATCACTGTGTCTATGCACCAGGAATACTGTGAAAGGTTAAAAGAAAAGTATGCATATATATATATATATATATATATATATATACACACACACAAAAATTTTTATATATAATATATATTATATTGTTGTATTATATATAATATTATAATATAATGTTATTATATAATATATATATATATATATATATATATATTTCCTTTTCTGAGAGACTCCACATCCTAATCAAGGAGATAGCACAAGGCAAAAGGGCCTTTGTCCCAGTGCACCAACCAATATCCAGAGGGCTACTTTCATCCCCACAAAGACTACCATCCTCTACTTTGCTTCACCACTATGGTGCTATCAGATGTCCTTCTTCATTCATGTGCTCAAGAGCCAGACTCATCCCTTCTCCCAATACAAATGTACCCAAAATCATACTATCCTGTTCCCTGCCCCTGCCATGTTTCTCCCATCCTGATTCAACTATTTTTAATCCAGTAAAACAGTTACTATGTTTCTGAAGAACAGCGCTCCTATAGTGTTGTATTGGCATCTAATGTCAACCAGAAAAACACACAAAGAACAAACTTCCAGCCTCTTTAAGCCGGATACCATGTAGACCTACGATCGAATGGCTAAATGTAGTACAGTCATTCCTACATCTATCACTGCTACAAGCTCACACTGCTCTGGATGCAGGCTATCTCTCAAAAATACTGCGCGTTCTCATTTCCTAAATACCTTTTTCTAGGAGAAATGGTGACAGAGGCAGAAACACATCGGGAAGCAGGTGGACATTTGCCCACTTGCTCACTTTCCACATCCTTTGAACCAAATGTTACTCACCTCTCCTCCCCATCTGGAACGAGGAGGAGACGGGACAGAAGCTTTATTAAGAGCTGGCAGGTGGTCAACCTTGTTCTTGTTTGTACCAATGGTTTTGTCTCCAGTGTGACCAAAAATATCCTGTGACTGCTTTTTATCATGTAGGTAGTATTTAGCAATTTGGGGGAGCATAATAAAAGTTAATTAATCCTAATGATAATAGTAATAAAGTGCTGGTATTAATATGTTTGTTCGATGCAAATGGAATGTGCAAACCAATAAAAAAATTAATGTTTTGGAATCTTTAGCATTCTGTTGAATAATTGTTACTTTGAATTTAGCAAAGCTTTTAATGCAGATTCATAACAAATAATATTCATTATAAATCTGCATTAAAACTATTTTCAGTGCATAATTAGTTTGCAAAGCATTTATTCAAAATACAAAGACAATTAATTTTAGCTTTTCCTGGCATCCAATTTAAATTTTCTTTTTAAATGATGCTCCCATAACCATGCTACTATATAACTTGCAAATGGCATACCCTAGTATATAAGCTGTCATCTGTCTTTTCTATGGAATTCATTAAAGTAAAAAATACTGAGAGTGGGTAGAAGAAAACGTTTAGTGTAGGTGGAGTTTTTTTAAATCCTTTATTCTTTTTGAAATTATAATCTTGGTTGTAGGTATAAGTTTTTTATAAGTTAATATCAATTGCACCTCATCTAAACTTTGTTCTATGACTTATTTATGGATCAGTAATATTGTCTTGTGATTGTTTTCAGTTAGGAAATTAGAATAAATCTATCCATCAATCCACATTTTTTAAGGGTATTTAATATGTGCCAGGTACTATGCAAAGGAGAAAAAGCAAAAACAGATCTTGCCCACAAGAAGCTTACATTCCAACGTGAGAGGAGGGGGGATGACATATATAAATTAAACCATACAAAATAAGTACAGATCAGATGGAAGATAAATTTAGAAGTAATAAAACCAGTGGCAGCCGAGGGGGGAGGGGTAGTGAGAGAGAACCAGGAAAGGGTCTTAAAGGGTCTTAAACTGGGTCTTAAAGGAAGCCAAGGAGATCATTCCAGGCACAAGGAATAGCACATACCCAGGTAAAGGATGGAATGGCATGCTTGAGGAATAAGGCTATAAGGCTAAACCATAGAGTGTATGAAGAGGAATAGAATGCAAGAAAATTGGAAAGGTACAAAGGGGCAAGGTTTTTAACCCAGTAAAACAGTTACTAGCTAGGCTTCTGAAGAGTAGTGCTCCTACAGTGCTACAGAAGGTGTGGATGGGCAAGGGTGTCAGGAGCTTTAAATGTAAAATAAATGACTTAATATTTGACGCTGAAGATAATAGGGAGCCATCGGAGTTTGCTGAGTAAGGGTGAGAAACGTTCAGAACTACAGTTAAGGAAAATCACTTTGATGATTATATGGAATATGGATAAAAGTAGGAGAGATTTGAGCCACATAGACCATATACAAGGTTATTTCAATAGTCCAGGCAAGAGGTAATGAGGATCCAAACTAGGATTATGAAAATGAGACATAGGTAAGAAATATTGTAGATAAAGGAATTCTAAAATTTGTCAACTGTTTGGATATGTGGAATGAATGAGAGGAATTACGAATGACACCAAGGCTACAAACCTGGGTGATGGGAAGGATTCTAGTGTCCTCCATAGTAGTAAAGGAATTCAAAAGAGAAGAATGTTTTGGTGGGGGAGAAGGAGAGATAATGTTGAGCTGGAGATGCCTATAAAACATTCACTTCTAAATATCCAACAGGCAGGTGGTGGTGTTAGAATGGAGCTCAGGAGAGAAACTACAGCTGAATAAATCTTGGAATCACCAGAATAGAGATGATCATTGAACCTGTAGGAGTTGATGAGATCAACAAATGAAATTTATAGAAAAGAAAAAGAAGAGGGACCTAGAAAAAGCTTTGGAAAGTGCTCTAGAAGGCATGACATAAATGAATATGCAGCGAAAAAGGCTGAAGAGTGCTAAGACAGGTAAGAAGAGAGAAAAGAGTATGAGTCATAAAAACCCGGAAAGGAGAGACTATCCAAGAAAAGTAGGTGGTCAAAAACATCAAATACTACAGAATGATCAAGGAGGATGAGGATCTAAAAAAGATCAAGATTTAGCAATTAAGTGATCTTTGGCAATGAGAAAAAGAAGTTTCAGTTGAATGATGAGGTCGGAAATTAGATTGCAGAAGGTTAAAAGAGAAAGTAAGAGAAGTGGAAACATTGATTTTTTCAAGGAGTTTGGCTGAGAAGGGGAATGTAGATATAGGATGATAGGTAGTCATCAGGGTAAGATATAATGTATTTTTTTTATAAGGGAGAAATTTGGGCATGCTTGCAAGCTAGAGGGAAGGATCCAGCAGATAGGGAGGGACTGAAGATTATAGAGGGATTGGGGATGAAGGTAAGACCAATGTGCCAGAGAAAATGAAAGAGAATAAGATGAAGGGTATATATGGAGAGTGGGAATGGTCTTGTAAAAGACAAAGTCAGAGGGATGTGAGATGAGAATAAGCTCTCAGCAAATGGCCCCAATTTTTTCAGTGAAGTATGAATCTAAGTCCTCGCAGAGAGAGAGTAAATGGAGAGAATGGAACGGGAGGCTTAAGGAATAAAGATTTAGAACAGGTGCTGTAGTGAGTGACATAGGCAACTGATTAGGGAGGATTTGTGTTATGACCTTGCTGTAGTGAAGGTCCAGTTGAGATTAGCGAGCATATATTTGTAGTGGTTCTAGGCAGTACAGTTTCATGATTTCCTCCAGTTGTCTCCTGAAGTACATGAATAGGAGCAAAGGAGACAGTTGATGAGAGCAATACAAGATTGGGGTTTGGCTTTATTTGATTGGTGATAGGAAAGTGGAACAAGGGAGCTGAGGATAGCGTAAAGTGGAATTTTTTCATCAAGAGGCTCTTCAGAATTTTCATAGCTCCCAGAGATATAACTGGGTTAGTTCCATCTCTAGATACACATTCTCCCATAATCAGGTAGGAATGAACAAGAAAGAGACAGAAACAAAATGGTACCATGTATCCACACATACATGGAGACCAGGTAGAGAAATACAACTGCCCCAACCTTACAACTCAGAGCAGCCTTCCTCAAACAAAAGTCTCCAAGAAAAACAGTGAGCAATCATCCTCTTAGAGACTTGGTATGCACATTATGTGCTGGCTCTGCTTCTACTGAATCATCAGTCCTTCTAGTTACTACACCATTGAGAATGCTTTTTCAGCATCACATAGTATAGGCCACTGAGTCATTCACAGCCAGAAGTTAGGAACTCTAGATTTCCATGTGTTGAATCAGAACCAGACAATGAACATTCCAGCATCGACTGTGATATAAGTAAAGGACAGTATACATTTGCTCTGTATAACCCAACTGTAACAGCAAATCTGAGCAAGCTTTAAGGACTGGACTCTCCCATTATACTTCTCTCACCAAGCATGAAGAGGTATGTTTATTTTCATGGATGCAATCCTTACTACAAAATAGATTCCATATAATTCATTTTCCTAATCTATAAACATGTGAACCATTAAAATTTTTTTCTAGTGTTCAAGATTTTCATAAATTTTTCTTAACCTTATCAGAGTTAAAGAGATGATACTTTAGAAGGCAGAAGTTTAGTCCCAGAGACAGTGCAGTAAAACAGGAAAAGTCCTGAACCTAGTATCAAGAAAGACCCGCATTTGAATCCTGCCTACAAACCCTGTAATCCTGGGCAAGGCATTTAAACTGTCTGAACCTTAGTTTCTTCATCTATTAAATAGGGCCAATAAAAACTACCTCAGAAAACTGTTATAAAGAGCAAGAGAAATAATATTTTATTCCTTGTTCTATTGCCACAGAAGGGCTAAACAGGAACAAAAAAAAGGTGCATTATTTGTCAAATCTCCGCTGCCAACCAAACTAATGTAGAAAGGGTGAAATGGGAGAGCAAAAGAAGGATAAGACCAGCATATGAGCTTTCCAAGAAAGAAAAAAGGACTAGAAAGGAGAGATGAGGATGCCAAGGAAATTTCTATTTGAAACTAGAGGTAATAGGGAGCCACCGGAGTTTATTGAGTGACATGGTCAGGATTGCACTTTAAGAATATCACTTTGGGGGCTATGTTCAGGACGGATAGTGAAGGACAGGCATTTGAATCAGGGAGGCAATGAGGAGGCTATTGTGATAGTCCAGGAAAAGGTGATTAGGACTTGAACTGGGAGAGTGGTTGTGTGAGGGGAGAGAAAGGGATGATGGATACAATAAATGTTGTGGAGGTAGAAACAATAAAATTTGATAACTGATTGACTGGAAAGAAGGAAAATAAAAATCAACTTGCTAATTTAGTCACCCAGATATTTTAGTGCAAAAAGATTGTCATAATTTGACAGATATTAAAAAAATTGATTACTTGGCTTTTTTTATGTTTAAAGTGCTACCCTGGCATCCTCCTTAATGTCACCAATGAGTCCATGAATGTTAGGGGAAACAACATGCTAGGGGGTGTTTACTTTCATAGGAACCATATCATAAACAGAATGACATAGAATTGATACTGCTAGAGATCAAGCTGTCATTCACAGTCTCACTAATTATGCCTTTTGCACCTTGGATAATTAACTAAATTATCTAGGATTTTGTAATAGAATGAGTTTTGTTATAATGTATTAATGTTTGATTATTTTGTATTAATGGTATTATTGTGAAATCATGTTGATTAGGGCTGATATAGAATGTGTCTGTAGAGATTTAGATAGTTATAGTAATATCAATCAGTCAATCAACAAGAATTTTAATAGTAACAGCAGTTACTAAATGATCATCTAATAGCCCGACATAGTTAATATGCTTTCTTATGGTAGGTTCTTATGTTACTATCAGGGAGTGACAGTCACTGGTAAAATACAGATCAATATACAGCAGCAGGTAATGAGCCATACATTACATTTAGAGCCTGCATTCCTAACCAAGATACTAAAATTCAAGGATTCTGCTTGGGATAGATTCCAGTATCGACTGTGATATAAGTAAAGGACAAACCAACTCATTTCAGAGAAATGATTTCTCATCTGTTAGGAATGATTTACACTTGGTTCTTTAAAATTCGGTCTCTCCACTGACCCTCTTCATTTCAGAACAGACTTATCTGGTCTTTTAACATCCTAGCTCTCAGGATGCTCAATGGACTCTAGAAAAAGGATTAACCCGTTTTAGCAGCAGCAAGTTGGAGGCATAGAGAAGCAGATGTGTGGGCAACGTTCTCTGTAATTACTTTCAGCTCTTGCTTTGCCCTTTGCTGTTGTTTGGAATTTAACCTTTAATAGAATCAGAACGGCATTTACCCAAGGATCATTGCCAGAATGTGGAAAATTCGCAAAAATAAAAGTTACTAAATAGGAGCTCCCTCCAACCTTTTTTTGGAGACTGAAACTCTTTAAAGTTATTTCTGTTAGGAGAAAAATTAAGGCTGCCACCTGTGTGTGTGAGTGTGAGAGGTAGGAAGCAGTCTTTTCCTCAGGATTATTTTCTACTTCAGGTCGTACAGGTTATTGATGTACCCTAGGACAACATGCCTTTTCAGAACTCTGATGCAGCCTGTGGAAGAAGGGACACACAAATAGTGTGGCAGGTCAAGAAATGGCAACAGTGTATGCAAGAAGAGACTTTTACTCGGAATTTTCTGCACTCTGATTAGTGGCGATCACAATAGCAAGTCTTCATTTTCTATTGTTTACTCCATATTCTAACAATGAATCTCTTTCTGCTGGTCAGATTCCACTTGTCTTTCAAGGTCTAGCTCAGGGTTGGGGAACCTGCGGTTTTGAGGTCACATGTGACCCTGTAGGTCCTCAAGTGCAGCCCTTTGAATCCAAATTTCACAGAACAAATCCCCATAATGAAAGGATTTGTTCTATAAAAGTTGGACTTAGTCAAAGGACCACATCCAAGGACCTAGAAAGCCACAAATGGCCTCAAGGCCACAGGTACACCACCCCTGGAACTCTAGTTCATCTTCTTCATGAGAGACCTTCCCCGCACTGATCTCTCCTTCCTAAAATCTCAGAGCATTAAATCTGGAAAAGACCTTTGGGATCATGTAGTCCAACTTCCTTCATTGACAAATGGGGGAAACTTGAGTCCCAAAGAGGTTAGGAGATTTGCCCAAGGTCACAAAGCTAGAAATGGAAGAGCTGAGATTTGAATCCAGATCTGATTCCCAATCCAATGTTCTGCTCCCCATACCTCACTCAGTACTTCTCTGAGTACCTATAGTATTATTACACTCATTTTAGCTCAAACTCCTACTGCCTTGCATTCATATTTTACTGTTTTATGTGTATAACCGATGTAGTACTTGGGGAACTCATTTCACCCCTCTGGGCCTCAGTTTCCCCACTGGTGAAATGGAGAGATTGGACTAGATAATCTCTCAGGCCCCTTCCAGCTCTAAATCTATTCTCCTCTGGTTCTATATCATCTCTCTTGAACTAAATAATAAATGATTTGAAGGTCCTGTTTTTATAGGCAACATCCAATTTCAGAAACTGAACTGAATTTACATTCACACACATTTACCAAGCATTTACCATTTATAAGGTAGGTATTAAGGACAAAAGATGAAGAATACAATAGTCTGTGAAACCTGAACATTAACAGATGTATTTTCCTTCTATATTCAAGATCAAGCCAGTGGAAGGAGTGTAGGCTGGGTGGCTTATTGAGGACAAGGACACTTTTCTTTACCTCACTGTTTTTGCTTAATATTTTACTCCCCTTCCTCCTTAGCCCAAAGATGCCTGTGACCACCCTATCTGACTCTGACCCAATCTCTAACAAAACAAATATGGAATACAGTCCAATGATGAAACTGACAATGGCAACGGAGGAACAACCAACTATATCATTACACAAAGACACTGTAATATCAAAGAACTACAGCGAAGACTAAGGTCACATTGGGTAGACACTCTATTGGTTTTATGCAAGGCTATGAACATAGATGAAAACCACATAGGATAAATTTTGTATTGGGGAAGTGGGTACCAACATCAATGATGTCTTGGATCCGTGGCCCTCCATGATAACACCTAGCCACCTGGAAGTCAAAAGGAAAATAAGTGAGCTACTTGTTTGTAGCTCATTAAAATAAAAGAAAGGGAACAAGTTGGTGACTAAGAAATATCTCCAACCAGAGGTTTTCACTGGCAGGAAGTCCAAGCTCTACAAGCTCCTTTATCTGATACACCTGCAAGCCTAGCTCCCTTGTCTCTACTCTCCTTCCTACTCTTCATCCCAGAGTCCTTACTATCCCAGCACGCTCCTACTAACCCAGCCCTACCAACCCAGTGTCTTTGCCAGTTCCAAATACTAATGACCTAGATCTTCGGGACTCTCCATCCTACTGCTAGAATAAAGAGAAATATCTTCATGGTCTCCCATGATAGAATTCTAGAGTCATTTCCCCTTAGCTTATACACATGATGGCTAGATTCTATAGGAATGAGTTCAGGATAATCAACATTTCAGATATATTTTGAGTTAAGTAGACTTTTTTTTACACTGGCTTTGAAATCCAACATTATCTCTATGAGAATATGTCATATGAATGCCCAACATATATGCAAACTGTGGGAACAGGACCCTTTGGCACATGGAGGATTGCCTCCTTTCCATTAACTTCCTTTGCAGCAGAATGCTGAGCATACAGGAGATGATTGTTGAACTAAATGAAATCACATTGAGGGGCAGGCACATTTACCTTAGTCCAGTACTAGCCCACTTTCAAGAGGCTCAGATCTGCCTTTGGAATTGTACAGGACATTTATCATGTTGAATGTGAATATGAAAGAGTTAACTAATTCCAAATAGATTATAATGGACCTGTATCTTTCTTTTAAACATGAAACTACAGAGCAAATAATTTACTCTAGGCTCAGAATCTCCCCCTTCCTATAGCCTTGGTGAATTAGCTTTCATATATTAAAACTGTATCATAAGAAAGTGTACGTTGGATTGCAGAGAACCATACAGTAGTTCCTAAAATGAAACCCTCTATCTTTTCTGCAAACATGTTGACTGAGGTTATCATAACCAAGTAATGGATGTGGCCAAATACTACCATAGCCCTGTTTAGCTAGAGCAAAGATTTTAGACCTGGACCTTCCCTAAACAGATTTACTCTAGGAGGTGTTTGGAACAAAACTTCATCTGGAATGGAGGGTGATAACTAGCATTGATCAACGAGATCCCTAGATTATTTACCTAGTCCTAATTTGCTTTATCTCTAGGGCTCCACTTTCTCCACTATGTCACAGCAGCCTTCTCACCCTGGAAGTTCACTCTTCCCTTAGGGCTCCTTCCTCTGGTTGGTTGCTTCCTCCCAGAATTTCCCATTTTAAGGAAAGTGCCCAAGCCAGTCAAGTCTTTATTTTTCTCCAGACACCACTCTCACTCTCTGGACTTTCTCCACAGTCTCCTTACCCAAGGAGTACACAGTGCCTCTGCAGACCCTTCCTCTGATTGGTTGATTCCTCTCAAAAACCTACATTTTAAGGAAAATGCCCAGTCTAGTCATATCTTCATTCCTCTTCAGGCTCCACTCCTGTGTACTCCCCCACCCCACCCCGCCCCATTAGAATGAAAACTACTGAAATCCCAGTCTTTTTGTTTGAATTTGTATTCCCAATACTTAGCCCAGGACCTGGCACATAGTAAGTGCTTAATAAAGACTTTCTATTGTTGATTAATTTTACAGAACTACCTGAAGAGATTTAATAGTCTCTTTCCTCATAGAAAGCAGTCCCTTTGTGGCAGGATGTCCAACTCTAGTCTGTGTCAGGGTCAAGATTCTGCTGGATGGTTCACAAGCTTTTTGAGTATGTGCACAATTTTTTACTCAATAAATTCCATTATATCAATAAATTCCATTCCATTCCCTATTACCTTTAAGATCAGCCATAAATTCCTCTGTTTGGCATGTGAAGTTCTTCACAACTGAACCCCCTTAATGTGTAAGACATTAACCCGCTCCCCATACTCTCTTGTCAAGCCATACTGATCTACATGTCATTGCTCACCCAAGGATGCTTAATCTCCCATGTGACACCTTTGCACATATACATATACATACGTATGTATGTATGTATGTATTATACATTGTCAGCTCAGAAAGAGGTCTCCAGTGGAATACTTCTGGGATCTGTATTTGGTCCTGTACCATTTAACATATTTAACAATCACTTAGATAAGAGCATGTTCATCAGACTTGCAGATGATAAAAAGCTAGGAGGGGTCTCTAACACATTCGATGACAAGTAAGATCCAAGACTTGATAGTAGAGGATTGAGCTGAATTTATGAAGATCAAAGGCAGTTTAGTACAGTGGGAAAAGTGCTGAATTTGGAGTCAGGAAGACCCGGGTTCAAATCCCACCTAAACACATTTCCTAACTATGGGACTTTGGGCTAATCTCTTACTTTTCTGGACCAAAATTCCTAATCTGTAAAATAGGAGAATTGAACCAGATGGCTGCTAAAATCTCTCTCAACTCTAGGACCATGATCCTATGAATTCTGGTGCAAATGATAGAGTGTTCAGCCTAGAGTCAGGAAGATTCCTCTTCCTGAGTTTAAATCTGGCCTCATACTAGTTGTATGACCTTGGGCAAGTCACTTAACCCTATTTGTCTCAGTTTCCTCACCTGTAAAATGAGCTAGAGAAGGAAAAGTCAAACCACTGCAGTATCTTTGCCAAGGAAACCCCAAATGGGGTCATGAAGAATCAGACAAGATTGAAATGACTGAACAACAGCAAGAGTAAAGTATGACACAGATTAAAACATAACTTCATAAAAACAAGATTAGAATGCTATAGTTAGTTAGCTATAGTTAGTTTTGAATAGATAGATAGATAGATAGATAGATAGATAGATAGATAGATAGACAGATATATACATATATATACTTACACACACACACACACACACACACACGAAACTTAGTGGCCTGGAAGCTCAATATACATAAACAGTATGAGAGAGGGAAAAAAGCCAATTCTGATTTTTTTCTTATAAATTACAATCGCACAGAATCACTTTCAGGAATAAGAAGGTTATCATCTTGTCCCTTCCACATCTGAAGATTTTTATCAGTTCTGGCCACCACAGGTTAGGAAGGACATTGATAAACTACAGAGCATCCAGCGGAGAGCCACCAGGATAGTGAAGATCCCCAATCAAGGTCATGCTATATGAAGATCAGTTTAAGGGACTACTTAACCTGGAGAAGCAAAGACATATATGGAATAGAATAGCTGTCTTAAAGTATTTAAAGAACATGAAGATGTATTAGACTTGTTCTGTCTGGTCCCAGACAGCAGAACTGTGTGAAAGTTGTAGGGAGGCATATTCAGGCTTGGTAAACAACTTTGAAAGAACTGGAGTAAAACATGTTATCAAGAAAATGTATGATAGGAAGAAAAGAGATCTGCTCTCATGGAGAGGGTGAGAGATAGCAAGAGGACAGCCACAGTATTTCCATGCTGTATCGGTGTCCTTCCAGTGTCATAGGGATGGTCTATAGAATGTTGGGTCGCTAGAATATCAGGAGAAAATGGAGAAGCATTTCATAGGAAGCACAAGTCAGTTACAATCTATGTCACTAAACAGAACAATAAACTGATAGAATTACAAATACATTTGGATATTTGAGTAAGGAACAACTTCTTAATCATCTGAGCTATCTGAAAGTGGGTTGTACTACTTTAAGAAGCAGTGGTGTCTCCATCATGAGAGATCTTCAGGCAAAAGCTAAATGGGCAGGAAAGCACTGCAGTGGAGAGAGCTGAGCTTGGAATTGGGAAGATTTGAGTTCAAATTCAGCATCAGACTCTTCTTACTAGATGTGTAACGCAGGCAGGTAACTTAACCTCTCTTTTATCCTCAATTTCCTCATCTGCAAAAGAAAATAATAGCACCTACTTCACAGGTGTGAATCAAATGAAAGAACATGAGAAACATCGCAAACTTTAAAGCGCTATATACATGAGTGTAGTCATTGTGATGCTGGATTATTCTCATTATGGGACATTGCTGTTACTTATAGTTACTATAATCAGTCATTATTCAACAAGTATTTATTAGGTGCTTACTATGCACTAGACCTTTTGATAAGTACCATGGATACAAAGATTGAGTGAAAATAATTCCTGCCCACAAAGAGCATACATTCTGATGGGGAAGACAACATGCACATGGACATAGGTCTTTATGAGATACAGAGAGTAGATACAAGGTAACCTTAGAGAGTAATGGATTTTCAGCTAGAGGAACCAGAAAAAAAATCTGCAATCAATTAATCAATCAATCAATCAATCAACAAACACTTATTAGGTCTCAGGCACTGTGCTAAGAGCTGGGGATACAAAAGGAAGCAAAAGACAGTCCCTGTCCTTAAAAAGCTTACAATCTAATTGGGAGGAATTTGCAATCTTGTAAAATACAGTTATTAAATTGAGTCTTGAAAGAAGCCAAAAATTCTAAGAGGCAGAAGTAAGGAAGGAGAGAATTCCAAGCATGGGGAAAAGTGAGTTCAAAGGAATGGAGAGAGGAGATAGGAGGCATACTGGACCTCAGATACTGTATGTAAGGTACATGAAGGCCAATCAATGTGGAAGGAAATGCATAAGAACCCTAGAAACATGGGAAAGGAGTCATTTAAATCCAGAACTTTAAGGCAAACAGAGGAGTAATGTGCTTGTTGCAAAGTATATATTTGTTGATTTTTCTTCCTCGCTTAATCAAATTTTCCTGTGATACATTAGAGCCTGTGTGGCTGCCAATGGGAATGGTTACAAGGCTACACAAGGGGAAGATATTCCCAGGTTTCTATGGGGGCAGGGGGATGGAGGAGGATCTTTGTCAAAAGAAGTGAGACGGCCTCATAAAGTAAGCTGAGCTGCTTGTGCAGCCACGTGTCTGACACAAAGGGGACAGACCAAATGAAAGCCATTTAATACCGGAGGCTAATGGCTGAATAAATCATGCCATATTTATGGAGTAGAATATTATGGTGCTATAAAAAACGATAAATATGAAGCACACGAAAAAATATGGAAAAAGCCTATAACGAGGTGAATTATAGTGAAACCAACAGAACCAGAAATGCATGCAGACTGATTACAACAATACAAAAAAAAAAAAAAAAAGAATAATAAAAAGGAAAGGAAAACAACCCCAAAAGCTAGGAACTTTCGGTAACCCTGGAAGGAGAAACAGAAGTAATCTTTGCTTGCTTATTGTTTATTAATCCCTTTGATTCTCATTTTTTAAAGACTAGGAGTCCTTGGAAAAGCTTTGCCCTTTACTTCTTATGTTTAGATGACAATCTGTTTTTGTTTACCAGTGATTAAGTTTGTAACAAAAAATATTAATAATAGTAATACAAAGGGATGTACCTATATCACCCTCCCAAAAAAAGGAAGAAATTGTTTTCAAGTTGTTTAACTTGGTTCTGGTTGGCCTCATTATAACAAACAACATTAATTTATTTATAATGTACTTTATTTTTAAAATATTTTTTTTTAATTTTACATTTGTCATTTTGAACACACACAAACACAAGTACACACACACACACGCAAGTACACACACACCTTTAGGAATTGAACTCTCACTGTAAAAAAGAAAAACTTAAGCAAAAAACTGTGATAATTGACAATGCATGTAGTAGTATTCTGCCCTATAGACACTAAATTGGGATACCTACTCCATACACACATACACACACACACACACACACACACACACGCACACACATATACTCCTGCAGAGGTAATAGCTAGCATTTATATATAACAGCATCCTGCTGTTAGAGGCAGCAGGATGGCTCAGTTCATAGAGTTAGGAAAACCCAAGTTCAAATCTAGCAGTGTTTGTACTTACAAGTTGTATGAACCCAAGCAAGTCACTTAACCATTCTCTGCTTCAGTTTTGTCAACTACAAAATGGAAATGATAATAATAGCCCCTACTTCCTTGTGGTCTTGTGAGGATCAAATGAGAAAATGAATCCATCAACTAACATTTAAGTGCCTACTATGTACCAAGCACATAGTAGTGCTGGGGAAACACGAAAAAGAGGCAAAAGACAGTCCCTGCCCCCAAGGAACTTACAATCTATTAGGGGAGACAACTTGCAAACAAATATATGCAAAATCAGTCATATACAAAATAAATAGGAAATAATCAAGTGAGGAAAGGCACTAGAATTAAGAGGGGTTAGGGAAGGCTTCTTGTAGAAGGCAGGATTATCAAATCTGTAACGCATTTAGCTCGGTGCCTAGAACATGGGAGGTGTTACAGACATGCTTATCCTCTTCCTTCCTTGTAAAACCTTTCACATGTGTTGTTTTACTTCATCCTTACAACGACCCTGTAAGGTAGGCAATATTGTTATCTTCGTTTTTTAGATGAAGAAACTGAAGCTGAAAAGATTAATATAATTTGCTAATAAATATCTCAAAGAGAATTTGAACTCAGGACTTCCTGACTCCAAGTCCAGTTTTCTATCCACCCTACCACCTATGTCAAGAAATTAAAAGTAACCATACTTGTTACATGACCCTTTAGTGCCAGAATCTGAATAAACATCAAAATGAAATAAGTGCCATTTAAAGAACTACACTGAAGGATATTTGATACTTAATTCAGTTACTTTTCAAGAGCCCAAGACAAACAACTATATTTGTTGCTGTTTCATCATTTCAGTCATGTCTGACTCTTCATGACCCTCTTTGGGGTTTTCTTGGCACAGATACTGGAGTGGGTTGCCATTTCCTTCTCTAGCTCATTTTACAGATGAAGGAATTGAATCAAATGGGGTTAAGTGACTTGCTCAGGGTCACACAGCTACTAAGTGTAAGAAGGCAGATTAAACTCAGAAAAATAGGTCTTCCTGACTTGAAGCCTAATGCTCTGTCCATTGCACCATCTAGCTGCCCTATGACATCTCCATATGTCCCTTACTTTTCTTTGCCTACAGGACATATGAGAACTGAGGATGTTTAGCCTGGAGAAGAGAAGACTCAGGAGAAACAATGTGATAACTGCGTGCAAGATTTTGAAGGGCTATTGTGTAGAAGAGCAATTAGGCCTTTTCTGTTTGACTCTAGAGAATAGAACTGGGAGCAGTAGGCAGATGATACAAGCAATCAATTTAAGCTTGATATCAGGAAAAAGTTCCTAACAATGAAAGCCCACCAAAAGTAGAATTACATTGCCTCCAGAGGTGGTAGGTTTCCCTGGGAAGTCTTCAAAGGGAGGTTTGATGAGCACTTGTCTAAAATGTTACTATGGGATATTCCTTTGGGTAAGGATTAGACTAAATGGCTGAGACCCCTTCCTTCTCTCAAATTCTATGATTCTGTGTCAATAGCTTTCCTCGTTTAGGATCTAAGAAAAACTGGGAGAATCTAAGGCTGTTGGAGAAGTAAAAACAAAGGAAGGAAAAAGAGTGGGCAGCATCTGTGATCATTCATTCCTCTTTGGTGAGGTTAGTGGGAACCTACTGATGAAAGTAAGGTTTTGTCATTCATCATAGGTTTCCCTATGTCATTATTGCAGAGTAATTGCAGGTTAGCTCTGTATCAGTGTTAGTAATTGTGGTTTTATGTAATTGTGTTTTTTATGCACAAAGTGGACCTGAGGTCACTCACAGTGGAAAAAAATGCTTTCTCAGACCAAGGTAAATAGTGCAAGGTATATCCCCTGGCCCAAGTTTTTGGAGCCTTCAATATATAGTCCCCTGAAAAAAATCTTTGCCTACAAGATGATGTCTTTAGAACACTTTTTATCTCACATCTCTCTAAAATTATTTTACTCAGGTTGATGAGTGAGCCAAGATCAAAGTATCTTTTGAGAGTCTCCAAAGAAACTCATACTCACCTAAAACAAAAAGAACGGCCCCATCAGGTAAAGGAAAACCCAATTCAATTGGTAACATTAGGCTCTTATTTCTACAGAAACTGTTAAAATTAAATCAGGCATACAAATAGCTTTTTAGTTACGCACCTTTCCTGGTATGTGGCTCCAAAGGCTGTTTTATTATTCTAGCCAATCACATTCTGATGGCTCAATAAATTGAGGGGTGCTGCACTCTTCTGAGTATTCAGTCCAGATGGTAAGCAACAGAAGAAGGCTCAGTTCTTAGGTCAAGAAGAAGGTATTCTCTCTATATATACTGTCTAATTGCCCAATTACTGGAGTTTTAAACATCTCAGTCACAAAATTTCAAATTCTTCTACTCCGAAGGAGATCTTTCTCTTTCTGAGAAATGGTGAATTATAGAAAACTAAATCCCTCATAAACAGGCGTTTGATGATCTTTTGAATCTGGAGCAGAGGCAGGAAAACAAATATAAATTCAGCAAATTGCCTTAAGTGGTCTCCATAAATAATAAACACTCCAGTGCCTTTTCATCTCTTGGTGCTTTTTTTGCCCTGAAAAGTATCCCTATCTATTATTGACTCTACTATGCCAAGGTCAAGTTAAATCAAATTTAGGGATTGGAACTGGACCTTTGATTTAATTCGTTTTGGGAATTCCTGAGTAGGGAAATCCTTCTACAATTTATAGCCTTAGAGAATTACCTAGATCACAGAGATGTTAAATGACTTCCCCAGGGTTACACAAACTAGTATGTGTCATAGGTGGGACCTGAACTCAGGTCTTCCTAGCTTCTAGACCAGTTCTATCCGTTACGGTGTGCTATCAAACTTAACTGGAGAAAATAAAGCACAAGATGGATCCAATCTACCTCTCAAGATTCATTAAACACCACTTCCCACTGCTCTTCCTCTGAACATGACGTCCAATCTCCTACCTCCATGCTTTTTCCACAAGACGTCCTCCCATATCAAAAATGTTCTCTATCTTCACCTTTACCTCTTAGAAACACTAGCTTACTTTAGAGTTTAACTTAGCTACCACCTTATACACAAGGCCTTTCTCTCCTCTAACCTCCTAAGTGCTGAAATTGTGTTGTTATTTATTTTGTGTATACTTTGGGAATAAATTGTCACCCACGACAGAATGCAAATTCCTTTAGGGCAAGAACTTTCTTGCTTCTATCTTTCAATCTTTAACACCTTGAAGAGAACCTTGTACATAGTAGGCACTTAATAAATGCTTGTTTATTAATGGATATCAGCAGTATTTTTTTTAAAAAGGAATTATCTGACTTCTACCTCTTCTAATAAGTCTATGTGATCCTTATTCCCCTATTCTCTGTGCTTCCATTTTTCCATCTAATGGCTCATCACATTTTGTAATTTTAATAATTCAAGTCATTACTTTTTAAAAAGAGGTAAGTTAACCTTAACATGTCCTTTCCTTTTGGTTTTGAATGACGTTCTTCTGCCATGGTAGATCCAGAAGTGAGCTAAGCCAGCCAAAATGCCACAGTTAATAACTAACATCAGTGAAACCTCCATTTTTCAAAAAAAAGGTGAAAATTACTTTGTTAATTTGTGACAATGTGCAAATGAAGTGAATGTAATTGAAGGAGAAAGGAAACCTGTGGAAATATAACATTCTCTAGATAAAATAAATTGGGGCTTGACTGGTGAAATTGATTTCAATTCCAAGTAAAATTCTAGAGCATGCTATTAAATGGATGGTTACTGGGCATTTAGAAAAGGAAGTGGAGATTACAAGTATGGTACAATGTCATCAAGAATAGGTCATCCCAGACTAACATCCTTTTCTTTGTTGAAAGGGTTACTGTAGTGAATAGATCAAAAGAATGCTAATGACACAATATATCTGGATTTTAGCAAGGGATTTGACTTAGTCTCTCACTATATCCTAGTGGACCAGATGGAGAAAGATGAACTAGATGATAATAAAAACAGGTGTGTATATGGCACCTTAAGGTTTGCAAAGCATTTTACATAAATTATTTCATTTTGTTCTCACAACAACCCTAGAGGTACATACTACAGTTACTGCCATTTTACAAATGTGAAAACAGTCCCAGAGAGATGAAATGTCTGCCCACGTCAGTCCATGATCACACAGCCTAGTGTCAAAAGAATAGATTTCCTGATGCTAAATCCAGAAGTCTAACCACTGGACAACACTACAAGGCACCTTGGAAACTAGTTGACTAATTGGACCAAAAGATTAAGGACCGATGTCAAGCTAGAGGGATATCTCTAGAAGAGTGCCCCAAGAATCTCTTATTGGCCTTGAACTGTTCAACAGTCATATCAATAAATTGAATGAAGGCACTGACGGCATAGTTATTAAATTTGTACATGGCACAGACTTGAACTCTCGTTTCATTGGCACAAGGAATTTCCAGATGAGGCTGGCACTTTCTCGTCAACTTTTAGTCTTACAGAGTTGCCTCAAGCAGAGGGAAGTTAAACAACTTGCCCAGGGTCACACAGCCAGAACGTGTCAGAGGGGGCCCTTGAACCCAGGTCTCTTCCTTGCTCTGAAGCCAGCTCCCTATCCACTAGTCAATATCATCTCTCTTCCAGTGATGTAACAGGTCTGCTGCAACTATCCACTCCTACCTGTTGGATCGCTTCTCAGTCTCCTTTGCTACATCATCCTCCAGTTGCCTGTCCTTTAGCTGTACTTATGGCCCCAGGTTCTATCTTGGTCTCCCTTTCTGTGCTTTCCCACTTGATGACTTCATCAGTTTCCTTGGGTTTAATAGACTGTACCGACACAGATAATAACAGCTAGAACTAACGTAGTGCTTTAAGGTTTGCACAGCTCTTTATGTACATTGACTTGTCTGATCCTCAGAACAACCCTGAGAGGTAGGTGCTTTTATTAGTCCCATTTTACAGAGAAGAAAACTGAGACAAAAAGAGGTTAAATGACTTGCCTGAAAGGGCAACTAGGTGGTGCAGTGAATAGAGCACCACCCTGGAGTCAGGAGGACCTGAATTCAAATTTGACCTCAGATACTTAGCACTTACTAGCCACATGGCAAGTCACTTAACCCCAATTCCCCTCCCCCCTGCAAAAAAAATTACTTGCCTGAGGTCATAACAACTGGTAAGTGTTTGAAGCAGAATTTAAACTCAGGTTTCCAAGTCCCACACTGCATCACCTAGTTGATATGTCTGTGTATAAGGATGTAGGTATATTTTACACACACATACACCCATATAATGTAAATACATGTCTATGTAGGTGTCGTTTTATATATACAATATATAATAGAATAAATAGAATAAAATATATGTGCATAAATTTATTTCATTCCCATATCTCTCAAACTCTAGTCTTGCATCACCAACTTTCTATTAGACATTTACAACTGGATGTCTCACCAGCATTTCAAACTTAAAATTTCCAAAAACAAAATTCATCTTTATCCAAAATCCCACCATACTTCTAAAGGTTCCTATTTCTATTGAGGGCAATACCATCCTTTTCATCTCCCAGGTTCAAAATTCTGGTGTTTTCCTTGACTTCTCAATGTCATCTACAAATGGACATTTGGAGGACCTCACTTTCTTTAGGGAGTCCTTCTTTATCATCATATACATATTAACTATTGAGTTTATTAGTACAGTATTTGTGAGTATAATAATACTAGTATAGAAGTGATAAATCATGATAGATCTGTCCATGACCTCTTTTCTATGTCTAAGCAAAATGTGTTATTGTGCCTTCGATAACAGAGGCATCATAGACATTTGCCAGCCCAGCTACAGACTGAATCCTCTGTTGTGGCAAATAAATAAATGAAACATCTGATAAAGAGACCATGTCTCATAACAGACAATATTCTTTCCTAATTGGAAAGGAACATTTCCTCCTCCCCATTCTTTGAGGGAGGAGGTATTTTTTTCCTTCTATAGGAACTTCATTTATTTCTTAATTTACATAGTTGTAGACATAGTATATGTTGGTTTTTGTTCACTTGTCCTTTCTTCACTTTGCATCATTTTGTATAACTTTCCCCATATTTCTTCAACATATTCACAGTTGTCATTTTCTTATGGTACACAAATACTCTATGATGCTTCCTTAAGGTTTGGTGAAAAAGAAAAAGATTGAGTTGTAAAAGAGTAGGGGTGTATCTTTATAAAGCCCCCTGGGGGGGCTTAATGTGTGCTTAATAATAAATAGAAGATGAAAAAGACCTAGAGATGACATGGTGAAGATGTCTTAACAATCAATCCCTGATTTCTGTGAACTGAAATCATGATGTACTGAGACATTAAGGGCTTCATTAAGGGTTCTTTAACTCTCTGCTTTTCACTCTTCTTAAAGTAAGTACTCCCTTAGTACCACTTACAGGACAAAGAGATTGTGAACAGCAATCAGTAAGAAGTAGAATGTAATCCTAGACTGTCTTGGTCACCTTCTTTGTTCAGTTGGGGGAGGGGGGAAGAGAAGACGTGGTTAGTGGCTAGAGGAATGCAGGCAACGTAAGTCAGGTCAAATACCCTTATGGTAAACATTTTAGTTATATCAATATTCGTGTGCCTAATAGAATTCATTGCAACATATTTGAGTTTTAAATGTTTGCCTTAAATTTGTTGTTGTTGTTATCGGTTTTTTAATCAATCTGTCCCTCCCATTAATCTTTTCATTCCCCCCATGGTAGGAGGGGGGGAAGGAGGATAAAATCCTCCATACATTTCTATAAAGTCTGGCAAAAAAAATCTCCACATTTCCAAAACTGTATGTCTCTTTCGACATTTTGAGTTCACCATCTCTCTGGAAGGAAGAGATCGGCTTATGCTTTGACTCATGGTTTCTCATTGTATTGATCAGAGTGCTACAGGTTTTTCAAAGTTGCTTTTCTTTGTAATATTATTATTATTGCTGTGTAAACTGTTCTTCTGCTCACTTCCCTGCCCTTCAGTTCACAGTTCACAGAAGTCTTTATGGTTTCCTTTAAACTGTCCATTTCATCATTTCTCATGGCACAATAATATGCCAGTACATTTATGTAGCACAATGTTTTTAAGCATTCTCCAATAGGAAGACATAACCCTTTAATTTCCAATTTGGGGCTACCATGAAAAGAACTGCTATAATTTTTTTTTTACATATAAATTCTTTTCTTCTTTCTTAGATTTCTTTGGGGGTATAGACTTAGTAGTAGTAGTATAGCTAGGTCAAATGATGCATGCATTTTAATGAATGTTTGCTCTTTTAGAAATACTCTCCTAGTCCAGGAAAGTTAACCACTAGAATACATGAATGCAAAAAGCATTTATTTATGGTCCAAGCCCTGGAAGTACAAATAGAAAAATGAGATTGTTCCTGTCTTCAAGGAGTTTCTTTTTTTTCTCTCTCAATGACTTGTTTATTTACTTTTAGTTTACAAGATTCAGTTCCACAATCCCTTGAGTTTCAGATTTTCTCCTCTCCCTTCTCCCCCCCAATGGTGGCGTGCATTCATGCATAGAATCTGCAAATACTTTCACATTGTACAATGGTCTGGTTGTATAGAAGGGTTGTAACCAAT
>CM053586.1:79208160-79238984 GCA_028646515.1 Pseudochirops corinnae | reverse complement strand
TGTATATATGTGTGTATATATGTGTGTATATATGTATGTATATATGTGTGTATACACATATATATGGTAAAAGACGCACTACAATACAAAGTATATTATGCAAAATATAAAGTGAGCAATATAAACAATAAGGACTATGGAGGAGTTGCTGTTGTTGTTTAGCTGTTCAATTGTGTCTGACTCTGTTGTTACCCTGTGGACCATGACATGCCAATACTGTCCGTGCTGTTGTCTTGGCAAAGATACCGGAGTGGTTGGCCATTTCTTTCTCCAATGGATTAAGGCAAACAGAGGTTAAGTGACTTGCTTAGGGACACACAGCAAATAGGTGTCTGAGACCAGATCTGAACTGACTGACACCAGAGGGACTGAAGCTCCTGCGATATATGGAACTGCTGTTGAATAATGCCTGATCCCCTTCAAAAGCAAGGGATAGGTAATGTGTTATCAAGCCAGTTCTCACTCAGGTGTCATGTGCACTACTGAACACAAGAGAGAGCCATGATTATGAGGGCTTCTCAGGTTTTATGGTACCTTCTTTGACCTTCTGCGACTGTATCCTTACAAGGTGTGATTCATATTCTCACGGGGTTTGGATATAGGTTCACCAATCAATCTCAACTCAATGTCAATGCCCACTCAGGATAAACTCTACCCCTCTCATCTTATCTAAGGTACATTGAATCAAGCTCATTCATAAAATCATCTTTAACCACAATATTAGAAACTAATAAAGCCAAATACACCATAGTAATAAACATAGGCATTTCCTCCCATACCTTAATTCCTTCTAGGAACCAGAAGGAATCCTCCTTTTTTAAGTAATCAAGGCAAAAATCTACACTCTCCATTTGTCCTTCCAGACACTCCTATGGGGGCAACCATTGGATAACCACTTCCACAGCAAAACCTTCCATCAAAGGTCTGATGTTCAATCAGGAAAGGACTAAAGAAATCAGGGCTATTCAATTGGTCTCCATCTCTCAGAACAGTTTAGGACACCAGCAGTCTGGATCAGGCTTTGCTGTCCTCTTCCATGAAATTCCAATGCTGTTTCTTGCTCTCAGCTGATCTCTATATGTATTTCACCATTTGCCCATGTGCCTGGCCTATACCCCAAGAGTACAATGCCTCACTATTATAGCCTTACTTCAAGAAAATTACTAAAAGGGAGAGGCAAGTTAACTCTGTGCCACTGACCTAAATCCCTCTTTACTTCCCATATCACTTCTCAGGGGCCTCTCTGTCTAAACAAGTATCTTGTTGTCTCACTTTCTCCAGATACTTGCATGGTCATGGTCACACCCCAGTAGCACCTCCTCTCTATTGCTAAGAAAGAGGAGACTGAGTTGAACGAGAGTATTGCACTCTACCTGGAAAGAATGGTTAAGATATGAACACACAGAGAGCAAAAGAGAGGTCATTCAAGACCTCTAATTTGGGTTAGTTTAAGATGTAGTTAAAAATCAAGGCATTTGAAAAAGTCAACTCCAAGCAGTAATGCCTTTTTAAAAACATCCATAAAGCACTATATAAGTTTGTATTAAGTAATTAAACACAAATAAATGAATAAAAATGAGGAACCAGGGATAATGCAATAGATATGGCTTCATTACAAAATCAAAATTGGTGAACAGAATTAAAATTACAATGTTTCTTTTCCCTTCCATTTTACATTCTGTATCTTCTGTTCTGTCATCAGAGTCCATCAAGCTCCCCTTGGAGGACAAGGGCTAGAAAATTAAGGAAGTTTCTGAAGCTAAAATATCATTAGTGTGTACCTGCTAGCAGAAATGTATTACATTACATTTTTAATAGAAAAAGCCTCTAAACAAATCCACATACACTTTTTTATGAAAAATTTGCCTCAGTATTTAGGGTGACATAAATTGACTTTAAAACTACCCATTTATTTTCTAAATAAATGTAATTCATAATGGTTTCTTTAAACAGCATAGTTTAATATTCTCCCTGTTTATTTAATTTTCCACTCACATAAAACATTTATGGCCAAATAGACTTTTTAAATACAGAATTATTGAGCTTTATAATCTATATGCCTCAAACATTGCTTTTGTATATTTGAATTAAGCAATTCCACAGATCACTATAAATTGACACTAAATTATTCCATTTATACATGAAAATGTTTAGAATATACCCATGTGATGACATATGTATGATGTTTGCATATCTCTTTCAGCCTCTTCAGATGTTCCCTTTCAAGTCAGTTCATTGATTTGGGAATACATGTTTCCATATCTGAACAAACAAAATCCATTCTCTCATATTACATTTAATTTCCGCTTTTAAATTGAAACTTAATGGTGTCTTATTGAGGGATTTCTATTCCATCACAATAAATGTCATTAAATTTTATACCAAATACATATAATCTTTATTCCCAATTCACTCTCAACTTCGTCTGCCTTTTATTTCAGGCATGGCTCAACGTGAAAACATTTAGAAATATATAGCAAGTTAATGAAATTTACATTCCTTGTGACACTAGTCCTGTGTCAAGAGAAATAGTTAAGTGCATGCGTGGTATCATTGGGTAACTAGATGGATACAGTGATGGTTCTGGAGTCAGGAGAACCTAAGTTCAAATCTGACCTCAGACACTAACTAGCTGTGTGACACTGGGAAAGTCACTTAACCTTGTTTGTCTCAGTTTTCTCATCTCTAAAATAGCCTGTATTTTTTACAAGAAAACCCCAAATGGAGTCACAGAGAGTGGAACATGACTGAAACAACTCAACAACAACAAAAGTTGGTCTGTTATAATATTTGGGGAGTTTAGGGGGAGGATAAAACAAATTAAATGTTTGATTATTTTTAACTTTTTTTCATTTTCATTAAAGAACACCCAAAGGTAGGACTCTAATATTACCTCCTTCTTTACCTCTGAAACAGCCCTCATTCTCTACATTCAAAAGTCCTAGAAATTGCCACTCCTCTAGTTATTCATCAAGATTAAAGCACTGAAGTTTCCCGTAAAAATACAAAGACATCATCTTTGAGGGGTAACATGTTAAGCCAGTATTATCCATCAGCATCTAATCTTAAATCATTTTATCAAATTAACACTAGAATAGAGCAACAACACAAGACTTCAGAAACCTAACAGCTCCCATACTGGTCCCCTTATCAAATAACCACTATCCTGGTTCAAGTCCTGATGACCTCTTATATGGACTACTACAGTAGCCACCTCCATCGATCTTTCTGATTTCTATCTCTCTCACTTAGTTTTTATTATGGCCACCAGCTACTTCTGCAAGCCAAAGGGAATCTTAGGAGTGTCACTTCAGTACCCTTGCCTTCATTAAGCTCCTGGGGAAAGGGAGGGAAAGGGAGAAATGTATTGAAACTTAGGTACAAAATGATATTTAATGGTAGTCACAGGACATTTTCTAACCATATATCAGATGTTTGTTTAGAACTATAAGATATCTAAATTAGTACTAGACAAAGAGTCAAAAGAATAGACAGTTTTAGCCTAGAATATTTTGGTTGATTTTGCTTTCTGCTCATGTGGTGCAATGACTAGAAAGTGTCTCCCTGAGAAGAGCAGGGTGAGTCACTATCTTTTAGTGCACAATATCAGGGATTTGAGGTACCATATTCAGTTCAGGCAGTAGTCTACAATTCAGCAGAATGCCTCAGACTAAGGAAAAGCTTGTTTTCTTACTTCCTCTATGTGGTACTGACTTGGAGATTCTTGGTTTCAGACAACTACCTGACATGGTTAGAAAATTCCTTATAGTTCCCATTAAAGCCTTGATTGTGGTCCTAAGTACCCAAAAGAGATTTGGGGGACTGATTACAAAATTTTACTGCAGGAGCTAAGCAGAGGCTGTGACCCCAAGATGAATTTTGCTTTCAAGATAGTCTTAATACCACATACAAAAGAAGCTAGGGTCCAAAGCAAAAGATAAATTACCACATAGTTATTGCTCCTTATCTTCTTGGACAGCAACAAAATCTTTGATTTTTACAGTGTGTTCTTATTCAGAAGAAAATTTCAATCTCCCTAGAGATAAAATATAAATTCCTCAGCCTGGTATTTAAAGCCTCCAAAATCTGTTTCTCACCCACCCTTCTGGATTTATTTTATATTACTCTCCTCAACAAGTCAGTCCAACTGGACTTCTATTTGTTCCACAAACTCAACATACCATCTCACCCTGCCATGCCCCTTTGGTTAGTATACACTGACTTTTTACTACTTAAAACTCCTGCTCCCTTCAAGGCAGCCAGAGATTGCCTCTTATGCAAAAATCTTCCTGGTTCCCTGCCCACGCTAGGTTTTTTTTTTTCCCCAATAATCCTCACTGATGCCTTTTTTCATTTCATAGTATCCGGAAATACCCTCTCCTCTCAGCCTGCACAAATCCTTGAAATGAACCCTAATATTTAGCAAAGGAAAAAAAAAACCCCTGATACTATTGCCACATCAGACAATGTACATAACATTCTTCTCTAGCAGCCCCCACCTTTCTGTGAAAAGGGGGAGGAAGGGATATTTCATTATCTATACTCAACCATAAATATAAGTTCCTAATCAAAATGCAAATTCTGTCAAACTGTTTTCCATTCTTTCCAGAAGTTCTTGTCATATATGGAGTACCAGTAATTTCTTTTCTTGGGTTTCTCAACCAATGAGTTCCTCTTGTTTCTTATTTAGCTATTCTGCCCCTCTCATACAGTTTTCTATTGTTTAATCAACATCTAATAGTTTGAATAATTACTGCTTTACAATATAATTGGAGCTATGGTCATTCTGTGTCCTCTTTATTCCACTTTTTATTATTTCCTTTGAGATTCTAGGCCTTTTCTTTCTTAAAATACTTTTTTCATTATTTTCATTATTTGGCTGACTTCCAAGAAGTATCCCCTTGGTAATTTAACTGAAATAGCACTTAATCTTTAAATTATTCCCCCACTCTACCAATTCTTAGTGCTCGTGCCTTCCTAAAGCTACTTTGTATATATCTGTATACACATTATATCCCCCCAGTAGAATATATGCTTCATAAAAATCTATGTTCTACTTGTCTAGGTAGTCCCAGGGTCTTACAAAGAGTAGACACTTAATGATTGTTGAATTGCATTAAAGCTAGTTGAGGGAAAGGGGCCTCCTTATAGATGATTTTTTTTTATTAAGAATATACTAGGGGAAGGCTAGGTACACAGTGAATAGAGAACCAGCCCTGGAGTCAGGAGGCCTGAGTTCAAATTCAGCCTCAGACACTTAACACACACAAAAAAACTAGCCATGTGACCTTGGGCAAGTCACTTAACCCCCAATTGCCCTCCAAAAAGCAAAAAAAAAAAATTTGAAAAAAAAAAAGAATATACTGGGACATTATTTCCCTAGCAAGCTATTGAGAGACCAACTGAGACAGAACAGAGCCCTTATAAGAATTGGAGAAGCAGGGGGTAAAGGGAAAAAAATCAAGGGGTGAAAATCCAAAGCATGGGGCTATAGTCTAGGAATGAGAGTCCTCGGTGAGATAGTGCAGTGGTCAGAACAAGGAAGAAGGGGAGCAACAGAGAAAGGGGACATAGAGAAACATAGAAAGTAGAAACTAGTTCTGCTTTATGGGTAGCAAAGTAGAGGGGAAAGGACTCAGGTCTTAGAATCAGAAAAACCTACATGTGCACTCTGGCTCAGATCCAGTTGTAGGAATAATCAAGCCACTTAACTTCTCCATGCCTCAGTTTCCTCATCTGTAAGATGCAGATAATAATATCTGCAGAACTAACATGAAGAAAGTGCCTTGTAAACCTTAAAGTACTATGTAAATATGAGTTATTTTTCAGCACCGTTTTACCTTGGACTATACCACAGTGAAATTTTGCAATGGGAGTTCAGGGCAAAGAAACAAATATTGGGACCAGGTATCAAAGTCAAATAGGAAACCAAACTTTACAGTAAACTTTTAAATTCTGTCTAGGCTAGTGACATACCGTATCAGCTTCCCAGACTTCGCTTCTCTCTTTCAAAGGACACACTGACCTCATCGATTCAGCTTCCTACCTCTTTTTGTTCAGTGCATTGATGGACAGTACACTTCCCAAGCAGCCAAAATCGATGACAGCTTTGAGCTCTGTCCTACTGATGAAAATCTTTGTCTGTATATAGGACTTTCCTGATGTAGCCTTGTCATAAGTTTTCATCCAAACACTCTACATCTGACAAATACTATACTTCCTTGGGCTGCTCCATCTGATCTCTTGAATAGGCTTTTTAATATAATCTATGGCATAAGACCCTAAGCTTAAATAGACTGGGTCTGATCCTGGGGCTTGACCCCCATAGGGTCAATTTCTTTTCCCTTCACCTATTGTCCCTACCTGAATTAATCCAATAAAGTTTCCAAACTTAAACGTAGGTATAGTTCAAGTCTCAGGTTGCCCCAAAATGTGTGTGGCAAGATCCCCAAATCTTACATAGGAACTCAGTACACAATAAGGCTTTGGATAGGGGACAGACTCTATTTCAACTCACAAAGAATGCATAAGATGGTAAGGACTCAGGAGAGCTGAACAATTACAGAAACATAAAGCAGGCAAATAGCCCATCAGCTTTACCCCATCACTGCCTGAAAGGAACAGAGCTTAAGAGTTGTTTTCAGGGAAGCTATCCATCATTCTGATGAGCTCTTCTTTCCCAGAATCCCATTCTAGTGTTCCTATGCAGTCTCATCAAGTGCTATCCTGTGATTTAGCCTCCCACAAAAGGTCAATCTGCTTTGGGACTTTACAAGCAAGCAAACTCCTTCTCATTAGATTTTTATTGTTTTATTGTTTTTATTATATCTATATTTATACAGAATTTTGTTTTCCAAGATGGAATGTTGCAACGAAACAAGGACTGCCTTCTTTTTTTCTCTAAGGAATATGCATTAACTAGATTCTCAAAAGTCAGAAATATCTTAACTTGGAGTTACCCATCAAAACTTGAGCTGCCACGGGCATCTTCATTCTGTGCTAGAAGACTAAATTCTGAGAGTATATTCACAGTCTTCCTGCACCCTCATCTTGAAAGTATGTTGGGATTCAGATACAATATCTTTTAAATTCCCTCTTAGGTTATGTGCAAGCACAGGTCTCCCATAGCTATGTGCTTCTGTTGTAAGTAGCCATTGCTGATCCTAGTTAGGGTTATGGGGAAACAAAAATTCATTACCACCACTCCTGACACAAGGGAAGAATGTACACGGAAAAAGGAAGAGAGAAGTCCTGATAAGACTACCCAAATGTGATTATCCTGATTTTGTAATACTGATCCTCTGTTAGCCAATAGGCAATGAAGCAGCTATCTGGCACAATGGACAG
Source organism: Pseudochirops corinnae (assembly GCA_028646515.1). Lineage (NCBI taxonomy): Eukaryota > Metazoa > Chordata > Mammalia > Diprotodontia > Pseudocheiridae > Pseudochirops > Pseudochirops corinnae. The sequence continues at coordinate 79,231,637 of CM053586.1, read as the reverse complement.
AGTTCCAGGCCTGGAGTCAGGAAGGCTCATCTCCCTGAGTTCAAATCTGACCTCTGACACTTATTAGCTATGTGACCCTGGGCAAGTCACATTACCCTGTTTGCTTCAGTTTCCTCATCTTAAAATGAGCTGGAGAAGAAAATGGCAAACCACTCCAGTATCTCTGCCAAAAAAACAAAAACAAAAACAAAAACAAATAGGATCACAAAGAGTCAGACATAAGTGAAACAAATGACAAACAAATCCCTTCCCCCAATAATCAAGGGTCCCCTCTGTCTAATAAGTTGGCTCTAAATCATAAGATTATAGATCTAGAGCTTTAAGGGACCTTCGACCATATCAAGCCCACCTCCCTTATTTTAGATATGAGAAAACCAAGATAGAGAGAGAGATTAAATGATGTAGATGGCTAGTGACTGAAGCAGGATTCAAACTCAGTGCTTCATCTACTGTGCGCCCCCCAGCTGCTTCCAAATGACTACTCATGCCTTGTAATTTCATTGGGTGGACTGGGGGGACGCTTCACTTTGATAATCTGATCAGTCAGAAACTCATGCTATTTGCCCTCTTATATTAATACATTAAATATCCAACCAAGCAAGCCTAGCAAGTAGTGCTGTCAAATTTAAGGGATGCTCACAAAACATGACAACCACCACCCACATTCCGCCCAGGCCAGATGTACAGAAAAGAGATGACAGCAGCTGCACCCCTGTATGCTCAGGTGAGGCACCTGAACGTGAAATGAGAGGGAAGAGAATTCTATCAGACAGGATATAGTGAGCCGCTAAAGTATTGTTTTAAATAAGATGGAAAATAAGTAAATTGCTAGAGAAAAAGATACAAAGCCACTCAACAAATGGCTATTGAAAACCACCTTTTAAAAAACTACTTTAATTTATTCCAAAACTATTAATAAGATCACCTTTGTATGGATAATGTGAAGCCAGCACTGGGATCCCTCTTCTTCCCCCACTACCCAAAATGAATAGGGTTCCCTGAAAAGAAGCACATATGACCTCTGACACTTCTCACCCTCCATCTGCTAAGCAACTAGATGGGCCTAGTAACTAACAGATACTGCTAACAGCCTAGGATGAATTAAGTAGTCCTACCCAGTTGCTTGAGAAATAGACTAAGGAAAAATTAGGGTATTTTGTAAGCACCTGATCAAGTAGAGAGTATCCCTTCAGGCAGAAGATGTCCCTCTTGGATATCAGAATAAGAAAAAACAGAGATCTATTTCTGCTGTTGCCATCTCGAACTTAATACATTCACAACAGAAGTCGTCTTTTCTCCAAAACCTGCTATGTGTGTGTGCGTGTGTGTGTATGTGTTTAATATATATACATACATATATATACATATATGTATATATACACAAGTGCTTGTGTGTGTGTGTGTATATGTAGATACATAGATATAAACCTTAGAGACAATTTATTCTCTCTTGTTCCCCATTTCCAATGAGTTGCTAAGTCTAGTTCCACTCTAGTTGCTAATGGATATTCCTGCCCCAAGTTTCTCTCCAACATATGCTCCATGTAGCTGCCAAAGCAACTTTTCCTAAAGTATGAGTCTGAATGTATCATTCCTCTGCTGAATAAGTTGTAAGGGCTTCCTTTTTCCTTTATGATCAAATTCAGACACCCCCATACAGTATTTGCATTCACAATCTACCTCCAACCTACCTTCCCAAACTTAAAAAACTCTTCCCCTCTATATATCTTACAGTCCAAACAAACTGGCCTTCCTGCAGTTCCTCACACATGACATTCTAATGCCCATCTCTATGTCTTTGCACGGACTTTGAATTCCATTTTTTGGAAGGGATTCCCTCCCTCCTTTCCTCACCTCCAACTTTTAGAATCTCTAGCTTCCCTTCCTTCAAAGTTCAGCTAAAGCTTCATCCTCTACATGAGACTTTTCTTGATTCCCCCAGTATATATTCTGCATTTACTTTTCTGTGTCTGTTATCTCTTCTGATAGAATATAACAGATAATATTTCATCTTTGTCTTTGCTCAGAACCTACTGCAGTGTCTAATTTTCTCTAGGCATTTCAAAAATGTTCGTTGACTAATCTAATCAATATGTAGCAAGAGGCACTCTTCTCCAGTTGAAAAGTGATGTGATTTTGCTCCCTGGACAAGTTTTGTGTGTAATCAAGTGTTTGCAGCATTGTAACAAAGTGTCATCTTCAGTAAGAGGTCCTTAGGCAGCACAATGGATAGAATGCCATTCCTAGAGTCAGGAAGATTCAGTTTTCTGAGTTTAAATCTGGCCTCAGACACTTACAAGTTGTGTGACCCTGAGCAACTCACTTAACCCTGTTTGCCTCAGTTTCCTCATCTGTACAATGAGCTGGAGAAGGAAATGGCAAACCACTCTAGTATCTTTGCCAAGAAAACCTCAAATATGGTCATGAAGAGTCCAATACAACTGAACAACAACAAAAGTCTAGCGTTGATTGAGCTTAATGTGGGAAGAGCTGACAAACTGGGCCAAATTCTTTTCATGTGGTGTCAAAGACTAGGCCTGTATACAGAAAGCTTTGACTTAACAAGATTTGTTGGCTTTGCCTGGTAGAAAAGGAAAGGTAACCTGCTAAATGAGGAAAAATAAAGCATACTCACACCTGTACTAAGAACTATGCTGAACTACATCAGTCACTCCTTGATGAATATTCAGAGCTGTAAATGACTGCAAATATATATTGATCTTTAGGAAGGTGTTGCTCAAGAAAGAATTCATTTACTTTCCAAGAATTCTATTTAAGTTTGATTTTGTTCTCAGTCCTCTGATAAAATTTTGCTTCCTCCTTAAAATTGTGAACCATGTGCTTGGAAGTGGGAAGTTGGTTTTAATGGATGGGCAGTCTTATACATACATTTTTCTCAGGTTTCCCTAAGCCAAGAAAGTTTTTTTTTAATCCCCCAAAGTCTGTTCTGGTTTGTTATATCCTGGGGCTCTCTGATACAATGGTTTCACTTGCACACTTCCAAGGTTATTGGTTTTTTTTTTTTTTAATTCAGTTTCTTTTGATCTTGGCAAAAGTATATCTATGTAAATTGCACCAATGTATCATATGCATAGGCTTTTTCTTGAAAGTGGGTGAATGTTTATTGAACATACAAGATTAAAACAGAAAATGAATAATTTGGGAAGATAGTAGTCCAAAAATAAATTTACCAAAGTACCAGAAACATTTTTCTATGGGGACACTAGTTCTAATGAAAATCCTAAAATCTCATGTACAATATTGAGAGAAAGGGAGAGAGACAGGGAGAGGGAGGAGAGGAGGGAGAGGGAGGGGGAGGGAAAGAGAGGAAGAGATTGATTCAGAGTTATAAGGAACCAAAATTTCAGAGTCAGAGGGGACCCAAGAAGTCATCCTGTCCAACCCATACCCAAAAGAGAATCATCATCATCATAACCTGATGAATGGTCATACAGATTCTGTCTGAAGATCTCCAAGGAGACAGAAATCCCTGCCTCTGAAGGTAGCCATTCTACTTTTGGATAGCTCTAATTGTTAGAAAGTTTTCCTGATATTTAACTTTTTTTTTTGCCTACATCCCTCCATTGCTCCTGGTTCTGCCCTCTGGGACTGGATATATGGTATTATAGCTTTGCAAGATTTCTAAATTTGGAGTGCACTGAAGTTCTTGGTCATATGAAAAGAGAGACAGAGAAGCAGTAAAAAAGAAAAGTCCCAAGGTTCCATAAAACCCCCAGTCATAAAGAAGAAAAAACAAGTGTCTCTCCTCTGATTGCCATTTTTATATTCCTTTCAATCCTTTTACCAAATTCTGGCATCCTACCTGAGAGCACCTCTTGCCCAGAAGAGCTGTTAGTCCATTGCCTTCAAGGGGCATAGGGCGAAAGTCAAGAAGGGAGGTTGCTTCTGCTAAAGAAGGTGGTAGTTTTAATTTTCCAGATTTTCTGGCCGCAGGTAGAATATATCAGTCTGATGGAATAGCAATTACCTCTCCTCTCACTCACAGTGCTCTTGAAACCTGGTAATTCTCAAACCTCCTCTTTCTCATTTCCCAAACATTTCCTGCCTCCTTCAGCTAATCTCTCTGAATTCAACAGATTGGCATATGGCTAATTAGGCAAAGGTCTGTTCCACATTAAGGAAAGCAGTGTTAGCTTAACTAGAAGCCTAACACAGTGCCTGGCACAGAGTGGGCCTGTTGACTACTTGACTGTTACTGTAGTTCACAATTTCTCTCCCTGGTGAGATCTCTTATTGGACTTTATTCTGACTTTAGTTTGCACTCCCAATGAGTGTCCCAGTTATTAACTAAAATGCCTCAGTTCACCCCATGGCTGTGGTATATTCTCACAAACAACCCATTAATGATTTTTTAAAAAATCCCTAGGTACCGTTGAGAGCAAAAAAAAATCTTGGACAGTCTTCAAAGTCAGCAGGCTGAGCAGTAAATAACAAGGGGCTGCAAATATTGATTGTCGCTACAGAGCAAGACAGTCATCACCTGTGCTCAACAAAGAAGCACCACTGGTCCTGTTAGGAGGATCAAATGAAGTGATGTCTGTTAAGAGCTCTGAAAATCTAAAAGAAGTCAGCTTATATGGTAATACTGCTGTTACAGACAGGTCTCATGTCTTTTGAATCATAACAGTATATAAAAATTTAAAACCTTATCAATAGCTTTTTCTTCTAATACTAATGAGGGTGACTTACATGTAAGAAGTAAGTTAAAGTTTGCAAAGTACTTTCCATACATTATCTCCTTTGGGCCTCTCACAACAGACCCATTAAACAGTTATCACAGGTGTTATTATACTCATTATATGGATATGAAAAAAAGGCTCAGAGAGGTTGTGACTCTTCCATAGTCTCACAGCTAGTAAATGTCAGAAGCAGGATCTGATACACTGAGCTCCAAACCCAGCCCTCTACCACCACCTCCCTTATCAATGCTTCCATGTCAAGCCCAGCTTAAATGATGGTGATAATTGCTGACTCATTGATATTGATAATTCACATTTATATTCCCACTTTAAGATGTACAAAGTAACTCAACATACCGTGCCTCTGAATTTCTAAAAATGCTTATTGTTTACAACAGCGTTGTTAAATTCAAATAAAAATGGGGGTCAAAATATCTGTATATAAGGATCCCTGCAGGTAACATATTGACTTAGTTTTCAAATGTAATATTATCTATGTTTCACTGTTTCTTAAATTTATTTTGTTAAATATTTTCCAATTAAATTTTAATTTGGTTCAGGTTGAAATTGGGATCCCTACCCCTTGAGATTCCAACCAAAAATTTATATGTTAAAGTAATTCCACTACTTTATAGTTTATGTTGTGAAGTTTCAGACTTCTACACTAAAAATCACTTCCATTTTTTTCTCCAAGTGAATTTCTAATTGATTCTTCATTAAGAATATGATTTTGTCCCTAATAGTAATCTCAGATCCATCTCTGGACAGGTCCTGGTTTCCTGGTACCATTTTCTTCTTTTCTTTTGACAACTCCAGTCTATGCCATATTTTGGAAATTAACAGTGTATAGCTTTATGATATATTTTATTGTCTTGAAATATTCTTTTCATCTTGGAGGGATATACTTAGCTTTTCACCTATTTATCTTCAGCTTCTTATCTTTCTATCTACAATGCAAACTCCTTGAGAGAAAGAATTCTGTATTTTGTCTTTTTCTTCATTACCATGGCTTCCCTACAAATGTTACAGTCATTTTGTGTAGAAGTACCTATTGGTGAACAGGCAAATTAACCTGTTTCAAATACAAAGAAACCATATATTTACTGATTCATTTGACCAAGATTTGTCGAATATGTACTGCGAAAGTATGTGTGATATTTATGCTTTGATACCTCAAAAACCCTTTAATTTCATTGGTACGGGGCTCCCTCCATATAACACAGTTTGGACTTCCTCTATGCCTTATGGATAGCAACTCTGTAAGCTATTACTGAAGAATCCATTGCCCTACAGCCATTCTGGTAATGAGCTTCTCTAAATTTAATAGGATTGGTCCTCAGATAAAAGAAATACAAGCCATCGTTAGACCTATACTTAAAGTCTTTTTTAGCTCTTTAGGTCCCAGAAGGGTTTGCCTCAGCTTACATAGTCTTTGAGAACCCAGGGTCATCTCCATACCAGGATGTGGTATCACGAGGACTTAATTAAAGCAGATGGATTAAGGTGGTATACATATTTTCAATTAAACTCAATATGGAAAATATTTATTAAATACCTCCCATATTCAAGCCACTGTGCCAGGCCCTAGGAGAAATACAGAGATGAAAAACAAGACAGTACCTGCCCTGGAGACTCCAACCAAGAATTTATATGTTAAAGTAATTTCACTACTTTATAGTTTATATTGTGAAGTTTCAGACTTCTACATTAACAATCACTTCCATTTTCTTCTCCAAGTGAATTTCCAATTGATTCTTCATTAAGAATGTGATTTTGTAATAGTAATCTCAGATCCATCTCTGTTTTCCTGGCACCATCTTCTTCTCAGGATAACTTGTGTCCTTGTTACATGGAATCCTGAAATTCCCCAACACCACTACTTTTTCTCAGTTTCTTGTTCTTACTGCATCTAGCAGTTCTGAGCTTATTCCCTTTGGGATCCAGTTTGGGGTCTCAGCGCTATTCAAAGATGGCCATGCTAAGGAGGGCTGACCTTGACCATCATGTTCTTTAGGGTACTAATTGGATAAAATTTTTATGGGGAGTTGGATTTATGGGGAGTTGGACTGGAAAAAAAATGAAAAAATGCCTTAAAAGTCAAAAGAACATACTGAAAGTGCTGAAGGCCAGTTTTCAAATGAATGCAGATAGCCTAGTAAATCTCCTGCTTTCCAACATCGAGAAAGAATCATGGAACCTAGGGTCAAAAGGAAGTCCCAAAGGTCTTTTTAAAAGATGGCTGCAATGAGGTATTGTGGGCCCATAGTATTTTAGCCTGTTGCCTTGGCAACTTCTCAGAAAACTGGAGGTGACCTAAAGCCTGAAGAAAAGTAGTAAATTAGAGGAGAAAATTGTCCAGTACCTTTCTACCTTTACAGGGCCAGGCTGATCCTGAAGTCCTTCAGGGTTACTACAAAAATCTGATAAATTGAATCTTTTATCCCTTTGGAATTGAGAAAAGAAATGGCTTCCTTCCTTCCAATACTGAAAGTGGGTATGTGCACATTTACAAGTATACACACACACACACACACACACACACACACACACACACACACACACACACACATGCATATGTAGGTATATATGCCTTTTAACACCCCATCATTTTATCCCATATTTTCTCTTTATTTCATGGGATACTATAGCTAAGGAACTGATCAACAAATAGTTAGCCTATTGGTTGCAGAGGTGGGGAACCTGTGGCCTCTAGGCCACATGTGACCCTCGAGGTCCTCAAATGTGGCCCTTTGACTGAATCCAAATTTCACAGAACAAATTGAAGTCTGGATTCAGTCAAAGGGCTGCACTTGAGAACCTAGAGGGTTACATGTGTTCTCAAGGCCACAGATTCCCCATCCCTGATATAAGCGTCTACAGACTAGGGCAGCTAGGTGGCACCGTCAATAGAGTACGAGGCTTGGAATCAGGAAAACATCCTCATGAGTTCAAATCTGACTTCAGACATTTACTGTGTGGCAGTCAGCAAGTCACCTAATCCTGTCTGCCTTAGTTCCTCATCTGTAAAATGAGCTAGAGAAGGAAACAGCAAACCACTTCTGTGTCTTTGCCAAGAAAACTCCAAATGGGGTCACAAAGGGTCTGACAAGACTGAAACAACTCAAGGATGTCTGCATACTAAGCTATGCCCTTCGAAAGCAGACATAGAGACACAGTGTGTTGCCAGGACCATGCTCAAAGACTGTCAGAGCTTGTGTTCTTCTGGCAAAACCATAAAAAATGCAGTCTCACTTCCATACTGCAGTAGGACCTTTTATAGTTAACAGATATGTTATTCATGTATCCAAATAAATGTGAGATAGCAGACAAAATCAGAAAATCTTAGAGCTGAAAGAACTTTTGAGTTCATCTCTACTAACTTCATACCCAAAGAGAGAACTATCTCTATATATCCCCAAAGAGGATCATTTACTCTCTTCTTGATCACTTTCAGTGACCAGGATCTCACTACCAACCCAAATCAGCTTATTTCCATTTTTTAAACAATTCTAAATACTTAGAAGTCCATCCTTATATGAACCTGAAACCTGCCTCCTTGCAATTCCTCCTCAGTGTACCAAGTTGCCCACTCTGGAATTATACATAATCTGTTCCCTCTGAGGGGATCATAGGATCATAGATTTCAAGCTAGAAGAGACCTTAATTATGTGTAATTCAAAGCCATTATTATACAAATGGGGAATCAGGCACAAAAAGAATAAGTGGCTTGACCAACTACTTATTTGCTCTAAGTAGCAGAGTTAGGTGCCTGAAAAGATCCTCCAAACTCTAAATCCATTGCAGCGCCCACTACACCATGACAACTTTTTTTTAATATTTAAAAATAACTCTCCTTAAGGAGCAGCTAGGTGATGCATAGGATAGAGTGCTGTACCTGGAGCCAGGAAGACTCATCTTCATGAGTTTAAATCTGCCCTCAGACAATTACTAGCTGCGTGATCCTGGGCAAGTCATTGAACCCTGTTTGCCTCAGTTTCCTCATCTGCCAAATGAGCTGAAGAAGGAAATGTCAAAGCACTCCAGTATCTTTGGAAAGAAAACCTCAAATAGGGTCACAAAGTCAGACACAAATTTAAAAAAACAACTGAACTATACCTCTCCTTCTTCCTTCCCTTCTACCCCCAATTCAGTTTCATTTCCCAAGCTAACATTACAGGTTCCTTCAAAAATTCATGAAATGGCATGGTCACCAAATGTTTCACCATCCTGGTCACCCTTACAAAATCACAGATTACATTAATTTGGAGGGTTTTGTGGGGGAGGGGTGTTATTTTTTTGTTTGTTTTTGCTTCTGTAAAACACAGTTGACTCATATTAAATTTATAAATCTACTAAAGCAACCTAATCTTTTTCAAACTACTAGCTAAACCTGCTTCCCTTGTCTTGCTCTTGTGAAGTTTATTTTTTAACATACGAGTGCAAGCCTTCACATTTATGCCCACTGAATTTTATCTTCATTTCAGCCCAGGGTGCTAACCTGTCAAGATCTTTTGTCCTTAATCTACCATCCCATGAATTTGCTATCCATCCCATCCTTGAGTCATCTGCAAATTTAAATAAGGATGCCAATTATGTTTTTAACCTGACCATGGATAAAAAAAAATGTTGAATAGCATAGCATAAGGCCAGTCATAAATCCCTGGAGACACTCTACTGAAGACCTCCTACTAAGTTGGCATTGAGACAGTACAGGTTGCTATTTTGACTCTGACCATTCAACCAATCTATCTAGTGGTACTATCATCTAACTCACATCTCTCAATCTTTTCTATAAGAATAGCAAGAAATACTTTATCAAACACTTTTCTAAAATCTAGGCAACTTCCTCTGGAATGTGTCCAGTTTAGCATTATAGAGTCTCGGAGCTGAAAGGAACATTGGAGGCTATCTCATCCAACCTAAACCCAACCTTTAAAAGACACATAACAAGTCTTCATACATCCTTTGGTCTAAGATTCAGCTTCCAATCCTGACTTAGACATTGACCAGCTATGTGATCCTGGGGCAAATCACTGATCTGATCTCAGATTGCTTCTTCATCTATACAATGGGAACACCAATACCACTTAATATAATGTCAGAGGTAGAATGAAACTTATTAGCCATCTAATCCAATACATTCTTGAACAAGAATTCTCACTACAATGTGCTTTTGAAGAACTGTGGTAATAAAGAAAGTAATATTTCTATAGACAGTCAATTTCACTTTCAGATAGCCTTAATTTTTAGGAAATGTTTTCCTGCAATCCATCTCTAATTTCCTTTTATTTCATTTCTACATTTTGGAGTCTTATAGAACAATTCCACTCTCTTCTTTACTTGTTAGCTCTTCAAATACATGAAGGAATTTATCATGTCTGCTCTTCTTCACAGAAACAATTTCTAGTTCCTCCAATTAATTCTAATATAACATGGACTTGAGACCCTTCACCATTCTATTTGCTCCTCTCTGGACATTTTCCAGCTTAACAATGTTCTTTACGAAACTGTAGTCCCTGCAACGATATATTGTCCAACCCAATAAAATGAACACTTCCTTATTCCCTCTCTTAATAGAATGAATTCCCAAATCAACAGCTATTTGTCTGCCTTAATACAGTATTTTTGATTTATAGTGAGCCTGCCGTTCACAAATACCTCCAACTTTTTCAAATTGCTACAACCAGTGCCTTCCCATTTTGTATTTAAGCCGATTTTTTGAATCCAAAAATAGGACTTTACATTTATCCCTATTAAATTTCATCTCATTAGATTCAGCCTAAGGATTTTACATTTATTTCTATTAAATCTCATCTTATTAGATTCAGCCTAATGCTCTAGTCAGTCAAGATCTTTTTCAATCCTGCCTCTGCCATTATGTTAGCTATCCCTCCCAGCTTTGTGTCATTGGCAGATTTGATCAAAATGCCATCTACACCTCTATTCAAATAATCAATTTTAAGTGGCAAGCAGCACAGGGCTAAGCACAAATCTGTGGGACAGTTCACTGCTGAATTCCTGCCACACTGACATGCAACCATTAACAACTGTTCTTTGGGTCTGACTAATCAACCAATTGAGTCTGCCTCATTTTCCCATTGTGTAGCCCACATCTATCTTTTTCACAAGCAAAGCCTAAGAAAGTTTGTCAAATACTTTGTTATAACTAAGCAAATCATATCTACAGAATTCTCTTGATACAGAAATTTAATAACCCTTCAAAAAAGGAAATGAAGTTAATCAGGCATGATCTTTTTTTTTGAGGAATTCATGCTAATTAGCTCTTTGTGATCCCTAGTCTTTTTTTTCTAGATGATAATAAAAAAGCATTTATGTTGCACTTTAAAGTGCGCATGTGTGTGTACATACTTTGCACTGGGAAGTCTACAACAAACTAAATCAGTCAACACTGTTCACTGCAGTGGACATAGTTCTCTATACTTTAGGAAAGCCTAGGAAGGAAGGAAACAAGCATGATTTGGTATCTACCATGTGCCAGGTGCTGTGCTTACTGCTTTACAAACAATATCTCATTTGATGCCCACAACAACCCTGTGAATTATTGTTATTCTTATTCTCATTTTATAGATAAGAAAACTGCGACTGAGAGAGATTAAGTGATTTGCTCAAGGTCATGCAACTAGGAAGTGATTGAAGCCAGAAGTAAACTGTTCCATACATAGCTTATAAAAGTCTAATTTTGTTGGAAAATTATCTGTGTCTTTACTTCAGACTCTTCAGAAAACTCCTATTTTTCTTCCTTGGAGGAATTGTTCTGCTCTGGGTCTTCAGAATATCTTTATTGGGAGTTTCTATCTCTTGTAGGCTTGCTAAACCCTCTCTCTAAACCAATACCTCATAGAGGAGGCATGGCTAGACAGAAATTCATCTGGAAAAAAAAAGACCTAGGGGTTTTAGTCAATATTTGTTCTAAAATGTACTGCTCAGAACCCGGTACAATAATCAAAATGACGTCTGGGGAAGGTTTAAATGTGGCTAAATAACATGTCATCTGAAAAAAGTTCTGGTGTGTTTTGTTGTCTACATGCTTAATATCAGGCAAGAGAATGATGTGATTGTCAAAAAAGCCAATATGATCTTAGGCTACATAAATAGTTTCCAGTCCTGAGAAGATTATATTTTTTATTTTGCTCTGATCAAACCACATATAGAAAATAATGTCTTCAGTTATAGATGCCATAATTAAGGAAGGACACTGTTAAGCTCTAATGGATCCCCAGTGGAATGTGTTCCTTAAGGATAGGGACCATGCTTTTGCCTTTCTATGTATCCCTAGCATTTAGCACCAATAGTAAGTACTTAATAATTGTTTGTTGACTGACTTGATTAAACTAAAGAAAATCCAGAGGAGAACAACTAGAATGTTAAAAGGTCTTCAATTCATTCCGTATGAACATCAGTTGAAGGAACTCTACACATTTACCCTAGAACATTTAGTGGAGATACTGTAGTTATTTTCAAATATTTGAATTACTGTGATAAGGAGATTAAAAAAAAAAAACTTCTTCTGTGTGGTCCTAAAGGAAAGATCTGGGAGCAAAAGTCAGAAGTTGCAAAGAGGAAGATTTAAGCTTGATATAAAGAAACGTCTCCAGATAATTATATCAAAACCTGGAACAGATAGGAAGGTCATTGGCTTCTCTGCATTAAAGGTCTTGAGACAAAATCTACATGAGCATGTGTGTGTGTGTGTGTGTGTGTGTGTGTGTGTGTGTGTGTGTGTTGGGGGATGGGAATTGTGTCGTAAATTCTCATTTAGGTATTGCTTAAACTAGATGGGCTCTGCTGTCCCTCCCAACTCTGTGAGTCTGTAAGTCTGTAATTTTGACCAGATTAGACTATCAGGACCATCACTTCATTCATTATGAATTTTGTATTTCTGCTCATACTTTCCAGTTTGTCAATTTTTCAAATGCATTTTCTAGAACAGAATACAAATTATAAATATGGGCTTCCTGTAATGGAGTACAGTGGGAGCAGAATTGTTCTTGTTGGGTCTACTCCATTAGTACAACCTAAGTTTTTAATAGGTTATGCTGTACCATTACATAACTGGGATCATGAAAATTGTGGTTGTTCAGTCATTTTCAGTCACGTCCAACTCTCTGTGACCCCATTTGGGGTTTTCTTAGCAAAGATACTGGAGTAGTTTGTCACTTCCTTCTCCAGTTCATATTAAAGATGAGGAAACTGAGACAAAGAGGGTTACGTGACTCACCCAGGGTCACACAGCTTAAGTGTCAGAGGCCAGATTTGAATTCTGGAATATGAGTCTTCCAGGTCCAGTACTCTATCCACTATGCCACCTAGCTGCCCCTAGGAAACTACAACAACCCAGATTTTTTTTTTTTTCTAAATGAACTGCTATCAAGCCACATCTCCCTCATTCTGTATATATATTATTTTCCCTGTTATTATTGCCATTTTATAGATGAAGGAATTGAAACTCATCAAGGTTAGCTGATGTGTCCATAGTTATAAGACTAGTCAGCAGTGGTGGCTTTAAGACTAAAATTCAAGTCTGCTGAATTCTAAACCAGTGAGAATTTCTTCATTTAGGATGCTGCAGCAAATGGATAGTTGGACTTGGATTTAGGAGAGATTGGTTTGAATTCTGCTTATGACATTTATTAGTTATATGATCCTGGGCAACTCACTTAAGTCTCTGAGGCTCTGTTTCCTCATCTGTAAAATGGTTATAATAATTAGAGACAATGATAGCACCTGCCTCATTAGGCTGCAATAAGGATCAAATGAGACATATTTGAAGCTTTTTGCAAACTTTAAAGTAAAATGTAAATTAGAGATATATCATAATAGATACATATTTCATTTGGCTTATATAAACTTATCTCACTTCTTTTCAAATGTCAGGACCCCAGGATATCCCTGCTGGGAAGCTACAGATGGATATAGATGCCTTACTCAATAATCATATCCAGAGTTTCAATGCCATGCAAATAGCAGGTAGCAGCAAGTTCACTTTTAAATCATGAAGAAATTAGAGACATGATGAGGCTTCTGATAGAATAATTGCTTCACTATAGGGAGTTTGTACAGCTAAAGGTTGCTGGTGTTTGGACTATAAATGAGTTTCCACTAGAGATGTGGAGGCAACCAATACAATAAGACTGAAGGGGGAAGAGGCAGCCAAGGGTTTGGAGTCATCAAAAACTCATAATATTTCATCCCTGAAATGGGATTCAAGAAATATTTATGCACATTTAAAACCTTTACTCTATGAAAGAAAGAAAGCAAAACAGAAATGAAGTATTGAATATTTCCTGACTCCTACATTGTTAGTTATAGTACATAGCCACCACTAAAATAATACCATAGATATTGGATTTCAGAAAGCACTCATTAAACCATGTGCATTCTGCCAACAGATTTATCCTCTATTGTCTACTGGAATTATGTAAAGATGGTATTTATACAGAAGAATTTTCTCTTGTATATTCATCAGTTGTGGTGATCAATTTATGAGTCCTTTGGGGGCATTATAAAGCCCTACTCAAGAAGCAATGGCATCAGACACCCAAACCCTCATAGGTATAAATAGGAAATAATTTGCAAATGTCTCCTGATAGAAATTCATCAGACTTCTCTAAAAACAAGAGAGTTTAGGAAATGCTTTAAGTTCCAATTGCTATATATGGAACTAGAATGAAGAAGCACTCCAAGAGCAATGGTATGAGGAAGAATATAACTAGGTAGGAGTAGGAAAATAAGACTAAAGGGTAGGGTAATGGGCAGAACTCCATAAAAATGAGATTACAAAATACAGAGGAATCCAGGAACATATATCTCCAAGTCATATAGACCCTGTTCTGACAACTGCCCAAACTAACATGGCATCTAGCACTTTGGAGACAAAAAAACAGTAACAGGGAATGATGCTATTGCTCTTGTGATCCTCACCATTCTCACAAGCTACATTTTTGGGACCTAAAACAAGCCTTTGTTGATGCCACATCTTACCATAATTGCTATGGGGTTTCATTTTTCATCATTTATCTTTGATACCCATGTTCCTTGATGTTGCTCAGTAGAATAACACCAATGCAATTTGAATACAGTTAGTTCTGCTATAATGCTTGTTTTGAACATGCAAATTTGTTCCAACACAATTAACATGTTAGGGAATGATTTCAGCATAATGCAAATTTTAAGTTTGCTGGTGCTCAATTTCATCAATTGAGAAACATCAAGAATTCAGAAAACTTCAGCACTTCACAAGAACTCACAATCTGCAGTCTTTCTGAAGCCCACCTCCACAAGCAAATTTCAAACCTTTTTCAAGTTAAAGTGTCATATTTATTGTATATCTTCTAGTAAAGTAGGACCTCTAGACAGAAGAAACTTGGTCTGAATTCACTCCATCCACACCACTGTATCACCCACCTAAACACACCTTCTAGGGCAGTGGTTCTCAACCTTTCTAATTCCGTGACTCTTTAATAGTCATAGGTGGGCATATCTGCATGTGGCCGGACCCGCATGGAGATAGATAGAGGAGCCATGTCTTAGCTCCTAAGACCATTGGAAATAAGTGTTTTCCGATGGTCTTAGGCGATCCCTGTGACCCATATGAAAGGGTCGTTCGACCCCCAAAGGGGTCGTGACCCACATGTTGAGAACCACTGTTCTAGGGCTAATTAAGTAGCTCTCAATTTTGCCAGCCTCGCCCCTTTAGAAGCCAAGTTCTGGCAGAACAGCAACCCAAGGCTATAGAAGTCACCACCATTATAGTGTTTATGTATTTCTTAACTGTTAGACATTTATGAAACCATATGATTGTTTTTATTAGATTCCTATCTTTTTTTAAATAAGTCACTGATGGAATTTTGCGTATTGTGCTCCTAATTCCATTTTCCCCATAAGTCCTGTGGCTTTTATTCTGTGATTTTACATAGAATTTCTGGAAATGCGTTCATATAGTGAACTGACTAAGCTGAATCTGGAGTCAGAGACTATTTAGGTCTAATTTATTTCTTAAATCAAACAGCCTCTTAATATATTGACTTTAAGACAACCAAATTGATGCAAGTCATGATATAGTCTTGCCCAATTATTAGGGTTGGAGGGAAGTTTAAAATATGCTGATATTGCTATATATCCATGCTTTGATTTGCTATTATAATTGCTGTAGCATGTCATTTTCAGGATCCACCTCCAAAGAAGAAAGGCCTTAAGTGAGGTCAGTAATTTGTGATTCTTATAGGGGAAATAATTGGGTTCCCAAATGAGGGAAAGCGAAAGCTATCCGGTTTCCATTTGACTCTGTTATATCCGCAATGTTACATTAATGAATTTTAAGAAGTCAGAGGTATAGACAGAGTAATTTAGTGTTAAGGGAAGGGGCCCTAGAGTAAAAATGTAGAGAGGCAGGCCCAAGAGGTCCTGATGATGCCAGCTATGAGGCATGAGACCCATGTGATACAGAGGGAACAGTGATGACCCTGATTTATTTGGCCTCTTAATATAACTAGAGAAGCAGAGTGATCAGAATATTCCAAAATATGGGTAAAGTACTAAAATCTCTCACTTCTGAGCCCATCTCTCCACTCACATAACCGACCCTTATAATCTCTTGTCTAGATAATTGCAATAACCTCTTAACTGGTCGTCCTGCCTCAAGTCTCTCCCCACATCCATCCACCTCACCCTGTTGACAAAGTAATTCTCCTCAAATGCATTTCTGCTCATATAACTCCCCTATCCAATTGTTTTCAATAGAGCAAGAAGCTATTGCCTTAAGATTAAAATTAAAACTCCAGTGTTTAGTTTTTAAAACCCCTCACAACTAGGCCAAAACCTATCTTGTCATCCTCATTGGACAATATTCCTCCTCCCACACTCTATGTGATCTAACCAAACTGGTCTTCACTCTCTTACTCAGACTCCCTCTCCTGATTCTTGCCCCTTTGTTCTGACAATTCCCATTCCTGGAATTGAGGAATAGAGGAACATGGGGTGAATTATATATTGGAAGCTTTACATTTCTGATTGGAAAGAGATAAGATAAATTTAAGGTTTTTTCCTCATATTTATAATCACTATATCCTTAGCATACTTATCTTTAACAGAAATATGAAAGTATGATGGTATAAAGATAGAGAAATAAACAATTCTCCCTGTGTTACCCAAAAAGCCAACCAAAAAATTAGAACAAGAAGCTAAACTTCTTGAGAACAATATAAATTCCTTTTCATGTATCACTGACACACATCTATGCCTATCTACCTCATTTGGAATTATTTCTTTCCTTCTTTTGACTTCTCTATGTCTCTCTCCTCTTTCAAAAATTCATCTCCTCCAGGAAAGCTTCCCTGATTACTCCAAACCCATTCTCATACTTTTCAATTTGGTATTCTCTTAGAACTTAGGCCCTGTTAACTTTTATTTAATTATCCTTACTTCTAGATTGATTTTTTGCTATTCTTAAGTCATTGAGAACATTATATCTTCAAACTAAATTTTGAACACTTCCCCTCCCCCTTCCTTTGAACTATGTTTAGACTGATTTTTCCCCTAGATTGTCTAGGGCAGCTGTTCTCAACCTGTGGGTCACAACCCCGTTGGGATTCAAACGGGGTCACCTAAGACCATCAGAAAAAACATATTTCCGATGGTCTTAGGAACCAAGACACCACTCCTCTATCCATCTCCAGGCAGGTCCGCTTACATGCAGATACTCCCACATATGAGTATTAAAGGGTAACAGCATTAGGAAGGTTGAGAATCACTGGTCTAGGGCTAAGTATATATACACCCCAACTAGGGTTCAATGAACTTTAAGACATGGATGCTATTATTCAAGGGACCTCAGTTCAATGCAAAAAGTAACTACTATTAATCCAAGGTCTATGCTAGAAACTGAAGAAACAAAGAAAAAATGAAAACAATCTCTGTCCTCGAGTAGCTTGCCATCTATTAGACAACCTCCAGAAATTGCTAATAATGAAAAAGGCCATCCTTGGAAAACTTGCAGATAAGTGGTTTGACTGCATTTCCACTATTTTTCTGTACCCAAAAGGTTCCTTCCCCTTTCAAGTATCCAGCATCCTTATGATGACCCTTGCCCTCCCAGGGCCCACATCCCAAATCTGGTGCTCTACTAAGATGCAGATCTTTCATTGTTCCTAACCATCCCCATCAAAATGTATCAGTCCTGCAGGGTGATAACCACATTGGAGCTTTTGGTGATGTCTCGACCTGAGCCAGGAACACTAAGCACTGACCTGGGAAATCAATAGCATCCTCTGCTGCTCCCATATTGCTGAAGCAGCAATTTGCCTTTGCCTTTGCCTTTGCTTCTTTAGACTGCTGCCAGGGACCTTATAATATTCATTCAAAAGAGGAGAAGTTTAACAACCAACAAAAGTCATCCCCAGGTAGTCTGACACTAATTTGAAGTATAACTCAGCCAGTCACTGATACTGATAGAAGAGACAGAGGCTATGGTCTCCTTCCTCTTGAATAAATCCCATAGTCTTTATGTGCCAAGAATTATTTCTCATCTTCCATTAATTCAGAATTCTTCCATACAGTCCTGTTATCCTGAGTCCCATGTCTGTACCCTGTTCTCTGCTCTGTAACAATGGATGATAATAGGTTAAGCAGATAAACTCAGCTCTGCTACTGTTATGGCTAGCTGTGGCTATTTCTAGATTTTTTTCTAAAGTTTAACCTTCTTATAAAGTCCCTTAAAGCATAACACAAGTACAGAAATGCAGATCCTCTTAGAGAAGATATTTGGGTGGGGAGCCCTTTAAGTGCCTTTCCAATCACACTATCTTAAGAACTTTTCTCACTCTCACCATTTTTTTTGTTGTTTTGGTTTTATTTTTGTTTTGTTTTGTTTTGGTTTTGCCTATCTGTAATCCCAGTGCTTAACACAATGCTTGGCAGGTGGCTGGTGCTTAACAAATGCTTGCAAGCGGACAGACCACTTCCCCACTTTCCTAAACCTCCCTCTACTAAAATTGTTTGCTGGCCCCTTTTATAGATGCAAAGCAACCCAGTATATGCAACACTGAAAAAAGTGTCAGTGTTAACCAATTTGCCACACCTCCTTTAGAGCCATTCTTAACCTGGGATCTGTGAACCTGGCTGTTAAAAATGAGTTGGCAGCTGATTTCAATATAATTAGTTTCCTTCATAAATCTATGTGTTTCATTTCATGTATTTCAAAATGTGATTTTTGAGAAGAGACCCATAGGCTTCACCAGACAACCAAAGGGGTCCACAACCTGCCTCCAGAAACAGGGAACTGGTTTAGGAGAATTAAGAGTTAAATTGGTATTCAGGTCCAGAACAAATGTTGGCTCCTTTGCTCACTGTATGAGTTTCTGGCCAGCGAAGAGTTTTGAGGGTCCAGTCAAAGTCATGAGAGCCAAAGCTGCCATTTTTATGAAAACAGATCTTCTTCATAGGGTAAGTTAGGCTCTGTGCTCATCTTTCCTTTATCCTTTCTACACCTCCTCAACCAATTACAAGATTC
The DNA here is from genome assembly GCA_028646515.1 of Pseudochirops corinnae. Classification (NCBI taxonomy): domain Eukaryota; kingdom Metazoa; phylum Chordata; class Mammalia; order Diprotodontia; family Pseudocheiridae; genus Pseudochirops; species Pseudochirops corinnae. The sequence continues at coordinate 79,212,410 of CM053586.1, read as the reverse complement.
AGAGATCCCAAAGTGTAGATTTAGTAGAGGGAGAAAAGGTAATAAATGAAACTGTTGCTTTCCAATCAATCACTGTCCTAGAAAAATTAAGAAAGTATCTTTAACATGTCAGAAATGGGGCTTATACAGGAAGCCCCATTTCTGACATGTTAAAGATACTCCCCTAATTTTTATTCCTGTATAAAAAAGGAAAAGTAGGGAGCCACCTTTGGAACCGTTAACTCTGCTAACCCTAAAAATTGCCTGGATGTAGGCTTCAAGTTTTGCAGGAGCCCTCCCCCCGCCCTCATTTCTTCAGCCCTCTTGAGATATTTATTGGTTATAAAGAATCTCTTTATATAAATCTCCTTTGGATATGTAAGGCTCATATGTGAATTTTCTCTCCTTTTCCTTCTGTTAGTATGGATGTTGACTTACTACACAATCACTCATTCAGACAGGCATTTGTCTCCAAGTGTAGGAATTAAAATAGAAGAACTTTAATTTTTCTGTTCATTTTAAGAGGAAAAAATCTTATAAACCAAAAGAAATAGCACTAGTTCAAATTGGTGCCGGGAGCGAGAGTTATACAGTCAAACTTCATAGATGTCTAACCACTGAGAGACAATTATAATAAATAAAGTGATAGGCTCGAAATCAAGAATATATAGATGACTGGAGTCAGGAAGATCTGAGTTCAAATCTGACATCAGATTACTTATTAGCTATGTAACCCCGGGCAAGTCACTTAATCACCGTCTGCCTCAATTTCCTCAACTGTAAAATAAGAATAATAATAGTCCCTACCTCTCAAAATTTTTATGGGACAAAATGAGATAATTTTTGTAAAGCACTTAACACAGTGCCCAATATATAGTAGGTGCTCAATAAATGCTTTTTCCCCTCTTCCTTCCAATGTAGGGAAGGCATTATATTATGTCCCAGAAGTGGAGGAGGAGGAGGAGGAGGAAAAAGAGGAAAAGGAAGAGGAGGAGGAAGATGAGGAAGATGAGGAGGAGGAGAAGGAGGAGGAAGAGGAGAAAGCAGAAGAGGAGGAGGAGGAGAAGGAGAAGGAGGAGGAGAAGAAGAAGAAGAAGAAGAAGAAGAAGAAGAAGAAGAAGAAGAAGAAGAAGAAGAAGAAAGAGAGAGAGTCTGTCCGCTCTCAACGGAGCTTTAATTCTATATGCTGATATGTTGATGTATTCTGAGACATATTTACTTCCAGGAAAAGGAAAAAAGGAGCTAAGTTCATCATCCTGGTGATTTGTAACTTAAAAAAAAAAAAGCTAATTCTATCTTAAATAAAAGGCTATTTTTCTTTTACAAGTTTGTATCTCTAGAAATATACGCCAGATTGGGCCCACATATAGCAGGAATTAAGAGGAAAGGCCTTAAGGAAGTCGCAAAGCCCATCTAAAGACTTCAAATTTCTCCTGAAAAAAAAAAAACAAACCTTTTTTTTAAAAATAAATTTATATCAATAGCTCTTGTTTTTACATTGCTAAAATTTCTTCCTATATTTCATCTCCTCCCCCTTCTTAGAGGGGAACTTCTATAGCAATGTTTCTCAAAGGCAAAGAAAAAGAAAATGAGGAAGAAAAGAAAAAAATAAAACCAATCAATACATGTGGAAGAGTCTGAAAATATATGTAATGTTTCACACCAGTGGACCTCTAGCCTCTACAAACAGGTAGAATGGGAATGTCTTTCGTTCTCTTCTCTGAGGTCATGCTTGTTCTTCAATATTAGTTTTGAATGTTTCATGATTGTTTTTCTTTCCATTTACAGTGCTGTAGTCACTGTATATCTTGTTTTCTCGTTTCACTTGCATCAGTTCATGTCTTTCTGCACTTATCTGTATTCATTGTATTCATTATTTCTAATAACATAGTAATATCTCATTATATTCATGCATGACAATTTATTTAATCATTCCCCAATAAGTGGGCATATAATCTGTTTCTAATTCTTTGGTACTTCAAAAAGTACTGCTATAAATATGTATTTGTGTATAAGGGTTTTCTTCTTATCAATGACTTCCTTGGTATATAAAGCCTAGTAGTAGAATTTCTGAGTGAAAGTGTATGGATATTTAAGTCACTTTATTCACATAATTCTACATTTCTTTAAAGAATGGTTGTACTAATACACAGCTAAACCAACAATGCAACAGTGTTCCTATCTTCCCACAATCCCTCCAATATTGACCATTGGTTATCTTTTCCAATTTGCTAAGTGAGAGAGATGATACCGTTAGATTTTAAGTTCCTTGAGGACAAAAACTATCTTTTGTATTTTTTTGTATCCTCACCTCTTAGTACAGTAACTGGCACATAGTAGCTGCTTAATACTTATTGACTGATTGATTTGCTTTTCTATTATTAGTAATCTGGAGCATTCTTTTATGTGATTATTCATGGTTTGCAATTCTTTTGTGAACTGTTTGCTCATATCCATTGACCATTTCTGTGTTAGAGAATGACTTTTGATCTTATTGTGTATGTGTGTGTGTATACATGTAGATAGATATAGATGTATATATAAAGATGTATATAGATATGTTGATAGATATAGACACATGCCATATACAAAAAACCCTTATCCGAGAAAACTAATAAATTTTTTTCCTATTCAACTGCTTTCCCTTTTTAGCATAGATGCATTAATTTTGTTTATGCAAAAGCTTTTCAATTTCATATAATTGACATTATCTATTTTACCTTCTATAATTGTCTATCCTTGTCAGGTTAAGAATTCAGCTCCAATCCATAGCAGTGAAAGACATATCATCTGCTTCTCTTCTAATTTTTTGTGGTATAAGATTCACTATCAACTTTACTTTTCCATTTTTAATTTCTTGTGGAATATGGTGATTGTTATTTGTCCTTGATTCTCAAAGAGGACCATAGCATCAGGAAGGTGATGCCATGACACGCAAGTGAATTGGATATTAAGTGAGGGAAGGCCAAGCAAAGTTACCAGCCTCACTTTCTCCTCTGGAGTCATCTGGGCCCAATGGCAAGACATAGATCAGGAAGACTGCAAATGGCCCCCAGAATATGATGAAAGATACTAGTATAAGATACTAGTCTATGTCAGACTGCATTCTGTGTTTCCCAACAGTTTTTATCAAATAAGGAGTTCTTTCCTCCTCTGTCTAGTCTGTTTCTTTGATCTGCCTTTCTATTTTTGAATCAATATGAATTTTTTATGACTGCTGCTTTATGATATAGCTTAAGATCTGGAAGTATAATTCCCTTTGTTACTACTTTTAAAAAATTATTTCATATTATAAATCTTTTGTTTCTACAAGTTAATTTTGTTATTATTTTATCAAGTTGAGTAAAGTATTTCTTTGATAGTTTAATTGGCATGTCATTAAAACTATAAATTAATTTTGGTAGCATTGGTATTTTTTATACTGTCAGTAGGACCCACCCATGAGCACTGACTATTACTCTAGCTATTTAAGTTGTTCTTTAGTTGTTTAAAAAGCACTTCATAACTGAATCTGTACAAGTATTTTGTGGGCTTTGGTAGACTGACTCCCACTATTTAATACATTCTGTAGTTATTTTGAATGGCATTTCCCTTTCTATCACTGCATCTTGAATTTTCTTATTACTATGTATGAAGGCTATTGAGTTTGTGGATATATTTTGTAAAATGCAATTCTGCTGAAGCAATTGTGTCAATTAGCATCTTTGCTGATTTTCCATGATTTTCTAATAAACCATCACGTCATAAGCAACTAGAGACAGTTTTATCTCCTCTTTGCCTGTCTTTAAACTTTTAACATCTCTCTCCTGTCTTTTTGCAAATGGTATTATTTCTACAACTTTATCAAATAAAAGTGAGGAAAGAGGGAATTCTTTTCATATTCTTGGATTTATTGGGAAAGTTTCTATACTCATCGTATATGATACTTGCTTGGTTTTTTTTTTTTAAAGGTCTCCCTTCACTTATGAAGTTGTACTTTGAAAAAACTTTTTCTGCATTTGTTGACATAATCATGTAGTTTGGATTGCTTTTCTTTTTAATATGATTAATTATGTTGTCTTATTAATGTTGAAACTTCCTTCCCTCTCTGTTATAAATCCAGTTTATTGGCTTAGAGAAGGAATGGCATAAACTCTAAACTGGGTATCTTGCCACACAGGAGAGTAGGGGGAATGGGGATGAGAGGTGGGATGACGTAGGGGAGGACAGGGTTGGGGGAGAGGGTTGATGGAAGTACACACTTCTGTAAAGGGACAGGGACAGGGTAGAGA
>CM053586.1:79192177-79207660 GCA_028646515.1 Pseudochirops corinnae | reverse complement strand
ATATAAATTTAATATTGATATTGGTTTATTGTCTTTGGTTCCTTTTAGCATAGTATAGTTTCTTTTTTAAAAATGTCTACATGGGTTCTGAAGGTTTAATTTTGCTTTACCTAATAGCATGATTTCAACTCATACTTTTTTTAATTTGCCTAATGCATAATAAATTTTGTTCCAGTCCTTCATTTTTATTGTCTTTTTTAAAGTGTATTTCATATAAGCAATAGATTATGGGGTTTTGTTGTCTTATCCAAATTGTCATCCTCTTCTGTTTTATTAGATTGTTTAGGCCATTCATAGTTAAATTTTTGAGAGTTCATGCTATATTTTCTTCCATTTGTCTCTTTTTTCTGAATTATGATTTTTTCTCTCTTCCCCTTAAAGATAATACTTTTTCTCTTCTGTTATTTTTGCTTAATTCATTTTAAGGCAGCCCCTCTTTCCATAGGTTCTCTTGCCCTCATTCTCAAGCTTACTCTTGATTTTGTAAGTCCTTTCCCTAGTTTTGAAGTTTTACTTGATTAATTCATTTCTCTTTCTTCCTTTTATCTAATGATCTATTCTTTCCTCTTTTTTTTAAATCAATTAAGTAGTTAAGTAAAAACATCTTCTTTCCCCCTCCCTTCTATTCAACTTCTTTGGTTCTTTTTTTTTTTTTCCATTTTCTGCACCTTTTTCTAAGAAGAGGTTCTTTTCCTCATTCTCTTCCCTAATTCTCTTCCAATTTATTTCTATTCCAAATTTTTATTCTTTGATTCATGGTATTTACGCTTATTTATTCCTTTTTGGTCTGTGTTCCTCATATTAAAGCTTCGAATATACCTATTTTGAATGCTTCCTCTGAGAAATCCTTACATTATTGTCTAGTACAGCAGTTCTCAACCTGTGGGTCACGACCCCTTTGGGGGTCAAACGACTCTTTCACAGGGGTCGCCTAAGACCATTGGAAAACACATATTTCCAATGGTCTTAGGAACCAAGACACCACTCCTCTATCTCTCTCCAGGTGGGTCTGCCCACATGCACATACACCCACATACGAGTATTAAAGGGTTGCAGCATTAAGGTTGAGAACAACTGGCCTAATAGATCTTGCCTTCTCTCTCTTTTTTCTACTGTGCCTTATTCTTAGAAGTATCAATTCCTGTCAGAGATAAAAGAGAATAGAAGTATAGTCCCATGGTGAAATTCTTCCTGTGTACCAAGAATCATATTTTTCATATTAATATTCTACCAGTGCTTTTATAGGGCTCCAAGATATAAAATACAATGGTTTTCAAAGAATTAAAAATTTGCATCACCCAGAGGGCACTGTGGCAAGCTTACATGGCTGATTTGAGCAGACTGTAACATAAAAGCAATGAATAACTTATAATAAATGAAGAGTCTCATAAAAGAAATATATGAGTAAGTGGACTGGTAATAGTGAGCAGGTGGACAGTTAACTGAATTCCCTACTGGTACCCTCATGATGTCAGGATAAATTGAAGCCACATGCTCATTGAGTGGAACCCGTGTGAATTTTTGGAAGGACACAGTCAAGAGTTTCACAGAATTGGGCAGGCATGGATGAGTTGTGACCTGCATCTTTGGAGGAATATGGTATTGTCCCCTACGGAGTACCATTGAAGGTAGTTCTATATAAGTTGGTCAATTTTGACAGTTTGGACAATCTGTCAATTCCTTAAAAGTTATCCAACTGAATGTTTATATAAATTAACAATTCAATCTGGTCACAACAGAACATGGAGTCAAAATGGCCTGATTCAGGGATTTCCTAGTTGAAAGCAACATTCCAAGCTTAATAGGCTTTCCTTCTGATGAATGAGGAAAATAAGCCCAGCCCATTTTTCTATTTTGTCCTCATTTCATTCAACAAAATGCTGTGCCTGCACCACAGCTCAGGACATAGGAATTGCTAATGTGCTTGGAAATGTTTTGGTTTTTTTCCTTTTACAGAGAAAAGAATGATTGCCTGCCTAATGTTGGCTCTCACATTGGCACTTTGTTATCCATAACAGAGGACAGAAGATTGAGAAATAAGTCACAGAAGAATGAAAAATATACACATCACAAACTGCTATATTTATTCTCCTGCTGTGACACATCAGCAAACAGTTGTCCCTTGACTCCTGTAGATAAGGATTCTATCTCTATGGCAAATTGACTAGGAAGGAAGCAGGAGAGGGGGCAGATGATGGCTTATTCTCTTTTTAAAGGAATAAGCCAGAGGGCAGAGTATGACTGTTCAATCCTTGTTCTTTATCATATTAAACAGGGGACAAAATCTTCTAATGATTGCCATTCCTAACCTAATCCATTTCCCCTCCCAATCTCAAGGGAAAAACAATCTCCTTACCTCTATCTCAGTTTTCTCATCATAAAATGAGAACTCCAGGGTTGTTGAGCTAGGTTGGGCACTAGACTCGGAGTCAAAAAAGCCTTGAATTTGAATTTGACCTCAGTTACTAACTTATTACAAGACATTTGACCATTACCTCAGTTCCTTCCAACTCTCAAGGTTGCTGGACTAAGAAGAATTTTTCTTGAGGTGGAAAACCTAATGAAATATCTATCCCCACTGGAAGATATGTTATTTTGTTTTCAAATCTATTTTGTCAGCTAGAATTTGTTTTCTTGAGGAATTTGAAAAGGAAAGTTTTGCATCTACTTGAATCTTCATGGTCAAACTGTTTTCCACAGTAAACACTCAGTTCTATCATCTGAAAAAAAAGGTATAATAATATTTGCTTCACACATAGAGTTGTGAGGATCAATTGAAATAATGCAAGTAAAAGGCTTTGAAAACCCTAAAGATCTATATAAAAGCAAGTTATTGTTATCATCATTATTAGTGATAATCTGTGAAACATTGTGGCCAACATTACATCAGAGTTTTTTAAAGCCTTCTATGGTGTGGTAGAATAGAAAAAAAGGCAAGCTTTAGAGACAGGGAGATTTGGTATCTCTGCTCTGCACACCTATGTGACCACAGACAAACCATCTAACTTCTCCAGGACTCAGTTTACTCATCTGTTAAAGGAGGGAGTTGGCCTAGACAATGCCGGAAGTCCTTTCCAATTCTAAATCAGTGATGCTATTAATTATTCCCTATAAAATAGTTACACCTTTGTGACCATAAGCAAATCAGTTAACCACTCCTGGCTGAAGTATCCTTATGACCCATGATTTAGACTAGATGACCTCAGTGGTCCATTCTAGCTCAAAATCCACCAGATAATTTATCTGTTCCTTATATGATAGTGGAACACAATTCTCATGTTACGGTTAATCCTTCCAAAACGAAATATTCAAAATTCACCTAAAGCTTCTTTATATTTCCAGGATTTGTTTAACTAAACTCAACAAGCTTTAAAAGATTAATCGGTGTTTTGTGAAAAATGCACACATACATAGAAATGGACAAAATTCATCTGCTTACTTCTGCTTATAATATCAGATAGGAGAAAAGTGTCTCGTCTGATTATAAATCCATTGTTCTTTCCACTTCACTATCTGAAAATGGAATGGACTTCTTCAGGCAGAAGCTGGATAATCACTTTGCTTCCTCATCTCTAAAATGGGGGTTATAATAACACCTACCTCCTAGGGTTATCGAAAGGATCAAATGAGATAATAATTGTGAAGCATTTAACACAGTGCCCAACACATAGTAAGCACCATATAAATGTTAATAAACATTATTATATTATCTTATAAACAGAAATCACTATCATTATCATCATCATTCACTCACTCTCCTACACAGGATTTTATACTGGACATTGTGCCAAGCTAACAAAGCTGGCATTGCTAAAACCCAGGAAGTAGCTAGGACGATTCAGCTTTTTTAACCCATGACATGACAAAAGATTCTGATTTTTAATAAAAGGAAGTCCCTGCCCATGGTGAGCTTGCAGTCTTGTTTTTGGAGAATACAAATAACCAAATAAATATGTAAAGACATGGATGTATAGTTCATCATCAGAAAAGTGCTCTACAGTCTTGATGATTTAGTGGTACTGTTTTTCTTCCCTTTGACTTTGTATTAGTAGGGACAGATGAGAAAAAGAAAAGCTAAACAGCAATATGGCGGTAATGACAAAGAAAGGGGAAAAGGAGGAGAAGATGCATGGAAGCCATTTTAAAAGTCTCTCTATGGGAAAGCTTCAGGACATTATAAGTAGGAAACTTTTGCTATAGTCCTTGAATTTTAAATCAGAATATGTCTATCTTGAACAATTATAGATCTTCTGAGTTTTGTGCTTTTATCATGGAACTATTTCAAACTCTTATTTAAATATTGTCTTAAAATGTTTTGTCCTGATAGGAATATATTCAAACACTCAAATGAATCTGCATTCTCATCAATATGGAAATCCCCCCAATGACGCAGATTACGATCCATCCAAGACTCTGAGAGTCTTCTCTTATCCTCCCATAATTTTGCTATCCAATGTGTTGGAAGATTTCCTTTTCTGCTGACATAGCAAGGGTACTGCTCTGGTGTCTGTCATTCCTCTCCCTTGCACATGTCCAGTCCATCTTCCCTTCCTATCATATAATTCCTTGATATCTTTAACTGCTATTCTTTGGAGTTACTCATTGTTCATAGGTTGCAATGTGTTCATAACCATCAGATGCCTCTCCATTGTTCTCTGGGTGATATTCATTTTTAATTCTTCAGAGATCTTTGAGTCCCATGCCTTATTACCATAAAGCAATATTGACAGAATGCTGCTATTAAAAAAAAAAAGATGGGCCTTTAATTTTATGGGAGCTAGGGGCATGAAAGAGCTTTTCAGTTTCTAAAAGGCAACCTACCCTGCCTTATTCCTTCAGTTCAAGGGCTACCATGGTTAAAAACTATTTCTTGGGATCTTTCTTGCTAAAGCTGTTTTAATCAACTACCCTTTGTGAACTGAAGCTGTTGTTAGCGGTGGGAAATGGCTAAAGAAGAAAAACACCACATTTAAATTTCATGTAGTATCTAGCCAGTACCTACCAGTAGAAATATCTCATAGGAGGATAAGGTTTTCACTTCTTTAAGAGGAAAGTGGAAAGTGAGATCTATCTTATTAAAAAGAAAAATAATCGTAACTTTTTTAACTTGAGAATTTCTTTCTCTTCCATCATCTATTACACAGAAGAAAAGGAAGATGTACTTTGAGGGAGCTAAAACCTTTGGGAAACTACTACAGATGGAAGTGTTAAAAGAGAATATCCAATAGAATCATTCCTTAAGTGGAAATATTCATAAGCAATAGTTATTGGAAGATTATATATGTGTGTGTATGTGTATATACATATACATACATACACATATGTAATATATGTATATATTAATCAAGCTTGCCTGAAATGTAGTCATAGATAAGTCAAGTAGGAGTTTAACTAAAAGACTAGCATTCAAGTTATGTTGGAAACAAATATTTTCATCAATTCTGAAGATCAAAGCAAGGATAAATAACATTTTGATGGATAACAGATGAGAATTATTGAGAAGGGTACTGAATTGTACCTTACATTTCACTTTCTTTAAAAGCTTACATTACAAATATCTAATTAATAGGGCTTAGCAATATTGTTTATTCCCTGCTCTTTTAATAAAGACTTTTTATATTTTTAATATCAAAAGGCAAGAAAACTTGTGGTTTTAATATAATTCTTAGATTAAATCAATCTAAGCCATAGAACTGTTGGTTTGGACCACATAACAAATGTACCTTTAGCAATATACTCTAATTGTATTTGCAATTCTTTGAGATGGCAAAATTCAAATCTGCAGACCTAAGTGTATAAAGGAATAACAACAACACCGTAATAGAGATTCACTAAACCCATACTGATAGAGTCTTTTCATTAGGGGAGAAAAAAGTGAGATTGTTAATAATAGTCATTGTTCTCTGTGCAAAAAGAATCTCCTAATTTGAAAAGCCTCATGATATACAGTGTTAGAAAGGCAGCAAACAAAACATAGTCATTATCATCTTAGATTGTATACTATAATCTCCAACCCCATTTCTTTCCAGGTCCCCTTTATGCTTTTTCTTCCCATATTAGAATGTAAGTTTTTTGAAAGTAGGAAACAATTTTGTTTTCATGTATTTGCATCTTGGAGAATGCCTGATAGTAATCTCAATCTCAATCTCTCCCTCTCCCTCTCCCTCTCTCTCTCTCTCTCTGTCTCACTTACACACACACACACACACACACACACACACACACACACACACACATCTATCATCTCTCTAGGTAAGAGGAATACAAACTGAAATATTGCCATCATCTCATTTTAAGGTTGCAGCCGTGAATCATGCACACATTACAGAGCAAAGGAAAAAAAACGATTTAGAAGAGAAATTTTGTCATCTCCCAGCCCACTGCCAGGTAGAATGTTCAGCATGCCAGGAGTTAAGAATGAGAATCTGGTACAGATGTCTAGCCCAGGGGGTGAGCCATTTCAAGGACAGCAACTAGAGAAAGCTTCCTGATGCCTTACTTATCAGAGATCCCTGAAGGACAATTTAGAAGATGACTTTGGAAAAGGATCTCATTGGGGCCCTCCTGGGAAGTGAGAGATTTGGTGGGAGACTGCTGTGGCATGAATTTTCAAGGGCCATTCTAGGTTATGGCATCTGCATTATGAACCTACAGCAGTAAGATGCCATGACTGTACCCAGGATCCTAATTCTGTAACCTCTCCTCACCACAGTCAACACCACCAACCACAGCAGGGAAATAAACCAAAGCCCAGGGTTGCAACTGTTATAAAGAATCACATTTCTCCCTCCCTGCCTTTGCCTTTCTCCCACGCATGCAGCAAGGCAGATGTTTTCTGCTATTATCAACCATTTTACTATTTTCTTAAAACTCCAAATATTTTTCATCCTTAAAAATTATGCATCAGATTTAGTCAAACATAGGTAGAAACTCGAAAATTCAAATCTTTTGTTCAATTTCCTTTGAATTATAATAATTCACATTAACAATTCATTAAAGTTTACAGAACACTTCACAATAGCTTTGTAAAGAAGGTAATGTAAATATTATTTCCATTTTACAAATTAAGGTCAGAGAAATTAAGTGTTTGATGGAAGTCTCTTAGCCAATAATCAGAGAGGTCAAGGATCTATCTAAACCTCTCTTCTGTTTCCAAGCCCAGTGCTCTTTCTATGCAGTGCTGTCAAGAGTGGGCCTAACTTTCTAGCCTTACTAGACATTATTCCCCTTCAAGCACTCTTCGCTCTATCCAAAATAACCTTCTTGAATTGCTCATGCATGACACTTTCCATCTTCTGTCTCCAGGCTTTCACGCTGGCTGTCCTGTATCTTGTATCCTATAATGTACTCTATTCTGCCACCCCTTAGTATCTCTATCCTCCATTCGAAGTTCAGCTCGGGTTCCAGCTCCAATATGAGACCTTTCCTCATCATTTGGAAAGGCATCTAGCACAGTGATAAATTAAGCACTGGACTTGGATTCAGAAATATCTGAATTTGAATCACACTGGGCAAGTCATCCAACATCAGCCTCAATTCCCTTAGCTATAAACTGGGCATAATAATAGTACTTACCTAATAAGCCTGTTATGAGGCTCAAACAAGAAAACACATGTAACTATTTTCCAAACCTTAAAGACCTTTTTAAAATGTGAGTTCTTCTTCTTCATAGGATTGAGTAATACAAGAAATATGAAGAGCTTTGCAAACCTTAAAGTTTATCATCTTCACAGAAACTAATGTCTCCCCCTGAAAATTAACTTGTATTTGCTTTGTATATATTCATATGTGTACGTATATCTCCCCTCAGTAGATGTAAGCTCCTAGAGGACAGGATTATATCCATCCCCAACACCTGTCACATAGTAAATATTTAGTAACAATTAGATAGCTCAGCAATAGGACAGTAAGAAAGGATCACTGAAATTCAGTCTTGTCGTGGCTGTCTCTTTGCTATGTTTGCAAGCTTGAGGACTACATGAGCAACTGGAGTGTTCTAATGGACAGATTAGCCCTATCACATGATCCTGGAGTTTCTCCATTGGAGCTTTTCATATGTACTCTCAGTTCCAACTCGGGTGTTATTTAAAAGCCTTTTTCTTCATCACACATGAATCAGACAGGAAATCATCATCAAATACCTGTGAAAATTTTGAATGGGGGTGAGGGGAAGAGAGAGTCCCTCTGTCACACATTATCACATACTTCCAGAAGGAGGTTCACCGTACCACACATTCGAGTTAGCAGCAGATACAGCCCCACTATGCATCCTAAGAGGGCTGGATCTCCACTGGCCAGCCCCTCCAATACATATATTGACTACAGTGATGAATGGAATTATGAGAATTTAAAACAACCAAGCTTGCCCCCAAAGAAGAGGTGTGATATCGTAGCTTCCTCCTTTCTGTGCAAAAATGGAGCAGGGCCAGGAAAGGGGGGAAGAAGAGAGAAAGAGGCCAGGTAGGAAAAGCTGCATATGATGTTGGGCTTTGTTGATATATTAGTGAGTTTTGCTTGAACTTGTTCTTTTTTTGTTATTTGTCATAAAGGATAGCTCTCTGAGAGGGGTGGTGTAAGATTTATTGGGAAATATTGGTGAAGCAAAAACAAAAGACATTAATAAATTTCATTTAAATTTCAATGGTTAGAACTTCCTATTTCTAAAACTTCTGTCTTTTAAATGAAAGGTAAACACAATACGTGACTTCATTAAAAAGGACACAAATATATCCTGGACCATTTGAAAGGATTACAAATTTTTGGAAGACTAAGAATTTCCATAAAAAGACAAACAATGAATATTTGGCCTGTAATTTAATCAGCGCGGGAACAGTAACTAGCCATACCATTTGGAGGAATTACCCTAATTAGGGATTCTAAGGTCCTCCTCCCTAGGAGGCAGAACCTTCCCCCAGCCTAGTCAATTACTTACATTTTTATTGTCCCATAACTATTTATGGGATCCCACTAGTATAAAAATCTTGCATTCGGCCTTATTCAGCTCCCAACTGAATTATAAACAATAAAATGTTTTATTCACAAGAGGTAAATTTGGTGGCTACAAATATTTCATTTCTCTCTGAGAGGAATAGAATCTCATATGATTATCACTCATCATATGATACAGGAGAGAGTATTTTGTATTTCTTGATCATTTAAGACAAAATATTAGGTTTGCAGGATGTTACTATATGCAAAGAAAGAAGTGCAGATTTCCTTTGGGAATTCAATTTCTCATTCAATAAGGAGCATAGTCAACTTTGGGATACATTTTCCCACTTTGGACAAATAGGTTCTAAGATATGGGATTTGGGGAGAAGAATATAGCTATATCTATATAAAAGATTAATTCAAATGAATTGCTTTTAGTTTTCCTACTCTTCTGATAGGTGTAAATTCTATAATAAAACTCTAAGATTCAATGATGAGAGAGAGAGAGAGAAAGATACAGAGGAAGAAAGAGAAAGAGAGAGAGAGAGAGATAAGATCCAAAACTCCATATTGTACCTCCATCAGTCAGAGACACTACCATGCCAAAAACGTTGACATATTTGGTTAGGCAGAGGAAGAGCTGGTTTCTAGAAGGCAGGTTTTCTGGTCATGCGTGAATTTTGTATTTATAAAGAGATTGAGTTTCCCTGGCACCCTCTTATATCATACGAACATTTATGACCAGTAAACAAGTACAGATGAGATGGTAAAATATGAAGTCCAATAACAAAGACACTGTTTTTCAGATTAGGAAAATGCAAATCAAAAAGCTGTGTCGAGCAATGTCCTAAACTAACAGTGCTTTGAAGCAAAAAGGAATTAAAGACAGTGCTTGCAAAATCCTTGGATACAATGACAAAGGAGCTCTTTCTCATCTCTTCTATCAATTCATCTAGTTTCTTTTCCTTATGCTCTTCATTCACAGTCTAAAGTGATTCATCAAAGACTTTCCTCTAATTATTTCCTTGGCAATTATCCTCCATATATAAAGTCAAAGAATTTAGAGCTCATAATCTCATGAATATGTTAAAGACATGTAATTGTGCCAACAGAAAGAATTTCCTATGAGCAGGGAATTGGGTGGGGACCCATGACCTTGAGGCTGCAAGTTCTGCACCCCTGTAAGTGTGTGAGGTATGGCTACTAATGTAGATCTCAACTCATCTATAATAAAGCAGATAAATTCTAGGAGATTACCTGAGGTTTATAGAGATTAAATGATTTGCCCAAGGTCACATAGTAATTGAATTCAGTTCTCCTGGACTCTAAACCCAGCGTTCTAGCCATCAGGCCACACTGTCTAATTGATTAGAAGAACATTAGAGTTGGAAAAGACCATAGAGATCACCTCCCTCTTCTAACAGATAAGAAAACTGAGGACCAGATCAGTCAACTGGCTTGTAGAGGGCCACACAGTGAATTATGCCACATCCACCAATGAGGATCAATTGGACCTGGAATAAGGAAGACCTAATTTCAAATCCGTCCTCAGGTACTTACCAGCTATGACACCCTGAGCAATTCTTAACCTTTCTTTTAGACTCAATTACTTCATCTTCCAAGTGGGAGTGATAATAACACCTACTTCAGATGGTTGTTGTGAGGATCAAATGAGAAAATATATGTAAACTCCTTTACAAACCTTAACACACTATATAAAGTTACTATTAGCCTCAATGAGAAACATGTAACATGAAAAGAAAAAAAAAGACAACTATAAAGGGCCAATGACTCATAGTATTTGTATATCTATTACATATCTATTACATTGACACAATATATTATGTTGTTCATTTCTGAGTTCATTTACACATAATGTTGTTATATGCAATCAACAAGTATTTATTATTGTTTCTAGGTTTCAGGCACCAGACTAAGTGCTGGAATACAAAGAAAGGCAAAAAAATAAACAAAAACCTAGTCCCGGCTCTTAATTAGCTGAGATGGTAAAATATGAAGTCCAATAACAAAGACACTGTTTCTCAGATTGGGAAAATGCAAATTCTAATGTGGAAGGCAATTGTGCATACAAGATGTTGATAGGTGTGTAGGTGTGTGTGTGTATACAGCATAAAGGGAAGGACATCATGAAGGTAAGGCACTATGAGCTAGAGGGACAAGGTCTTCTGCTAATAAGATGGGATTTGAGTTGAGTCTTTAAGGAAGTCTGGGAAACCAGAAAGCAGAAGAGAGTGAAGAGGGCATTCTAGGGACCGCCAATGAAAAGACAGAGTGGGAAGATGGGGTGCGCGGTGCAAAGGCCAGTTTAGAAGGATCACAGTGTGGAGGTGGAGTAAAGCTAAAATACTAGAAAACTAGGGAAGGACTCGATTATGAAGGGTATTAAATGACACAGGGGTTTATATTTCATTCTAGAGATAATGAGGAGCCATTTGAATTAGTTGAGTAGGGGTGAGGGGCCTGATGTGGGCAGACTTATGCTTTAGGAAAGTCACTTTGGAAGCTGAGTGGAGGATGGATTGAAGAGGGGAGAAACTTGAGGAACAAATTGGAACAGTCTGGGCTAGAGGTGATTGTGCTAGGGTGTCAACTCCTAAAAAGCAGAGGCTAAGTCAGGTCTCTTGCCTGAACAGAATCTAGCAGCACAGTACAATGAAAGTGTGTTTGGGGTCAGAAAACCTGGGTCCAAATTCCATCTCTGTCATTTGCCACCTTCATGTCCTTAAACAAGGCATGACCTTAAACTCTCTGGTCTCAGGTTTCTTCATCTGTAAAATGAAGGAATTAGACCTTTAAGGTTCCTTTCAGCTCTAATCTATAAAACTACAGGGCACTGTGGTGCTCAGAAATATTTAATGTAACCAAAGTTCCAAATCTCATTGTTATAGGATGAGAGAAAGAGAGAAAGAAGAGTGAGAGGGAGAGGGAGAGGGAAAAGAAGAGAGCAAGGGAGAGGGAGTTTTAAGATGTCTTCCAATTTTAAAATTATGTGATTCTATCCAACTTTTTATCATAGGTAGCCTGAGATTACCTCTCCTGGTTATGAAGGATGGGTAATACATTATTTACCATGCAAGCTATTATTCCAAGATTGATATCTATAGTGCTGCTTTGGATAAAGTTTGAGGATGAGTTGTATGAATGGAAAAAAGGGTGGCTTGGGTGAAGTTTGCCTAAAATGATTAGAATGACAATGTGCTGTGGGGCATGGGAGACAAAGAAAATGAGGGCCAAGATTAGTCTGAGAGTCTAAATGCCAATGTGGGGCCACTTCCAAGCTTCAAGTGCCAAGTAGGGGTAATGAGAACATTCAATCAAAGTAATATAGCTGGAGAAAACAGCTTTTCCTCTAACAATAAGGAGGTACTGGAGTGGTATAGCACTGGCCTCAGGAATAGACATCCAGTAACAGTGAAATAATAATAGTCTAGATGAGGTATTGGAAATACTTCATGGTATCAGCAAAGCAACCAAGGAAAGAAGATATGGTAGATATTGCACAGTTAAGTATTTGGGAGATAATAACAAGGCCTCTGTAATGATCAAGTTGGATACAGGGAAGAACCATTCAGAAATATGAACATCTTTTTTTTTCTTTTTCATCTTCAGTGAACAGCAAAACATCTATCTAGGATATGGAAGCAGCATGGCTGTATTAGATAAAATATTGACTCGGGATCAGGAAAACATAGGTTCAGGTCCTATTTCTAACACTTGGTAGCTGCATGAGGACATGACTTAACCTCTCTGGGCTCACTTAAGGGGTTGGACCAAATGACCTGTTGATTAGACTGTGATCTCCTTGAAAATAGGTACTGTCTTTTGCCTTTCTTTATATTCCCAGCTTTTAGCAGAGTACCTGGCACATAGTAGGTGATTAATAAATGTTTATTGACTAAGTAACTGATCTCTAAGATTTCTTCCTGCTCCAAATCTATGGTTCTGATTCTATGTCTTGGGAATAAAAGGCTGCTGAAAAAGCAAGAGAAGGGGTTGAATATTAAAGCAAATTTGTATTTCAACTCGGCAAAGGCCCTTGCCTAGATGTATATTGTTAAATGTGTTGTTTAGTTGTTTTTCATTCATTTCTAACTCTTCATAACCCTTTTGGGGGTTTTCTTGGCAGATATTGCAGTGGTTTGCCATTTTCTTCTCCAGCTCATTTTACAGATGAGGAAACTGAGGCAAAAAGAGTTAAGTGACTTGTCCAGGGTCACACACCTGGTAAGTGTCTAACACCAGATTTGAACTCAGTTCTTCCTGATTCCAGACCTGGCCCTCTATCCGTTGTGTCACCTAGCTACCCAATGTTAAATGTAGAGGTTGCAAAAGTTACCTGATAACCCACTATTTCTCTCTTCATCCTTCTCTCTCTCTCAACACTGGCCTAATGACTAGGTTCTGCATACAGAAAGGTACAATTTTACATTTTTCCAGGTGCAGTTTTTTGTTAGCAGTAGTGTAATAAGTAACTTTGTGCATGCGTGTGCATGCACATAAATACTGAAATGCTAATGTGTTTTAGGCTGAAAAAGTGCTATATGAATTTAGCTTAAGGTATCATTGCATTAATATCCTTCCATGGTCTTTTTTCATCATGGAACATGAAATTGCTTTTTTTGCATTTAATCATCCACCAAAGCTTTTTACTACATATTACTATGTCACAAATATTACCTCTTAAACATTTTGATAGCTTGGCAAATAGGCTGGCATGTTAATGTCCCTTTCGAAGTTTTCTGGCTGTCTTCTCTAACATCAGAAAAAAAAGATAACCGAATTTGTAAAGAATTGTGAATGCAGGTGAAATACTATTTTAGGCACATTTAAGTCTGACTCATGTTTAGATCTTACCCCATCTCAAGCAACATTGCCTCCTAAAACAATGAAGTGCAATGGAGGGGAAACTGGGTTTATTGAGAACTTGGCATAAAATGCAATTAAGTCACATAATCTCAAGAGTATTTGTAAATGAAACAGAAAGGACAGCAAACAGACAAAAAAGGGAGGCAAATCTGCTGGCATATCAATCTCTATTCATCACTGATGACAGTATTTCTAGGGATGGGTAGAAACAAAGGATCAGAACCACCATATTTGTATTCCAACACCTTAATACTCTGCAGAGTCCAAATGGGAGAAAAATCCCCTGTAGATGATGGTTATCTTTTAGATGCTCCTGTTTGCAAATGATATGTTTTGACTACGTCAAGTCCCATAATACTATAGAGGTTCTTCAATTAAATTCACACCCACTCAGAAGAGATTAGCCATTTAACAAACTATATATAATAATATGAATATAATATAATATAACATTAATGTAATGTAATATAATGTAATGTGATTTAATATAATGTAATGTAATATAACATAACATAATATAATAATACTAGTTTTAAATAGTATATGGGGCTTTGTCCCCAGGAACCAATATGGGAGGCATACTTCCTCCCTAGAGTGGAAGGATTACTAGAGCCCACTCTGCAACATTTATAAGAAAAAAAAATGGATAAAGAATGCCTATTGTCTGAACAATGAGAAGTCCACTGAATCAGTGTATCATGCATTCATTTTGCAAAGGTGCTACAAATGGATAACAAGCTGGCCCTAGAAGTGAGTAGGAGTAAAGGAGTGGGTTGAATTCCCTTTGCAGGAAGGCCTGGTGCTCTAAATGGTTCTATATTGCACCCTGATATGCAAAGGAAAATATCTTTTTAATGTCAATATTCTCCTTGTAAAGATCTGTCATTATGAATCATGGAACACCATGGTCTTTAAGGAATCAAAATTGTTGGTGATGCTGAGAATTATGGAGATGCATGATAATCATAAATAGTTACGTCAAGAATCTATCTAAAATCAGTACTTCCACTTCCTTTCTTTGCACTTTCTTTTTAACTCTTTGTAGTTTGCCTTCTGATCTCACTGTTCAACTGAAACTGCTCTCTCCACTTTACCAATGATCTCTTAATTACCAAATCTAATAACCTGTTCTCAATCCTCATCCTTCTTGATCTCTCTGAACTTTTGATACTGTCAATCACCCTCTTCCCAAATACTCTCTTTTCTCTAGGTTTTTATGGCATTGCTCTTTTCTGTTTCTCTTCCAATTTAATTGATCATTTCTTCAAAGTTTCCTTTGCTAATAACATACTACAACCAAACTGTGTGATCCTTAAGTCATTTAAGCACAACTTGTCTCAGACTCCAAGGGGATGACTACATCATCCACCTTTAGAAAGTAAGACATGGCCAGGTTGTAGTATGTTATCAACAGTAACTGATGTGCAAGAAATGGTGTATTGGTAATGGAATTTGGAGATGCCCCTGTATGGGCTTGGTTTTTGGGTTGAGTGTTAAAACCCAGAGCTTGTGAATCCCACTTGTGAATGGACTTGTTGATAGGAAGAGAGAGGGCTGAACTGGGAGGAGCCATGAATTGGGAGAGAGGGTCAAGCCTAGAGAAGGCTAGAAGGACTTTGGGAGAGCAGTATCCAGTATCGTGGAGCCTTGAGTTGCTGAGAGAAA
>CM053586.1:79147363-79192077 GCA_028646515.1 Pseudochirops corinnae | reverse complement strand
CTGAGAGCGCATTGGAACTGCCACCCGGAACTGCCAAGGACTGAGGAGGAGGCATGGCTGTGATGCCGGTATTTTGTCTGTCTGTTTTGATGTTGTTTTGCCAGATTCACCCCATGGTGAAGGACAGTGCTGCTATTGTAGAGGTCCTGGAACCTGGCTGTTGGTTCAGAAGCCCTGAAGAAGGATTTTCCTGTTGTATGTTTACAGAAATCCTGGAAGAGGGCCTTGCTGATGTTTTCAGGGGTTCTGGCACTGTTCTACAGGCAGAGAGTGACTGGATGAGGACACTGGCTATGGCTTTGTTGAGCCTTTTCTCCCCAGGAACTGAGATTGCTGAGGGCTTGCCTCGAGTGAAGATGAAAGAAAGACTTTTCCTTGGGTATTCAATGTTGAGTTTAACCCTGTAACTTAAGGGTAGATGGCCTTTTGTGCTCTCCTGCCCCTTTTGAGATTCAGGAGTGGGAAGCCTTTGAGTGATTGACCAAATGAATGTACTTTGTTTATGGTTGGAGACTAATCTCCATTTGAGAAGAGACTTTAGACTGACTGAAACAATGTACTGTCTAGAGGTAGAGTAGTACCTGGATTGAATTGAGAACTTGCTAAAGGGACAAATTACACTGTATTCTGACTTTTTCTGTTCTGTGAATGTTTGTTGAATAAATGGGGTTTACTATGCTGGTAATCTGAACCTTAGAAGTTGCCTTTGCTTGGCATTACAAATGGCAAAAGATAGATTTTTTTTTCTTAAATGTATTATGAAATTAACAATCATCAACAAAGGATATATGTAAATTACAAAGATGTTGGGCAGTCATATAGTCATATGATGAAAACAAGGGCCTATGACAGCAGAAGGATAGTCTGAATTCTGAATTAGCTTCTTGAAGTGTTAAAAGACCCTTAGAGATCTTTAAACTTTTTGTGTGTTATGGACCCCTTTAGTAGTCTGGTAAAGCCATTGGTTATCAGCCACTGAGTCATTTCCAACAAAATTTGCCCTAAGAATAACAACCCTTTGTTAGAGCTGTATAATCCACAAAGGAAAAATATCAAATGGGTAAAGAATGCCTATTATCCAAAAAATAACACTGAGTTGTATAGGTGGATCATTGAAGCAATTTGTCAGTACAATTGTCTTGGAAATGGACCGTGAATTGGGCCTAGAATTGTATGGGAGGGGGAAAATAAGCTAGATTGCATTTGGGAAATGACTCAGCACTCAGTATTTTTAAAATAATTGATAAATTTTAGTTAGAAGTTAGTGAAAAAAAAAATGGTATTTTTTTCTCATCCAAGTTCATAGACCTCCTGAAATCTAGCCAAGGACCCCTTCTCTCAATGCCAGTTTAAGAACTTCTGACTCAGAAGTGTCCCAGCAAGTCTATATAGAATTCAGAGATAGGCATAAAGTATCAAGAAGACATTGATGGGTTCCCAGCTAAAGTAATTAGAATGGAGAGTTATATTAATGAAATCATGAATAGATTGAAGTTCTGAAGCATAAGGCTTATTTTACAAATCAGTCCCTCACGGATCCTTTTAAGAGTCTTCCTTCATCCTATAGATGAAATTAACTATATCAGGCATAGGCTTCAGATCAGGGGAGAGAGAAGAAATAGAATATAAAAACTGGAATTCTCTAAACTTTTAGGTGAATTATGAATTCCTAATCTGATGTTCTTCCTACAGCTTTGTTGTTAATAAGATTAGCTCCACAAGATTTGGTCTGGTTTTCACCACATAAACTAGTTACTAGAAAACCAAAATTAGGAAGCTGTGCTAAATTATGTTGAGTCTTGTTAATGGCAGATTTTAGTAGAATTACCTTGGGAATCTCTGCAAGTGACTTGGAACCAGAATACTATTGTCCTGAGAATGCCCTAAGAACACCATTCCAGAATGTCCAAGGGAAGGATGTTTCCAGGGATCAGATGACTACATGTGACAGCTGTAACTCAAAATGAGATATACTGATTACATAGATTTTGGGAGTAGATTACCAGAAACAAGGAGATTTTATGATATTTAATATCAATGATCATTATTATACTCTTTTTACTTTAATGCTCCATGTTGTTTATGTTTGTCTGCAAGAGGGACATACTCAAATTCCTTTTATTTATTATTCAGGGATCAGGGTCATTCTTCTGACCACTTTCAGTCAACTGAAAATCTTCTGTTTATATTACTCTCACCTCACCAAAATTTGATTTATGGAATAATAATGTTAATTATTTGACACCCCTCAAGGAGAAGTCAAAGGGAAGTTTGAGTTTCTGAAATGATTTTATTGTTCCCCAAACTAACTAGATAAGAATTTCTCTGACCCTAATTTTCTTGGTTACCTTGGGGATGTGTCAATTTCCCCTTTCAATCAATCCATTGTGAACCCTCAAAATGGAGTTTAATCTGTAACCTGACTTAGTTTACCTATGGAATCTGTTTAACAAGGTGTGTCTCCTCAAGGGAAATATGGGATTATAAATCCACATAACTACCTTGTTCGGCTCTTAAGACACCGGAGAAAACCTGGTATGGCGACTTTTTTGTGTATGTGTGATACTTATGGCCACAGTGCACTTGTTTTCTAGTGTAAATTTAAGCCTCTTGACTTATAGCCCTTGACACCTACTCAAATTGATCCCTCTGACTACGAGACACTAGGAAAAGTTTGTCACCTATTTAGCTCCTTCCCCTCCTCAAAGGAATTCTATGAAATTCTAGGTAAGTATTGGGGGGATACCATTAAGTTGGGTTATTTTAATGAACTCTTTTGAAATCATAACCCAGCTTTCTGCTTCTGTAATTATGTTTGCCTTAGGATGAGAATATCAGGCTTGAAGCCCAAAAGGGACTGAAGATTGTTATGTATCATTTATTAATATTGTTTCAACCTAACTTTATTTGACTAGAGACTTTGAACCCAGAATGTCTCCTTCGCCTCAGTAACTCCAGGAATGCTGGAGATGGCTACAAGGAATTTTGGCTTCCCCCAGGTCCTGGGTCCACACAAAACATTCCTGTTTCAGGTCTTGTTTTGGATGCACCCAAGTGTGTGTTTTTCCCCTTGTGAATGCCTACATTTACTGATATCCACTCCAAACTATTGTTTTCAAGTGGCCCTCTTGACAAGATTGTTTAACTGTGAGTGTATGATAGCTCATATGCAAGGTATCATAAGTTGAAGGTAATCTCAGAGAAAAGGCACTAGCAGTGTGTGGGGGTGGAGGGTAAGGCCAGAGACCAGAAAAGGCCTCTTACAGCAGGTAGTATTGAGCTGAGTCATGAAGGAAGCCAAGGAAGCCAGGAGAAGGAAGTGAGGACAGATAGCATTCTGGATATGGGGGACAGCCAAAGAAGAGGCAAAGATTTGGGAGATGAAGCCTTATGTATGAGGAACAGCAGTAAGGCTAGTTTCATCAGATTATAAGAGCGTGTTGAGGGAACAAGGTATAAAAAGCTAGAAAGGTAAAAAAAGGTCACGGTTGTAATAGGTTTTAAAAGCCAAGCCTGGCACATAGTAGGTACTTAAGAAATGCTTTTTGACTTGCTTTGTTCCTGGAGGTGACAGGGAGCCACGGAGCTTTATTGAGTAGGGGAATAACACGGTCATACCTGTGCTTTAGGAATACTTTGGCAACTAGATGAAGGTTAGACTGGAGTGGGAAGAGATTTGAAGCAGGGAGAACAATTAGCAAGCTATTGCAAGTGATGAGAGGCTACTATACCAGGGTGAAGGACGAATAAGTGGAAAGAAAGGTTATTAGAGATGTTTTGAAATAGAACTCGTAAGACTTGGAAACAGACTGGATATGAGGAATGAGTGAGAATAATAGGTCAAAGATGATAGCTATGTTGGGAGCCTGAGGGACTGTGTCTCTGGAGATCTGGTTCCTCAAAACATAAAACATTAGAGGCCATTGTAATAAGTCTGTATTTCTCCATTTAAGTTTATATTAATTGTTTGCCTCATTTCTTTGTCCTGTGGTTTTCATGCATTACCTGATCTATCTCTACATAGCAGCTATATTCTTTTTGATTTGGTTTGTTTTTTTAAGTATTTTATTTTTCCCCATTTACATGTAAAAACAAGTTTTAATATTCTTTTTTTTTTTATTTTGAGTTCAAATTCTCTTCCTCCTTCCCTTCCTCCACCCTTCATTAAGAAGACATGTAATTTGATATAGGTTATTGTAATAGCTAGCACACAAAGGATGACCTGTTAGCGCAGGTTCTTTGATCTGCTTTACTAAAGGAAATACAACTTTTAAAGGGGTCAGCAATCTGAATTTAATTACAGATAAGTAGAAAATACAAGCAGAGAAATTAGCACAGAGATTCAACAGACAGGGCTCCTATTCTATGAACAAAGTAACACAAGCACCTACATATACCACCAGACCAGGAGAGCACAAACCTCTGAGTCGTTGCAGGGCTCTTAACAAACAGCTATTCAGAGTCCTATCCGGGGAATCAAAAGGTCCTTCTCATAAGTGAACCCCCAAAGTAAAATACCAACCTCCCAGTACATATATAGTTTTCAACTACTGGGCTCAGAAGCCAGAAGGTACCACAACCCTCTTGACTCAGTGCCTAATTAGCTCGGTACCAAAAGGTGTGAAAGTCTTCCTACAGGCAAGCCTCCTCTAAGCAAGCTCCTCCCTTTAGGCAAGTTCCTCCCCCAATGGGTTCTATATGACTCAGGATGTAGCACAGCTGGGCTGTGAGCTGCTGCCCAAAGCAGCAAGACATCCATGATTGAACACACGTGGTCACATAGGCCTATTAATGGACTGGAAAGATCTCATATTCCATTAACATTACAGTTAAACATGTACACTAATGCAAAACATTTCCAATCAGTCTTGTTGTGAAAAAAAAACACAGACCAAAATAAACAAACAAATAAGAAAATAAAGTTCAAAAAAGTATGCTTTGATTTGCATTCAGACCCTATCAGTTCTTTCTCAGAAGGTGGATAGCATTTTTCATCATAAGTTCTTTGGAATTGTGTTTCTGAGAATAGCTAAATCATTCACAATTGATTATATTAATATTACTGTGACTGCTTACAGTGTTCTCCTGGTTCTGCTCATTTCACTTTGCATCAATTCGTGTAAGTCTTTCCAGGTTTTTTTTGAGAGCATTCTGCTCATCATTTCTTATGGTAAAATAGTATTCTATCACAATCATATACCATAACCTGTTAAGTCATTCCCCAATTGATGGGGATCCCCTCAATTTCCAATTCTTTACCATTACTAAAAGAGTTGCATAGCAACTATATTCTTAAGGGGCAGCTTGAATTGCATGTCCTGAAACCAACTAGATAGATTTGAGGTCTCTCCCAGCTCTAGATTCAATGATTCAAGGGCAGTCCAGAGAAGAGAAAACAAAACAGAGATATGGCAACTGTCTTAAAATATTTGAAAAGCTGTGATGCAGAAAAGGGAAAATGCTTGGACTGTGTTGCTCCAGGGGATAAAACCAAGATAAATGAGGAGTTAGAGGAAAGCAGACTATGGTTGAAATCAATTAAACAAACATTTATTAAAGCTTAGCAATAGGGGTGACATACTTTTCAATATCAGAAATAACTTTCTCACAACTAGAGCTAACAATCGAATGGACTATCTCACAAGGTAATGAGACCTTTAGGAGGTAATACAATTTCTCTGGCCTCCTATATAAAGTGAGGAGGATTAACTAGATGATATACAAGGTCTCTTTTGGCTCTACATTTATGATCCTATGATCTTGACCATTACTGTGAGTATTCAAGCATCAAACAGAATTCTTACGTCAGATCAATCAGTCAATAAATGTTTACTAGGTTCCAGATACTGTGCTAAACTCTGGGGATACAAAGAAAGTTAAAAGACAGTCCTTGCCCTCAAGGAGCCCACAGTCTAATGGGGGAGACAAGAGGCAAACAACTACATACAAACAAGCTATGTATACAATAAATTTGAAATAATCAAGAGAGGCAAGGCACTAGAATCAAAGAAGATAGGGGAAAGCTTCCTGTAAGAGGTAGAATTTTAACTGGGCCTTGAAAGAAGCCTGGGAAGCCAGGAAGTAGAGACATGAAAGGAAAATATTCTGGGCATAAGGAACAACCAGCGGAAATGCCTGGAGTGGAAATATGGAACATCTTGTACATGGAGAATCATGGAGGCCAGTGCTGTAGAACCAAAGAGGAGAGAGAGGAGAGAAAGAGAAGTAATGTGTTAGAAGACTAAAAAGGTATAGGGGATAGGAAGAAGTTGTGAAAAGCTTTAAAAGCCAAAAAAAAAAATTTTATATTTGATCCTAGAGGTGATAGGGAGCCACTGGAGTTTGTTGCGTTGGGGGAAGGGTGAATGACATAGTCAGAACTGTGCTTTAGGAAGAATACTTTGATCTGAGTGGAGAATGGACAAGAATAGAACTTTGTGGCAGGGAAATCGCATCAGTGGTCCAGCTATGAAATGATAAGGGCCTGTTCCAGGGTGGTAACTATGTCAGAGAAGACAAGTGGGTATATGTGAGAGGTTACGAAGGTAAAAATGACAGTCCTTGTCTATAGATTGGATATAGGGGGTGAGAATGAAGAGTAGAGGATGATACCTAGATTGTGTCTCCCAGAGACTGTGAGGAAAAACAGTGTTCTCCATAGTTACAAGGAAGTCTAGAAGGGTGATGGTTTTGGTTCGGAAGACAATGAGTTTTGCTTTGGATATGTTGAGTTTAGGAAGTCTACAAGGCACCCAGTTTCAAATGTCCTAATAGGGAGCTGGAAATGAGACAATGGAAGTCAACAGAGAAGTTAGTGCTAGATAAGGAGATTTGAAAATCAATAGCACAAAGATGATTCTTTAATCGATAGGAGCTGAGATCACTAGGGGAAATAGTTCAGAGGAAGACAAGAAGAGCCCTGTGGATCTTCTAGGGTTATCAGGCATTACCTGAATGAAGAACCAGCAAAAGAAACTGAAGGAGCCATCAGAGGTAGAAGGAGAAGAACCTCCTGAGGAATATGTCACAAAAACAGAGAGAAAGGAAATGTTAAGGACAAAAGGGTGATCAATAGTGTGAAAGACTGCAGAGAGGCCAAGAAGGATGAGGATGGAGGACAGGTCCTTAGATTCAACAACTAGGATCATTAGTAACTTGGAAGACAGCAGTGTTGGTTGAACAATGAGGCTGGAAGTCAGATTGTGGATAGTTAAGAGGAGAGTGAAAGAAAAGGAAGTAGAGGCATTTATTTTAGATGGCCTCTCCAAGGAGTTTAGACACAAAAAAGAGTAGAGACATGGAATAACAGCTATTGGGATGGATAGATCCAGGGAGAGGTTTTTGAGAATGCAGTAGATGTTGACATATTTGTAGGCAGGAAGGAAGCAGCAGATAGGAAGAGATTGAAGATAAATGAAAGAGTGGAGATGACAGAGGGAGCAATTTATAGTCAGGGACGCCAAAGTACTGATTCCTCCACTGGGTAAGAGGTTAGATTAGATAACAGTAGTTCACATTTATATAACACTTAAGATATAAAAGGCAATCTCCTGCAAAAAAAACAAACAGTTTTAAGTTCCTTTCATGAATAATTGTTTTAAAAAATCCACTCAACTTAATTACCAAATCAAATACATGTGGGCAAATGATACATTTAAGAAAACCTTTGGGAAAGGCTGTGATGAGGTGAAGTACATTTTTTAAGGAGCATTTTCCTCCCCACAAGGTAAAACCTCTTCCCCCTTCAGTCTCCAAAATGTATTTATTGCAACATTTCTTATCCTCTGGTGTTTATGCCAAACACAGTATTCAAAATATCAACTTCTATTTTGTGGAACTGCCTCAATATGAAAAGAAATGATATATAAAGGACATGCATCAGTAAGATCATTATGTTCTCCTTAGGCCAAGGACAAAAATTCTTAAGCCATAATAAAGAGAATCTTTGTTGAAAGCTTTGACTAAAGAAATTATTCATTGACCTAAATGAGAGAAATAATTTGGTTAAAATTTTCCTTTCAAATCACTCTTTAAAATAGAAAATTAGCTCTGAAGCCAAGATAATACTATAAGAAACACTTATACAAGAATATATAAGCTTATATAAGAAAAAGAATATATAAGCTTATTTAAGAAAAAGAATATATAAGCTTATATAAGAAAAGAGCCAACAACTCATATAATATTTCACTTTTCCCTATTTCTATTTTGGGAGGGGTAGGTTCTGACCTGATCATGCCCAAGAATAAGAGTACTATGCATTTCTCAAAGAAAGCTGCCCAAAGATTAAATGTGTTAGGGGCAGCAAGGTGGCACAGTGAATAGAGCACAGCCCTGGAGTCAGGAGAACCTGAGTTAAAATCTGGCCTCAGACACTTGATACATTTACTAGCTGTGTGACCTTGGGCAAGTCACATAAACCCAATTGCCTTGACTTCCCCCCTCCAAAAAAAAAAAGTGCGTTGGCATAATTTTCAATAGGAAAATTATCAAGAAGACTGATTAAATTTATTCCATTTATATTTATTCCTTTTGTCTTCCTAGACCAAAACTCCTTTCCCTGGCTATCATTCTCCTGTACTTGCTGTTTTCCCCATTGGAATGTAAGCCCTTCAAGCACAGAGTATTTTGCTTTTCTGTTTTGTATTATACTTCACATAGGGCTCAGCACATACAAAAGTACTTAATAAATGCTTTTATTATCATTCTACTATCTTTGAATTTTTTTTCAAGTTTACTGATGTCTTTTCTACACACAAAAAAATATCTCCCAATATATGCCTCCCCCACATGGATTAATCCCTTGGAACAACAACAACAACAAAAACTAAGCATAACCAATCAACTGAGTGATAACATTTTGTAGTCATGTTGTGTACAATGTTCTGCATCTATCTGCCTCCACCTCTAAACTTGAAAAGAAGAATGAGTTCCCAAGGACCAAGATTTATCGTGGAAAATCATCTGGGCTTGATTCACCTTATGGGCATTTTCATTGCTATCATGTCATAGAATCACCGTTTTCTTCACTCTATAGCAGTTCATACTAATTTTCCCATGTTTCTCACAATTCCTCACATTCATCATTTCTTCTGGTAAAACAGTATGCCATTATTTTAACGTGCCACAATTTGTTCATCAATTTCCCAGTTGAAGGGCACCCACTTTGTTTATGGGGCTTTTTCAATTATCAGGAATACTCCTGTGATTATTTTGTAATTTGTGTATACATATATGAATATATATTATATACACATGCATATATAATCTTTGTGAATTGACATCATTGGGAGTAAATTTTGTATTGTTTGGGCTTAGGGTAGAACAGTAGAAAAATATTTTTTGTGGGAGAGGTAATCAGGTTTAAGTACTTACCCAGGGTCACACAGCTAGTAAGTACCTGAGGCCAGATTTGAACTCAGGTCTCCTTGACTCCAGGCCAATGCTCTATGCACTGAGTCACATAGCTGCCCCTAGAAAAAAATTTTTTTAATATTTGATATTTTAAAAATATTTATTTATAGGAATAAATTATGAAAACTATAGAAGGTAATCGATGTGTAAAAAATGCAGACAAGGCAAGGAACTCCAATGAAGACTGGCTATTTTTCTACGTAGAATGTGATTCTTATTTTTCCTTCCTGTGCCATAAATTTTTTTTAACATAGGAACCTCTGGTACAGAGGAC
The DNA here is from genome assembly GCA_028646515.1 of Pseudochirops corinnae. NCBI lineage: Eukaryota > Metazoa > Chordata > Mammalia > Diprotodontia > Pseudocheiridae > Pseudochirops > Pseudochirops corinnae. Next base: position 79,182,389 of record CM053586.1, on the reverse strand, counting down.
AGATTAGGAAATCCATAAACTCACAGGCAGAAGTTAAGACAAGCAAGAGGAATAAGGTTTAATGACCAAGGATATTCTAGGAGTAAGCCAATCATCAGTAAATCAAGAAATTTTTTATGAAGCTCCAGGTGGTGGAGTATACAAATACAAACAGAAAACAGTTTCTGCCGTCAGGGAGTTTGCATTCTATTGAAGGACAAACACGTAAATAAAAAATACATGCACAGGAAATGCCACATGGGACAGAACACTAGCAGATGGCAGGCTCTAGGACTGGTGGTGAAACCAGAGCCATAAAGGTAGCTAAGGATTCTAAGAGGTGGAAATGAGAAAGGGAGAAAATGTCGAAGGACAGAGCGTAGAAATGGATTCTAAACCAGCTAACCAGATAACTACATTCCTGTGGCTCTTTTATTTACAAAGTATTTTTCTCATGACAATCTTGTGAGATACAAATGAAGGAACTGATGTTCTGTGTGGTAAGTGATTTGCCTATTATCATACTGAGACAGAACTCAAATTCAAACTTCCAATCCTAAGCCCACTGCTCTTCCTACTACTCAGACACAGGTAATGTCATAAATATGGTTACAACCCCCCAAATGTCACTTGGGAACTTCAGGTCGTGAATATGAAAACCTGCCTAGATACATGTATTTATCTTCTCCCTGTATTTGATAAATTAAAATTGTATAGTCTGGCAAATCATTGGAGTTGGGAGTTTGACTAAGAAGCTACACATAATGTTGGACCAAAGATGTAAGAGGTCCAAGACTTGGGCTGTATTTTATTCATTCATTCATTATTGTGGAGTATTCAGTGGCAATATGATATATACTTGTACCAATCTACTTGGAAAACAAAAACTATTAGCAAGCACTCCCCCAGTCACTATCCTTTATCCTTCAGTCCTCCACGAATTAGTTAGAATGTTCCTGATTTATAATAGCAGTTAAGTACCCACACATGCCTATAACACATAAAAGGAACAATCCACTATACACACATAGACTTAATTACAAGTACACCCACTGTTGGTGATATATATGGACAACAGTGAATATTTGAATGGGTGGTCTAAATTCCTTACAACCCTTTTATTAACCAAGAAAATGCAATTACAGAAGATATGTCAAAAAGATATCTCTAGCACTCAACAAGGAAAGGAGTTGTAATATGCCTAAATCTGGAAAGGTGGAAACCAAAAATCAGCAGAATGAGTAAGCATATGAACCCAAACCTTTCTCTATCATGGTGGTATTGAGTAGGGAAGGTTTTCTGCTAGATTTTAGGGAAAATACCCTGCTCCTTTCCCTGTGATGTATGGACATGTTATGAATGACTTTCCAATTCTGACCATTTGGTCTGAAACAGCTACAAATGTCATAGGTTACTACACATAAAGATATGGTCTTAGAGGGATTACCTAGTGTTACCATGATTCCTTCTGTGACCATGTAGAATTGACATCAATAACTGCTTGATGTGGGTCAGTGATCATGACTTGTGAAAGGAGTGAAAGTTATGTAAAAAATGAAAGAAAATCCATCTTTAGAAAACTGCTGAAAAAATCCCTATCCCAAGAGAACTAAGGTTTAAAGTTCCTCTCTAGGGATGGGAGAAATTCAAAGAGAGAAATGATAGCAATCAGGGTCCAATCAGAAGCAACAGAAAGCCACCAGTATGAGCTTCTGCACTGATTACCAGCTGTCAATATGGCACAGAGACACGGTAGAGTGTGTACACCTAGCTACTCCTAGGAATCTTTAGGGTCAGCCTATGAGAAAGGAGAAAGAAGATGGTTCAAAAACTCTTATATTGGGGTGGCTAGGTGGTACAGTGAATAGAGCACCGGCCCTGGAGTCAAGACCTGAGTTCAAATCTGGCCTCAGACACTTAACACAAAACTAGTTGTGTGACCTTGGGCAAGTCACTTAATCCCAACTGCCCTCAAAAAAAAAAAAAAAGCAAAAACTCTCTATAGCTATTACTTCTAGTATCAAATGTAAACATTCTCTGTTTAGCTTTGAAAATCCTTTCCCACCTGGCCCTTTCCTACCATTCTAGTCTTCTTACATTTTAAGCCCCCCTACATACTCTATCATGCAGCAACACTGATTTTCTTGCTGTCCCTCACACATGATACTACAGTCCCCAACTTTGCCTTTTCACTGGATAATTCTCCTATCTAGAATACTCTTTCTCTTTTACCTTTGCCTCTGGCTTCCTTCAAAACTCAGATCTAACCCCATCTTCTGCAAAAGACTTTCACCAGCATGGCCCTCTCATACTGCCCCCACCTCACTGCTAGTGTCTCCTAAGATTACCACCAATTTATACTCTACATATGTTGCATATGCGTGACTTTCTCCCTCACTAGAATATGAGCTCCTTGAAGGCAGGGACTGTCTTTGCCTTTATATTTTCATCATTTAACATGTATCCTGGCATGTGTAATAGGTACTTAATGGATAATGGACTTTCTTGATAGGTCCAAGAGAAAAGGCTTGGTAGGAAAAACTACCAGAAAAAAAAAAAGAGGCAAGCTGGAACGAAGTCTTGTTGAAGGCTCATGGGCAATCATGATTGAAAATGTTGAAAGGACCTGGCACCTCTTACAGTTTATCCCTTAGAAGCTCAATCTAATCCTCTTCTGAAGACTAGCAGCAGAAGACTAATGATAGATTAGTACATGGATACATTCCTGGAGAAAAATGGCTAACAATTTAATCAAAGAATGTATTGTAAATTAGAGTTCTATTAGATAAGAAGTTGGTATTAGATTGTCATACAATTATGTATGACATACATACATACATATACAATATTGCAGATATAATCACTGAATGTTGTGAAATGAATAGCTCTCATTTAAATTTATGTTATTTGAAGATTCCATTTAAAAAAATATATAACATCAAATCAAGTATCTAGGGGCTAATGATCTAATTTCTGAGATGTCTGATCTTTCCACTACATATTCCTTTGGATGGCTGCTCCTTGGCTCTCAGGCTGCTCTCATTAGCACACCCACCCAGGGTGGGAAACAGAAGATATAGAATCCAAATCAGCTCATTTTGTTCCTTAATAGCAACTCTGATCCTAAGTTGAAGGATGATATTGAGATTATATGGCTAATGTGAGGTTTTTGCATTATCTATGAATTTCACTGAACATGTTATCTCTGTCTTCAGCTGCCATGAATAAAGAATTGCCAAAAGGTTCCACGAACTGCTATCTTGGATAAAGAGCCAGTTTTCAAAGGGCAAATTCATAAAAATAAATATTGTTAAGGAAAAAATATTACATCTACGCCCTCTGAAATCTAATGGGGCCACAAAGCACCTTAATGGTAATTTAGGTTCTACTATAAAGGCGTCTGGGTCCATTTCAGTACTCAGGTTTCTCTTTGCTTAGATGAACTACCCCTATGATTTTGGTATGCTGCCACCAGATGGCAGTAGTGAGTCCCAGATATGCACGGTTTCTGCAATCCAAAATTGTGAGTTCATTCTATTTTTAATGAAACTTAAATATTTATTGAGTGATAACTATGTGCCACCAAGAAGCAGTGTTAGATTAAGAAATGACTTGTGGCTTAGGTCACAACTTGAATTAATGGAACTTATTTAAAAGTTGTGTTTTCAATGAAACAATGTAACTTTTAAACCTTCAAGAACAAATACAAAGGGTGGCTAGGTGGCACAATGAATAGAGCACTGGCCCTGGAGTAAAGAGGACCTGAGTTCAAATCCAACCTCAGGCACTTGACACATTTCCTACCCATGTGACTTTGGGCAAGTCACTAAACCCCAAATTGCCCTCCAAAAAAAAAATGAACCTACAAAATAGAAAAAAATTGCTTATATACTTCTCTAGTTACTTAGTAATTCTTAGCAAAACCAATAAATAAAAAATGTGGCTTTATTTCCAGACCTTCAGGTATTCTTTTTTATGTAAAAAATTCTTATAGACTCACCCATTAACCTGGGTTTAAATCCCACTTTGCTCATTAACTGGGTGACCCTGATCAAGTCATGTGACCTCATTGAATCTTAGTTTCTTAATCTATAAAAGGGGTACAATAACTTCACTTACCTAGATCGTTGTGAGAATGAAAATCACTTTAAATTCCCTGAGTTTCATTTTCAACTTCTATATAATGAGGAGACTGCCCTAGATGGCCTCTGATGTACCTTCTAGCTGGAGACCTATGATCTTATGATCCTATGGTATGAAATAATATAAATATATCACTTTTCAAACCTTAAGGTGATATATAAATGTGAGCTATCTTCCTCCTCATTATTATCATCCCCTGACAGCTTTTATCCCAGCTCCCAGAATCTCCTTTCTCAAGGCTCAGGAGTCATCCACTGACTGCTGCCATAAGTTGTCAAAAGGCTTGACCTGCCATTCTAGCTGTCTTTCTCAACTAAAAAAGGTCAAAACTTCTTTTGGCTTCCTAGTAAAAATCTTATATTGTTTGTGCCAAAGTCCTGAGGAAGCTCCCTTTGTTTCTTGGCAAGTTTAATAGTGAATCCTTCAAAGAAATGATCCTTAACCTTCCTGTGGTAGAGATATAAGATAAAACTTCAACAATATGTCAAGGACCATACAAAATAGCACATTAAGTTTTCATTGGGACAAAGGCATCAGACAGAGATGAAGCCAGGAAGACCCTTTTTTAATAACTGTACAAAGGCTAAAAATGAAAAAAAAAAAAAGATTAAAAAAAATAAAACCTTTGCAAGAGGCCAAGGAGACAAATAATTTGGCCATGATTTTAAGTGAGAATCACATAGTTGGTCAGTATAGTCAAGGTCTGTAATTTCTTCTCCTATAGACTCCTCTGGAATAGAAGTAAAATGCTATGGGCAGCTAGGTGGCACAGTGAATAGAGCACTGTCTCTGGAGTCAGGAGTCAGATACTTAACACTTACTAGCCATGTGACCTTGGGCAAGTCACTTCACCCCAACTGCCCTACCTTCCTCCCTCAAAAAAAAAAAAAGAAAAAAAGAAGTAAAATGCTTTTAATAAGCAATCTTTTAACTCACATATCCAACTGGCAAAAGCCAAAGACAATCAGCGTGGCCCTTCACCCTCTATTTTTCATTTGATCCTCAATTCTCATTTGTGCCCTAGAAGCAGAATGTAAATCTTGTCTCAGGCCTCCTCCCCTTTTGGCAGAAGATTCATTAAACAAGGGGTCTTTACTATCTTCCTCAGTATCAGGGTTCAGTGCTAACATTTCACAGATCCTGAGACAGAAGAAACTTTTTCAGAAGTTATCTAGTTTAAACATTAAGAATAAGAACCTCACCTACATTATACTTGGCAGGCAGGCCTTTCAGCTTTTGCTAAAAAATTACCAATGGAGGAGAAAACTAAAAAAAAAAATTCTAAATTTGACTACTTGCAATTCTCACCCATTGTTCCTAGTTCTGTCCTCTGAGGTCAACAGAAGTCCAAGTCCTCTTTCCCAGAACAGCCCTTCAAAAATACTGGGGGACAGTTACCACGCCCCACCAAATCTCTTCCCCAGAATAAACATTTGCAAATCATTTAACTAGCATTCATATCAAATGAACTTGATGATCTTCATGTTGTTTATTCTTCTATAAGATTATCGACTTTCTTCCTTAAACATACCCTCTGGAATGAACATAGGGGATCAGCCCAGGCCAAATTGAGTCATTTCTTTAGCCTTGGATACAAATCTTCTCATGGCAGCCTGAGACTGCATTAATTTTCCTGAAAACCATATCTCAATTAAGTTTGTAGTATATGAAGCTCCAAGATCTTTTTCAAGGAAATTATCATTTTACCATACCTCCCCTATCTCATACATGTGATGGCGGTGTTTTTTTAACCCAATGTAACATTCTTCCCTATTCGAATTTCAGATTAATTGATTTGTGCCAATGTTCTGGAATCCTTGGTTTGTCAAACATCCAGTGTGCTAAGTGTCCCTCTAGTTCTATGTTTTCTGTCAAATTCATGAGCTTGCATTCAATGCCTTTATCCAGTTAATGGATTTTAAATGTTACATAGCACAGAACTTCAAAGCACTCCACTGGAGACTCCTTCCAAATTGACACTGAGAGCCACTCTTTGCATCTAACCATTCCATTAGCTCCACCTGATTTCGTTCATAGCCCTTGAATTCTTTTTAGAAGAAAAGCAAGAAAGACTTTGCTAAATTCTTTTCTACATGCTAGGTAAACTATAGCTGGTAGACATGGTGCCTTACATATACTACAGCATGATTTTAATAAATATGAACCACTTTGAATTCTCAACTCATTCCCTCTCATCCTCAGTTCCCTTTTCTTTTTCTAATAGGTCTTTCCATTCATATACCATTACTGATACCCTCCTATATGGGTATCATTCTATACTGTGCTGAGATCTCATCCCCAAGGGAATGGTGAGGAACTGAACAGGCTCATAACTTTTCCTCTTCTTCTTCCCCTTAAAGAATATTTCTACCCCTTTCCAACATCACTGAACAAGAATTGTATTTAGTAAAAAGAGTATATTTACTTGTCCTCCCAAATCCTCAGTGTCCTTTGCTTTTCACCTCTGCTGGCACTATTTGCCTGTTGATATCAATTCTCCATCAATCTAGCCAATACTTTATTCCACAGTAGCCCTACTAAGTGCTTGCTGTCATTCTCGAGTCATTTATTTCTACTTTCTGGGTTTTTCTTTCCTTATCTATAAAATGAAGAAGTTGGAATCAGCAGTTCTCAACCTGTGGGTTATGTTCAATTTAAATACATCCTGCAAATCAGACATTTGCAATTCATAACAGTAGCAAAATTACAGTTATGAAGTAGTAACGAAAATAATTTTATGGTTGGGGGTCACCACAACATGAGGAGCTGTATTAAAAGGTCAAGGCACTAGGAAGGTTGAGAACCACTGGAACAGATGCTCTTTAAGACCCCTTCTAGCTCTAAATCCTATGAGGCTCGTATTTATATTGTATTACAATCCCATAATAAATCTCCTTCAGGTCCATCTCACTAGCTAGTCTCCCTTCACCTGGTGCTTTACTACCACTCCCTTGACCTTGATCCTGTTGCCTTCATTTCTCCTCCCTGTCAGCCCTTCCCTAGGAAAACAAAAACAAAAACAAAAAATCTCAGAGCTCTTCTCAGAGGTTGCTGTTTTGGGGACTGGGGAATAGCCTGCCTTGAATGGGTACCTCGTTAGTTAAATCACCTACAGGAGTATGACATTCTTGGAAATAATCACTATTAAATTGTCATTAGCTTACATAATACTTGGCTTGTGAGAATCAAATGATTATCTCAGCTGATTCTCATAACAAATATGAGAAGTACCAAAATGTAAATATTATGGCTTCTATTTTGCAGATGAAAAATCTGAGGGTCAGAGAAGCCCAAGTCACATAGCTAATATATATTAGAATCAGGACTGAAACCCAGGACTTATGACTCAAAAGTAATAGTATCACACTTATGCTAACTAGATACAATGGCTGAGGTCCTTTTGGGGCACAGGCTGTGAATAAGGTGGCTTTAATCCTATTCCTAAAGCAGTTAAAGTACTGGTTGGGGCCAGAGTGCAACATGGTAATCCTTTGCTGTCTCCCCACACCCTTCTATTCCTCGTGTACCTTGGAACAAAGCTTTTCATCTCCTTATGGTGAATACCTGAGGTTGTTAGTACAATCCAACTTCAAACCTAGTCACTTACCTTACGTAAACATGGAGTACTGTAGAAACATACTAACTTCTTCCATGTTTACAGGATTTCTATTTCTTCTTCTAGTTCACCTTCTACTCCTTCATTTCACAACATCCTGCCTTTACTTCTGTAGAATTTGAGGTTATTCTATTTTTCTCATTAAAGTTACTTTAAAAATGTGTTGGGGGGGGGGGGAGGGTTCAGCCCTTTTACTATGACCCTTTTACTATGACTATAGCCTAAAAGAACAAATTGCTTTTTTCAGTTCTTTTTTTTTTCTTGATGGTGACAAACACAATGCCAGAACAGCCGATTTGAGGATGTTTCCCAAGAGAACTCAAAACTATCAATAGACTGAGACCTTATCTTTCCATTCTCTTTCCACTAAGAAGATTGGCTGTTTCAAAAAGAAGAAAAATAGCCTTTCCACTCATGATGAGTAGGAGCTAACAGAACAATTCTTGCTTTGGTTCTCCCTAACTAAATTGTTGAATTTCCTTTCCTCCTTCTTTGTGGTCCTCTCGTATCTGACTTTTTTTTTGTCATGCCACGAGTGATTGCCATCCACTAAGTTAAGTATAGAAGTGAAAGTGATAAACATTTATAACTCAGTTCCAAATCGTAAAAATAATAATAGCAATTATGACTGCTTTTATCAAATAAGGAAATATGTTTTGTTCTTCTGGACTTCAGAAATTATCATTTCTAGAAAAAAACACAAGTTTTTGTACATGAGAGCTGTGGGAAATGCTTTTATTTTGCAATTAACATTCAAATGTCTTCAATGCATTATTCATAGCATTAATCCAGGACAAAATGTCAATATTTATGAATTTACCAATTAATTTTTTCTGAACCCGATTTCTCCTATCAGAGCAAAGGGAAAGAAGATTAAAGCTTACTTCCAGTGGGAAGGGTAAGATTTGGATCTTTTAGTCACTAAGGAAACACATTTCTATCATTTGAAAATATTCTCATTTCAAGTAGAAAGCTTCCAAGTGTAGGGAACCTGCAGCCTTAAGACTACATGTGGCCTTCTAAATCCTTAAGTGTGGTCTTTTGACTGAATTCAAATTTCACCAAACAAATCCTTTTTAGAAGGCCACATGTGGCCTTAAGGCTGCAGGTTCCCCACTCCTGGCACATTTTGAGTGTTGGCATAGTACCATGGAAAGAGAGTTTTCTCTGGAGTCAAAGCACCTGGATTCAATCTTGCCTTTGATGCTTACTGCCTCTGTGACTTTGGGCAAATCATTTAAGCTGCCCCTGGGTCTTAGTTTCTTCACCTGTAAGATGAGAAGTTTGAAGCTGATGAGTTCTGAGTTCCCTTCCAGTTCTAGAGAAGGGGTTCTTCACCTGGAGTTCATAAATTTGGATAGAAAAAAACTGACATCTTTATTTTTAGTAAATTCTAAGTGAAATTTAGCATAGCCTTCAATTATATATTTTTAAAAACCCATTATTCTGAAAAAGGTTCCATAGGGTTTCCCCATACCGCCAAATGGGTTCATGACACACAAAAAAGGTTAAAAACCCCTGCTCTAGAGCTATGCTTCTGTGGTCCTATGGCTATAAAAACTGGTTGGGACATTTGGGTGAAGCCCTAGTAATGGACGACAGGAAATATAAACCTTTGAGGGTAGCTACATGACGTAGTAAAAATGGAGTGCCTTACTTGCAGTCAGAAGACTTGATCACAGGCAAGTTAATTTACTCACGCCTCAGTTTCCTCAGCTGAAAAATGAAGGAGTTGGACCTGGCCTCCAAGGTCCATTTCAGCTCAAAATCTAGGATTCTTTGATTCTATGTTCTCTAACTCAATAAGGGTTTTGTAACTCTCATAAAGTTGCAGGGAAAATAAAGGACAAGTTATTGAAAACAAATTCCTATAGGTCTGTTCTACCAATAGCTCACAGCAGTGGCAGTTTCTGTGCATTCCAGTGTATTCCTTTAGATAGCACTTAAAGGATCTTAATGAGGCTAATGTGAGATTAGACCCCTGCTTCTCATTCTTGCCACCGTTGTCACTGACTTCTCTCTACGCAGAAAGCAATAAAGGGCTGCTAGTGACTTCCCGAAAGGCAAGAATGTGGTAGAAAGTCAGTGAAGAGCTCCCAAATACAATATCCCTATCAGCCAGCCATCAATCCTCCGTCTGTAGAAATAAACAGAATATTAATAGGTAGAAGATCTTACTTTCTGCGAAAGGAAAAAAAGATACCACATTTTCCCTCACTACAATTATAGAATGGGATTAGTTAAAAGTAGATATTAAGTGACAGGAAAATAATGATAGGCTGAGGCAAGAAGTGAACAGATGAACTATCATGGAATGACAACGATGCTGACAATAACAATGATGTCATACCTTAAGGTTTGCAAAGAACTTTACAAATGTCATCTTATTTCCGGCTCACCACAACCCTGGAAGGTAGATCCTATTATTATTCCAATTTTACAGATGAGGAACATGAGACTGAAAAAGGTTAAGTGATTTACCCAGGGTCACACAGCTAGTACGTGTCTGGGGCTGGATTTGAACTCAGATCTGCCTGACCTCGTCCTGCTCTATCAACTGTTTACCTAGCCACCTAAACTATTTAGACTGAGAAGGCCAAGAACGATTTGATTTTAGCTTCGATTATAATACTCAGCATCACAATTTAATAATAAGGAGGAAGGTTATCCTCTTCCTCAACAACCCTCACCTGTAATTTCTCTATTTCTACAACAGGAAGGCAATCCCTACCCTCACGTGGCATCGTGGAGAGTGACCATTATTCCTCATAGTGGAGAAACATGTGGCTGATATGCCATGAGTACGATCAGTCCTAACTCCCATTTGCTCCGAGTCTCTTCTTTACCATGATCCCCCGATCCCCCGATCCCCCGATCCCCCGACAGGGCTATCAAAACTCAAGGGAGGGCTGAGCTGGGGGCTCGAAAACTCCTAAAGGTACTTTCTCAGTCTTCGCTCTCTTTATCAAATAAGCTAACCTTTTCATCCTTCCCCCAAGAAAACAAGCAGCCAATCAAGCAATCAAAAAGCATTTATTAAGTGCCTACTATGTTCCAAGCACTCTAAAAGGTTCTAGGGAATACAAAGACAAAAGATGAAAAAATGTCTGCTACCAGTCAAGAGCTAGTTCTCATGTGGAATCACATAAAATGGTCATTTTCCTCAGCTTTTCACAGACTTATCAGAGCAGGTATTCTTAACTTGGGGGCAGGGGTGTCTGTGAACTTTTTTTCATAATATTTTAACAAGTTTATTTCAATATAATTGGCTTCCTTTATAATCTTTTGTATCATATATTGTGCATTTAAAAACATCATTTTAAGAGAAGAAGTCTATAGTTTTCACTAGACTTCCCAAGGAGTTCAAGACAAAAAAAAGATTAAGAATCTCTGCTATAAGAATCATGGCAAATCCATGCACCTTCTCCCTATAGAACAAGAAATTCCATTCCATTCCATTCCATTCAGCGAGGACTTATGGAACCTCCATCTTCCAGCCTTGGTGTCTTGCTCAGTAGCAGGTCACATGGCTTCCATCTCTGTTCTTTTTATTTTAAGAGATGAAATCTGTACAATTATAGTTTTTCTCCCCTTTTAGTAGTAAATGGTTACATACAATGTAACAAGAAAGGGTGGCTGTAGTCATGAATTTTTGAGCTGTAAGTCAACCAAAAGGAACAGTCTGACTACAAGTGTTGTCAATGGCGTTTGTTGCCTTGTACCACACAATACTGAGAAAGCAGAGTTCAAAGGCTTTCTGCCCTTTCTTGTGCAATTAATAAATTTTTTCAGAAGGTGCTTGAGAGAAAATGTATCTCTAAAGCAAAAACGAGACTAAACGTTCATGCCAGAATAATAATAATAATAATAAATAGTAACAATAAACCACACCACACTATTGTTTAACAAAAATCTCTCTTCAAATCCTCTTATAACATCATCTCATTTCCCTGACAGGAGCTTTAGGGAAAGGTTGGAGAGTTTACCCACTACAGATTACATAAGGAAGAACGAACCTTCCCAAATTTCTGATAAAAATCTTCCTCTGCACGTGCCAATGCCTCTTCATCGATATACACAGCAGGTCTTTTGGACATGAGGAAGTACTGCACCTTCCTCAGATTCCAGCCCATGATGTACTTCAGCCAGCCACACACAGCAGCTGTAGATCTGCCAACACCAGCATTGCAATGTACATAGACAGTGTGTCCGTTCTCAAGCAGGCCGTGGAGGAGACAGACCGCCTGAGGCAACATCTGCACTCTGCCTAGGATTGAGAAAGCAAGGCACATACACATTAGGAACAAAACCTGAATACCACAAGCTAATAATAACTTGTCTGCTGCACCGTGAAATCAGGATGCTATGCAGGGTGAGACAGGCACAGTAGAGCCTGCTTCTTTGCAAGGGTTGTTTGTTTGTTTTCTTACAGAAAAGGTAAAATTTTCCAACATGGTTAATAATTTCATGAAATCGCACTTTAGCAGGGTCAACTCAAAACCAATGGATCAACACCAGCAAAGGCCTTCATTTTGTACTGCTTGTCTCTTTTCACCACTACCCCCACAGAATTCCTTCCATATCTGGGCAAATGTCGCTCAACAGGAAAAGTTGACAAATATCTCAGAGTGGGCACAGCATTTTTTCTTGACACAGATTACAGCTGGTCTAGTAAGATAACCATGAACTGAGCAGAAAATTATTTTATTTCAAAAAGAACCTCTCACCTAAGTGCATCTCAATTTCATTTTATTTACACGTTCTTCCAAGGATATTTTGTTCCACAATATTAATATCAATTCTTACCCATTTGGATCATATAACAGAATTAGTCCAGAGGATTTAAAGAAATCAATTGAGTGTATCCAGTCTATGTTAATTTGAATTTGGAATTTGGACTATATAATATGGATAGATAACAGCATAGTAATCCTTGACTTAGAGTCAGGGTTCAAATTCTACCTTTGACAGTCATTAGCTATGTGACTCTGGGCAAGTTACCTAACCTATCAGCATATGATGCAATAGTAGTATATGCCAGATGTTTTTTTTTTAAATCAGTTTTCTAACTTACACATAAATAACATTAAATTTCTTTCTAATAATTATATCAAAATAAGCAAGAATGTATACCCAAATGAATGCCAAAAAAACTAGATATCAGAGAATTAGGTCCAGCATAGAAAGAAGAAAATAAGTAGAAGGGACCAATATCCTAGGAGACAATATTCAAGAGAAGGGGATAAAATAAAATTCATGGTCCCAGACAATTATAGGCAAATGCATAAATGAGTAATGAGCAAGATGAACTAGAAAAATATAAGAAGGTAAATTCACCTGTATCCCTGAGACATAGTGAGACTGAAATCATGACTAGAATGTATCCGAAAAGGAATGAATCGAAAAAGTGGGGGTGGCTGGGTGGTACAGTGAATAGAGCACTGGCACTGGCGTCAGGCACTGGGTTCAAATCTGGCCTCAGACACTTGATACACTTACTAGCTCTGTGACCTTGGACAAATTGCTTAACCCCAACTGCCCTCCAAAAAGCAAAAAAAAAAAAAAAAAAAAAAAAGAATGAAAAAGTGGGTGGTAATGTAGTAGTGTTAGATAGTAGGATTCCTAGTTCATCTATAAAAATCCAGGAATCAAAGGGGTGGGGAGGAGAGAGAAATGATCTACAGATTTATAGAATATTGCAAGTGAAAAAGATTTAAGGTAGCCTTCATTGCCTTCATGGACCAAGTAGAGGAAGAAACAGAACATGGTAGTATAATGGAAGTATATTACAGATTATTGGGACAGAAAGAAGAAATAAATGATGAATTCAGCAAACAGATCCTGGACATGACAAAATAGTGACAAAGGACTTCATCTACCCAGACATTTGTTGGAGCTCTTTCTGTGCTAATGCAGAGCAGCTGATAAACTCTTAACTTGTCTTAATAATTTTAGTCTTCAAAGGGCAGAGGAAATAATGAGTTGAATTGCTACTTTAGGTTTGACCCTGATTAACAAGGAGGAACTGCTAAAGTAGAAATTATAAGAACCTTTGCAGGAAGAGACCACTTCTTTTTACAGTTTGTGATAATCAAATATCTTCCGTGTTAATATCTCTAAGATCAACCTGTTTATTAACCATATTTTGTGCATCTCTATATAAAATTATATGAATTTGTATTTTGTATAGATGTACGTGTCTCCTCCAATAGAATGTAAACTCCTTGAGGGTAAGTACTACTTCACATTTCCCTTTATATTCCTATCACTTAGCACAGAACTTGACAAATCCCAATTTGTTCTGTGAAGTTTGGATTCTGTCAAAGGGCCATACTTGAGGACCTAAAGGGCCTCGAGGCTGCAGGTTCCCCACCCCTGCCCTATCCAATTCCTCTCTCCTTACTACCCAGACTTTTGTCTGCTGTAAGAATCCTTTATTCCTCTCACTCTCTTAGACTTTTGTTTTGTTTTGTTTTTAATCTCTATTTGACTTACACCAGAGATTCTTAACCTTTTTTCTGTTTCAGACCCCTTTTGCAATTTGGAAATGGTTCTTAGAAAAACAAATTCACGGGCCCCAGGGTAACAATCCCTGTCCTATACTCTGAACCTTTCCTAACTAAACTTAGGGTACCAGATGGGGTACCCTATCTTAGAGCTGACAGCTAATTTAAGAAGGAAGTCTTTAGGACCTCTCCTTTCCAGCCCCAGCCCTGGTCAAGACTCACTCTCACTATGTTCTTTTGCAACCTAAATGCTCGTGTGACTGTAAAAACCTCCCAGGATGCCAAGCATCTTTTCTCTGTTTTAATCTGGCACTAGATCCATTTGTGGCCCTTGATTTTTCTTCTGCCCACACCAGAAAATGAGTACAAAAAAGAGTCACCTTATTTCTTTCTTACTAGGGCCACTCCATAAAAGAAAAAAAAACACTCTTTCTTCCACAAACCCTAGTTGTTGCCTGGTTAAACCTGTGATGCACCCAGACTTATCCTCTGGTCCTAATCCCAAGTGACTCTCCTGGTCTACTGTCAACCATACCCAGGTATGCCACAGACCTAGCTGAGGACTGTATACTGAGGAGATTATGAAGGGGTAAGAGATGATTCGAAGACAAGGGCTGTCTTTTGCCTCTCTTTGTATCCCTAGCACTTAGCACAATGCATGGCACAAACATTAGTAAATGTTTATGACTATTAACAAGGGCTTCTATTTAGGGCGAAGAGTTGGGGATGCATATATACATACATACACATACATAAGTGTGTGTGTATATATAATATATATATACATTAGTCTCCTTGCTATAACAGTTCACAGTTTCTTATACATGCCTCTTTCTTGTCCCTCCCTCAATATTAAATGTTTCTGTCTGTTTAGTTCATAATAAAAAAGGTTTTCAAAAGAAATAAACATCAGGTACTACCAGAGGAGGATGTCACTGCCAGAGGTCAGCATGAAGGCACTGAGGGATACTGAATAAGGAGGAGAGAAGGGTACCAAAGAAAAATTTCATCTTCTTTGCATTTTTCCCAAAGGCTAGCTCTGGAAAGATCAATTCTGTTCCCACACATGTTAGTCATGCATATACATGTTTATATGAATCTACATTACTTTCAGTAAAAGGTATTAGGGGAGGGTTAGGTTTAATTGTTGTTGATATTATTTTGTCCGTGAATAACTTTTTTTCCTGAAACATTCAAGTGTAATACAGACACACTCTCCCTAGTGCTGTCAGACGCACTTCTTGGTAGTCGCATTAATAGACTGCTAAGAATATTCGGTGTATTTTGAATGTCAGATGAAGAGTTCAGGATCTGACCTTGCCTCCAGCCTTTGCTAAGGCCCATTAACTGTCCCCAGAAATTAGTGTGTGCATCCATTGCCATGCCACAAATTAGAATCATAATAAGAATGGTTTCCTTGCAAAAAAATATGAACTGAATTTGAAACAAGGATTTTGAAGCAGGCATCAGGTTTGAGTGCTTTTTATTGCTCAGGTAAAATCGCAACCTGAGGGGAGGAGGCGGGGAACAACACTTAAACATCTTCTCTGCCTACAACAAAGCGTACAAGAGTAACAATCGATTGTACAATTGATTTTAACAGCTCAGTGACAACTAGTGGTGACAGTCTAGCCTAACAACTGTCTTCTGTCTTAGACTTCATCTGACAGCATTATGCTGCAGCTCAAAACACTTCCTGATAGATTTTTCTCTTGGGCGCTAAAAATATTCAGCTAAATTAATCTATATGTTCACACACTCATCCTGTGAGCCTCACAGGCGGATTGATTTATTGATAAAATGTCCTATTGGGATGCAGGAATGGTTATTGACTCTTTGACTGCTGGCTATTCTAGGGAAAGTCTGGCTCGGAAGAAAACCCTTTAGCCTTGAGGGCTACACAGTGTACTCTATTGCAGATAGTAGAATAATAGTCATCAAGGGGGTTCCTTAGATCTCAGAACTCAAGCTTAGGCATAGAAGCTATCTAGGCCAACCTCCTTATTTTGCAAAAGAGGAAGGTAAGGTCAAGGAGCTTTAAGGAACTTGCCCAAGTTTACACAGGCAGCAAGTGCTAAAGCTAGCATTTGATTCCAAATATTGATGCCGCATTCAGTACTCTTTCAATTGTACCTACTCTTCTCTGAGAAAAATAAATCATTTTAATGTATTTCAATATGTTTCTATGAGAGGCAGCTTGTCATGGTAGATAGAAAGCTGCCCTCAGAATGAGGGAGACCTGGCTTTAGGTCTTGCCTCTAACACATACCAGCTCTGTGATCCTGGGACGGTCTTTAAATCTCTTAGGATTCCAGAAAATTCTCTAAGGCTACAAGCAGAACAATGCGTACTTTGGCAGAAGGATTTTTGTAGAGAACTCCCTCTACCATTGAGATCACAGGTCCACATCTCCCATCTCCTTCCCCACCAAAAAATGTTTCAATATGTTGCCATACCAAGAATGATGTTATACTGTCAGTAGTCAAGAAGCATTTATTAATGACTGCTATGTGCCAGAGACTTTGCTAAACGCCAGAAATACAAATATAAGAAAAAACAATTCCTGTCCTTAGAGAGCTAACATTCTTGTGAGGAAGCCAACACATAAAATGAAGATTATAGAAAGTGGGAAGGAGAAGATATCCCATACTAGGGCATGAATGTAGAAGCCCAGAGGAATACAGCACAGTGGGAAATGAAGAGAGGGTTGGCCTGGTAGTCCTCCTTAAACAGAGATTCTGCAAGGAACCTTCCACTAGCCAATTAGAGGACAGAGGATACTTCTGAAATGTGAATTTCAGGGCTGAATGATGTTCTAGGATGAAGAGCTTTCCTGGGCATGATGAAAAAAACCAGACGAGTAATATGCTAGCTGGCATAGTCTAATTGTCACAGACTGGCCCCATACATCTCTTTAACCCTAAAAAAAAAATGTTTATATAAAAATTCAGCCAGATATAGACATGTTCAGTTTTAATTCAAGCTTTTGCTCTTCAATTATGAAAAATGATCAATTAAGTCAACAAGTGCTTTCAAATTCTGATTACTATGACAACAAGGAGAAATCAATAGTGCACATGAGGACCATGCATGCAAGGTTTGGGCTGGAATAGAAGTTCATTAGCAGAATTCTTTGAAGTTTCATCATGCCTCCTAGTAATTACATTACAGAACCAAAATCATAATCCAGGGCTAAACCTCCAAACTGCTCAACTGTAAACAAGATTGTCAACATCGTGTCTTCACAATTTAGCTTCCAATCTGACCATTCAAATGAAACTGCTCTCTCCAAAGTTATTAATTAGCTCAAAGTACCAAAGATATCATGATTGCCAAATCTGATCATCTTCTCTCTGCCCTAATCCTTCTCCACCCATCTCCTGAATTTGATACTATGATCAGCCCCTCTTCTCTGGGTTTTTCTGATATCACTCTCTCCTGGCTTGTCTCCTACCTGTCTGACCACTCCTTCATTGTTTCCTTTTCTGACTGTGTTCCAAGGCTCTATCCTGGCCTTTCTTATGTTCTCCCTCATCTACTCTCTCTCTCTCTCTCTCTCTCTCTCTCTGTCTCTCTCTCTCTCTCTCTCTCTCTCTCTCCCTCTCTCTCTCTCTCTCTCTCTCTCTCATAGCTATCACCTTGATTCATACCCCCCTTACCTCTCAGATGATTTCAGCAGTCTCCTAATTGATCTCCTTTCTTGGTATAGAATGGACTCCTGTCCATCCTATATACTTTTGACAAAGTAATTTTCCTCAAGTCTACGTAGATCTGACCAAGTGACTCTCCTAATTCAACCAACTCCAATGGAATAGGAAGTGATTGCCTCTTTGGATAAAAGATAAATTATGTTTAGTTTTTAAAGCCCTTCATAACCTGTCCCCAACCTATCTTTCCAGCCTAATTGGATGATACTCTCCCTTCCACATTGCTCTTCATCCAAACCACCCTTCGTTCCTCATACATGACATTCCATTATTTGTCTCTAGGCCTGTCCATGCCCCCTACCTAGAATGTACTCTGGCCCTACCTCTACTTCAAAGACTCTTCCCTTCCCTTAAAGGACACAATCATCTACATGACACCTTTCCTGATACTCCCAACTGTTAGTGCCCTCTTACTCAAATCACCTTGCATTTAACTACTTTTTAATGAGTTTTTATTTATTTACTTTATACTTATGCCATACATATTTTTATGTGTTCCTGTTGGCTCCCCTCATTAGAATGTCAATTCATTGTGAGCAGAGATTATTTCATTCTTTGTACCTGAATTGCCAGTGCTCAACACAATGTCTGGCACACAACTGGTATGTAGTAAATACTTCCTAACTGACTGCCTGACTGATTGGTAGGGAGTTGCAGTTCCATTGCTCAAATGCTGTTTTATCTATTATTGAAAATTGTTGCTGAAGTTTTGGTAGGTTGGGGGTTTTTGTGTCCCCAGTGCTTAATAAAAGCTTTCTGAATGAGTGAATAAATAAATAGCACAGAACAGGGTAAGAGTGGAATGGGAAAATATAGCTCCATGTAAATTATGATTTACTGAACACTACTGTACAAATGTCCAGGTGAGTTAGTGAACCTCATCCCAAGAAAGCCAGTTTCATTATAAGATAGTCCTAAATAGGCAATACAAACCAGATGGAATGCTAAAGGGGACTAGCATTATTCTGATCCATGGTCAAACTGGAAGGTCCAGACTGGTCTTAAGAAAGAAACGGAACAGTTGATTCTCACCATAGAATGAATGTATCACATTCTGAAATGGCCTCACAACCAACATAACATCACAACCGCAAAAGGTTCCCCAGAAGAAGAATGATTACAGCTTGAGGCAGGACCACTGGGGAAGAAGTTAGACTGGATGACTTCTCAAGTCCTTTCTAAACAGAGAATTCTGTGATTCAGAAAAAAAAAAACAACCCAATTCCCTAATAGCACTCCTTCCATTATCTATGCACAATACAAAGGACTAATCACACTCCCAGTATTCTCTGAATTCAGTCACTGTCCTGAACACTGCCAAGGCCAGGACTGGAAACTGCAATGTGATTAGAGAGAATCACAACCTGACGACCAGAGCTTAAAAATCCCAACCCAAATAACAATTCAGTAATTTGAAGGACTTTGAATTTTATACCTACATACAGAAGAGGTGATAAAGAATGAGTGCTTTCATAGATAATGAAATGCAGTTGCATGGACTATATTCATCAGTCTACATACCTAGGATAGATAGTACAAAAGGACACTGAGCTGGGCCCAGAATTGAGGTGGAAGAGAACAGCCTGTATTGCCACTGGAAAACTATAAAGGTCTTTTAATGACCTCAGATTTCTCATGAAACAAAGGTCAGTCTTAATACCATTATTCTTTTGGTGATGTTATAAGGCTACCAGAAATAGAATATTACATTGTCTTAAAAAATGAATTTGAGAACCACAAAAGTTCAGTGGAGACATACAAGGGAAGGCATAAACAAGGGAAGAAGGAATTATGCAGGGGACACGTCAAAAACTTCATCAGAGGGATGTATGACTGGGGAAAAAAGGTGGGCAGGTCACATAGGAGTGAGAAAGAATTTAAGGACAGGCCAAGTGCATAGCTTTCAACCACACAACATCAAAAAAAAAAAGAAAAGAAAAGAAAGGTCTCTAGTACATCAGGTAGGACCCCACCCTCATAGGAGTACTAATGGAATGGGAGCATATGGCTGAAGACGTCATAGTATGGGCAGGCATGGATGACTTGTAAGTAATATTGTTGGAGAAAATACTCACATCAATTAAATCATAGAGTCAACTGGAGTGTCAGATCTCAAACATGAGAAAACCAGTCTTTCCTAAAACTCACATGAATAAAAACTAAGAATATATAATTATACAAATCTTATAAGAAGATCACAGGTATATATGATGACACTGGAAAACCACTTTGGAACATCAATAAACTGATCAACAGTCAATTTCATCAGAGTTTTAACCACGAAATCAAAATACAAAGTGCATAATAAAATTATGCAGCTAAATATAAAATAGATTTCTATCACCTGAATTTGCATTTTCAGGGGTTTCCTTAAAACATTTAGCAGAAACGCAGCCATCAGAATCATTACCTTCAGTACTCATGTCTGGTGTAGGCATCCATACATAGACCATTCCTTCTTCTTTATAGATCTTGATCATGGTCTCTGGAGTCATGGGCTCTGGGTAGCGGTTGCAACCTGATGAATTCTGTATAATATCCCATTCAGTCTGAAAGTTCATTACTGCTGTCACACCTAATTCATGCTTCAGTTTGATAGTTACATGCTCCAACTGTCGAGGGCAGCTTCCTAACCAGATATTTGGGAGAATTCTAGAATTTAAAAGCAGAGATAGGTATCATTGTGATTTAATTGATAAGGGATACATAATACATTACATTAAAACTTCATTTAACAAGAATGCCCAGACAACAAACCATTTAGGCTTCTGGTTAAATGGAACTCTCTGCTTCAGTTGGGTAAGTTGCCTCACTGACTTTCCCTTCATTTTCTAACAATTACACCATGCTTATTTCTGCTTGTGTGTTTTTTTCATGCAGTTCCTGACAATATTACCACAACTCCTTAACAATAATTTTATCTTTTAAAAGGTAGAGGAATCAAAAAGGGGAAATTTTATTCTAGATTAGATTTTCATTTAACAGAGAGGAACTGGTTACTAGAGTAGAAATGATGACAACAATGGGTAAAGTAACCACTTTCTACTACAGTATATGATGAAAGAAAGGAAAATTGGGCAGAGTTTGACATGGACCCTGTATTTTGGGAGAACAGGTTTTAAAGTCTAAAGAGAAAAGATAGATCTTACCTCATGGACCAAAATTCTACAGGAGAAATAATGCCCAGAAGGATATGAAATTCTCGAAAATGACATTCTGAAGACACAAGTGAAACAATCTCAACAAAGATGAAAATTAAAAGATGTTCTAGAGCTCAATGAAGATGAATAGAAATTACACCAACAAAATTATATTTTTACAACATATGTATAGAAGATGGAAGCAAAGTTAGGTAACAGAGGATGAACAACAAAGGCATACCACAGTTGTAAGAATAATGTCCAGGGACCTAAACTTCAGAATGTGCTGAGGCTAACAAGAATAACTAAAAAGAATTATTATTTTTGGCTACATTGAGGAAAATAGGATGATCTAAGTAGGGATAGGACCACTTCTTGGGGTGGATGTAATGATGGATGCCACAGATAGAGTGCCAGGCCTAGCGTCAGGAAAATCTGAATTCAAATCCAACTTCTGACACTTACTAGCTCCATGACCCTGGGCAAGTCACTTAAGTTGTTTGCCTCACTTTCCTTATTTGTAAAATTAGGATAAAAATAGCACCTACTTCCCAGGGTTGTTGTAAGGATAAAATGAGAAAATTGTAAAGTATTTAATACAATGTCTGGCACATAGTAAACATTATATAAATGCTAGTTATTATAATTATTATTGCTATTATTATTATTATCTGACAGTAAAGAAAAGGCAAAGCTGCCCCAATTTTTTTTCTTCTTTTATCTCTGCCAAAGAGAAGGACTTTTGAGCCAGAAAAGGCAGAACAAAAATGGCCAATAGGGAATTAACCACCAAGTTCAATAAGAGTACTTAGCTGGATAAATTCAAGTTGCTGGAATTAGATAAGCTAGGCTCATCCTTGGGCATTGAAAGAAGTAGTAGATGAGATTGCTGGGCCAATTTTACCAAAAGTAGAGTTGAAAGATTATGGAGAAGAGAAGTAGCACAGACATACAAAATGTTGTCCTGATTTTTTTTTTTTCAAACAAAAGAACAGAGACTAAAAATTATACACCAATGGCCTTCACTTCAATTCCTGGGAAGACTCTGTAATGAACTAAGTAAAATTTGACTGATGAATAACCCAAAAGGAAATTCTGATCGTGAAGAATCACCACAGCTTCAGCAAGAATAAGTCACACAAGATCACCTTCTTTCTTTTTTGTTTTTTTTTTAAGTTACTAAACTAATACATTAGGGGGATGCTAAAGGTAAAGATTACTTTATCTCTTCCCCAAACCCATTTGAATTTACTGTCCATTTTGTTTCATACAATTTAGTACAGAGGTCTCACAAATAAAATCTTTTGGAAGAAAAGAGTGGTTATGGGGAAATGGGGCTATGTGAAGAAAATGAAGCATGACAGACAGTTTTATTTTAGGCTAATAACTGGATATATTTATTTTGAAAAACACTGGTAGACTAAGAGAAAGTAGCTTCTCCTACAACAAAGACCTAAGTAAGCACCAGAAGGAGTAATGGCTGGAAAATCTAAAAAGAAACCGCAACAGGTCATTTTTCAAGCCTAAGATCACAGATGTGACCCACAGGCAAGGAACTAGGGTCCCTAGTACTCTAAACAGGGCTAGACCTCTAGCATAGGTTTACCCAGAATGGGCGAGAATTGCAGGCTCAGCCTCATAGGGTTCAAAAAGAGCTTGGTCAACAGTGCAAGACTGCTGAGAGAAGATGGAGGAATTAGCCCTAGGTCCACAACAGAGCTAGGCCAGCAGCATACCCAAAATGAATCTCAAATCAGTGCTAGTCCCCAAACAAAGATAGACCAAGAACATGTTTGCTCTCAACCTGCTAATAAGCCTTTCCAACCAGCAGACAAGAGGTTGACAACAACCACTATCTACTTAAATAGATTGGGGCAAGTCTTCAGTTGTGTTGCCTAAACTCAAACTGAGGCTGGAGTTTGAAAAGCCCAGGAAGATAGCAATCTGACCATGTCCTTGATCTGATAGCATAGGATTCCCTGAAAGTACTGAAAGTACCTCCCTGCCTGAAGGTAGGTGTCCCTAAAATCTTCAGTACTCAGAACTCAGTACCCAATACCTGAAAAACATCAAGACTAGAACTTAGATAAGACAAGCCAGGACCATACCAGGTCAGAATAATCCTACCTGAAGTTTGCAGAGTGTAGGCCTAATACAAAATGCAAATCTTGGAAGTGAGACTGGAAGAATGAGCAAATAAATGGTGGGGGGATGGGAAGAAAGAAAGAACTATTATGAGGCCAGAAATGCCCAAAACAAAAATCCAGAGCATCAATAAGCAAGGCTCAAAAGAAAACACAGCTTGCCCATATGATTAACTAGAATTCCTAAAAGTAAAAAAAAAAAGGAATAGGTTTTTTTAATAGTTAAATATAAATTAAATGAAAGTGATAGGGGAAAGAATTGGGAAAGAAGTAAGAGCATTGAAGGAAGGACCTGAAAGAGAATTAAAAGCTTAGCACAAGAAGTACAAAATCTTACTTAAGTAACAGACTCTGAAAATTAGAATAGACCAGAAAGAAGTTATTGATTCTATGAGACAAAAAGAAATAGCAAAACAAAGTCAAAAGGCTGAAAGAAAAGAATAGGTAAGGCATCTCATAACAGAAACAACTAACTGGAAAACAGACCCAAGGAGAGCTAATTTAAGACTATCTGGACAACTTAAAAGCCACGACCAAAAGGGAAAAAAAGTCTATATATCACATTTCAAGAAATCAAAGAAGACTAATGTAGACAAAATTAGAAGGAAAACAGAAAACTGGAGGGAAACCACAGTAAGTTTCTCTGAGAAAGGCCTCATTTTTCAAGTACATATGAACTAAGTCAAATTTATAAAAATAAGAGCCATTCCACAGTAGGAATGGTCAAAGGATGTGAGGCAGTTTTCAGAAAAAGAAATCAAAGCTATCTAAAGTCACATGGGGAAAATAAATCTCTAAATTACTACTGACTAGAGAAATGAAAATGAAAACAACTCTGAGGTACCACATCACACCTATCAGATTGGCTAACATGACAGAAAAGGTAAATTACAAATGCTGGAGGGGGTGTGGAAAAATTGGGACATCAATGCATGGTAGGTAGAGCTGACTACTGATCTAACAATTGTGAAGAACAATTTGGAACTATGCCCAAGGAACTATAAAACTGTGTATACCCTTTAATCCAGCAATACCCCTATTAGATCTGCAACCAAAGAGGTCAAAGGAAAGGGGAAAGAATTTATAACAGCTCTTTTTGTGGAGACAAAGAATTAGAAACTGAGGGGATGATCATCAACTGGGAAATGGCTGAACAAGTTGAGGTATATTATAAGAAATTATGAAAAGGATGGTTTCAGAAAAACCTGAGAAGATTTATATGAACTCATGCAAAGTGAAATGAGCAGAAAAAGAACACTGTGCACAGGAAGAGCAATAGTATAAAGATGATCAACTGTGAAAGACTTAGCTAATATGATTAAGACAATGATCCAAGACAATTCCAAATGACACATGATGAAAAAAGCTATCCCTCTCTAGAGACAGAACTGATGAACTCTGAATGCAGACTGATGCATACTTTTTTAAAACTTTCTTTATGGAGGGTGGGGATGAGGGGAGTGTTTGTATTTTCTTTTGCAAAATGGCAAATATGGAAATATGTTTTGCATGACTTCATGTGGATAACTTGTATCAAATTGCTTGCCTTCTCAAGGGGAGGGAAAGGGAGAAAATTTGAAACTCAAAATTTTTAAAAATGAATGTTTAAAAGCTTTCTGCATGCAACTGGGAAATATTTAATGAAATTCAAAAGAAAAAAACATTGGCCAGATATATTAGAAAAGATGCCAAAATAAAAACAGAAAGACTACATCTATCACTTCCTGAAAGAAATTCTCAGGAACAGCATAGAATCAAGTCAATAATCAGTTAATAAGCATTTATTATGTGACAGACTCTGAGCTAAATTAGGAGGACAAAAAAATAGAAGGCAAATCAAAACAAAAAGAAATGCAATCACTTCCCTGAAGGAGCTTGTGTTTTAATAGGAGAAGATGACACATGAAAAGAAGGGGTAAAGCTTGGGAAGGTGGGAAGGAGAATACTCCTGCAGGGGCCTAATGGATAACGTTGAGAGTCAGGAGTATATGCTGAAGAGGAAGCTATCAAGTCAAATAAAAAATACTTGTAAGGAGCTAGAGAGAATGCAAGTGTCAAGGGAACCAGTCAGGATCACATAAGTTTCAGCAGCTACCACTTTAAAGGAAGAGAGAACATGGAACATCATATTCTGAAAGGCAAAATATATGGACTTGAACCAAGAATAATGTACCCAGAAAAACTGAGTATAATCCTACAGGGAGAAAATGGATCTTTAAGGAAATTAAAGTCATTCAAGCATTCATAATAAGAAGACCAGAGCTGAGGGATAAGTTTGAAATACAAACATGGGAGCAAAGAGAAACATAAAAAGGAAATGCAAATGAATAATCAAAGGGGATCTTTAACATATTCTGTTTATATTCTAATGGGAGAAGTAGAGGGGAAGAATGATAAAAGTATGCCCTCACTTACCTAATGTTATCATGAATCACAGGAGGAGTCAAATAAAACTGAGAGCCTGGGAATGATTCCATTATATCTGATAATCTCAAAAGAAGAAATAAAAAAGGAGTGGAGGAGGATATGTTCAGGAATAAAAGAGAAGAAATGATAGGGAATACTTATTCTCTGACATAATTAGAAAGCACAAGAAGAAGTCTACACACATGAGAACAGAGTAGGGAAAAAAGTACCAGTTTTTCCCTTCATGGGCACTAGCTACATTTTTTAATTTGCCAGGAATCCCTTTAATAAAAACAGGAAACTAAGCCAGATCTATAATGTTTATACCTTCATAAATCATGATGGAAAATGCTATGGAGTATTTTATTTTCTTCTTTAAGTTGTCAGCATAAATCTCCAGCCAATTTGTTGATGCATTCAGCAACTGGGTTCACTAACAAACACATTTTTAAAGGCTTGCTGTTTACCCAAAACAAAGAATTTCAAGTCTTTAATAAACATTATTTTATGAAGTCACCATCTATAAAGGGCTTTGATCATTTTGCAATGGTCTGCAACGAAGCAAAGCTTGCTTGAACTGCAGCAGCAGCATTCGATTTATTCACTGCAGTAAACATATTTTGTTGTCCTCATAAACCTTACTTTAGCAGACTTTACTTTCTTCTCTCAGTTTTCCTTCTGAAATACAAACTTTTCTTTATGACTAGTTCCACAGTGACAATGCAAACTCTATTCTTTTGCCACTGACACACTTTTATTAGAAACAAGGCACAATTTTCCCTTTCATAGAATGAAAAAGCTTGAAATATATGACTTCCATTGTCCTGTGACTTTTTGCCACTGATATGGCAGATGACATTAATTAGTTTTTAACAATTTATTTTAATTAAGGAAAACATGATCAATGTCAAAAAAAAAAAACCAACCTCTTATAAGGGCAAAAAAGACAACAATGAATGAACAAAAAGCAGTCATGACAGACTTTCATGTCCAAGCTAAACCAGTTATAGACAATCTTTAAGTTTTATAATGATATATTTAACATAAGAGCATTCCTAGGATGTTTCCATACTTATTAATCTATTTATAATATCACTTTAGTATGTATCATCTTAAAAATTTTCTACCATAAATCTATTTATTTAAGTGTTTTTAAAGGAAAAAATGGTCAATCTAATTGTCTATTTTTCTGGGGAAAAAATCTGCATTATCTAGTTTGGGAGACCACAAATAAAACATATGGTTTGGTTTACTATTTCATTATGCCTTTTAGTTCTGTGATGTCATTGATTAGGGACTCCTTTCATCAATGCAAAAAACAAGCCAGGCACACCTTCACATTCTGTGAAAGCATATACAGTCACAGAGGCAGAAAATTGAATGCTGTGAATATAAAATAGCAAGTTTTGTCAGTTTGTCTAGAATTTAGAGTATGTAATGTATGATCAGACTGGAAAAATAGGTTGAAGTCAGATTATTAAGGTCTTTAAATACCATACAGAAAAGCTTGTATTTTTATCAATTAACCCACAAGCATTTAAGTACCTATTATGTACTAGGCACTGTGCTAAATATTAGGGACACAAGACATAAATGAAATAGTCCCTGACCTCAAGGAACTTATATTTATAATAAAGATAATGAGTTTCATCTTGGACATACTGAGTTTGAGATAATGATGGGATATCCAACTGAAAATATTCAGTAGACAGTTGGTAGTCTGGGATTAGAACTCTGGAGAGAAATAAGGGAAATACACAGGTGAAATATATAGATAATTCAAGATCCCACTCGAGTGCCAAAAAAAAAAAAGCATTTAATTTTTTGTGGGGGGAATTGGGGGGTTTTGCTTTTTGGAAGGGGGAGGGCAGGGCAATTGGAGTTAAGTGACTTGCCCAAGGTTACACAGCAGTAAATATTAAGTGTCTGAGGCCAGATTTGAACTCAGGTCCTCCTGACTGACTCCAGGGTTCGTGCTCTATTCACTGCACCACCCAGTCACCCCAGCATTCAACTTGTTAAAGCAAAAATAAATAACTAGAAACTTCAATGATTCTTTTCAAACATGGTGACTCTCACACTTATTTAATGTCATATAAGATTCCTTGATAGATATATCCAAAAGAAAACATGATTCTTTGATTAGCAATACCAAAGTATCTTCGCTAAAAATATCCACCATTGTGAGGATGCCTTTCGCAGAATCCAAATGGAAAGGGATTCTCTGTATTCTATGAATTCTTAACCACTAGTTGTATCATAGGTCTCTTTGAGTCATGGACACCTTCTCAAAATAGTGGTTTTAAATTCATAAAGTAAAAGACATAGAATTAATTATATTGAAATACAGTTATAAATATATATATTTTTAATTCACTGGCCCCAAGTTAAGAATCCCTGCCCTAAATGGTGAACTCTTCCAAATACTCCTATATGTGGCTATCACTGAATACAAGTCGTCCCAAATGAGATCTATAGTTACTCAAAACAATGACCTAACGATTCACACAGATGATACAAATGGAGGAAGAATGACTATATCTGGACTACTGTTAAATGGGGAACTCACTGAGTCGGTCCATTACTACACATGTCTTATACAAGTACTGCAGATGAACAATGAAAAGAACAGCACAGGAGAAAGAATTAATTCAGGAAAATGTGATTTCGTGTGATCTCAGGCTGCTTCTCTAACACAAAAACTCATAGTTTACAGACCAGTATTACTCTGGCAATGCTATATAGTTATGAATCATGGAATAACTAAAAAAAATCAAAATCAAAAGTAACCCAAAGGCTAATGGGGAGATGCATGGTTTGTCTAACTACTTCCTCCAAAGGTTACCAGTGCAATTAGCAATTTACCTAACTGCTAAATTCAAAAGTTTTTCCTCCAATCTTATAACTCTCTCTTCCTAGATACATGTCCTCCTTAGGTTTTCATGATGCTTGGCTCTCCTGCTCCGCTTGACCATTTCTCATCTGCTTTGCTGGATTATCATGCATGTCTTGCCCCTAACTATGGGTGTTACTCAAGACTCTGTTCTGGTTCTTCATTTTCTCTATATAGATCTTCTCAATTAGTGACTATGTCATCAGCTTCCATAAACTTAATTATTTCTTTGCGAGTCTATATATGCATCTCTCTGTCTATCTCTTTCTCTGTCTTTCTCTCTATCTGTCTTTCTCTCTCCATACAAACTTATACAGATAGATACAAATAATTATCATCTAGTTTAGGCACAGTCTGTCACTGAGATTATCATAAATGATATTCAAGTTTAACATAATTGAAGACAGTTTGTACTCCACTGGCATAATCTTCAAGAATCCAGGACCACCTCCAGGCTGCAATAAGGCATTTGAGTAGGATTTTTATGAAGGCAACAGAGTCTGCTGTCTGCTTACCAACGAAATACAATGAAGTTAGTGACAAACAGGTTGCCCACAAACAAGTCTTTGGCTATGACTAGCCACAAAAACAAATAAAAATGCAAACCAGTCTTCAGGTCTGTGTAGAATTTTTTGCTTCTACAGTAACAGAGGTAAAATGGTAGAAAAGTTTTTAAATCATCTACAAACATTAATTCAACTTTTGGCAACCTAAATAGATCATTGTACAATGACTAATGTATTGATATATTATAGGTAGTTAGGATACTTTGGAGAAAGCAATTTAACCCGTTTCATAAACTGGCATGATGATTACATAGAATGGGATATCACTTTAAAATATAAGGAGGCAAAAAGCTGAATATGCTCCTATATCAATAATTAAAAGTAACTGCTTACCTTATGTTTTAT
This sequence comes from Pseudochirops corinnae, assembly GCA_028646515.1. Classification (NCBI taxonomy): domain Eukaryota; kingdom Metazoa; phylum Chordata; class Mammalia; order Diprotodontia; family Pseudocheiridae; genus Pseudochirops; species Pseudochirops corinnae. The sequence goes on along the minus strand of CM053586.1, from coordinate 79,152,944 downwards.
GTTTCCATATTCTTTGCGTTAATAAAATTACGTTATATATATCTTAATATAATATAATCTTATAATTATATATATATATATCTTTCACTTGTACATCATTTAGTCTTCATTGTCAAAAATTAAATTACATCATGGCAGAACATTAAAGTGAATCATCTTGACTACCACCAGGTTCTGGGATGAACAAGGTGTTGGCCTCTTAAATGTCTATGAGGGGTGTGGCAACTGCACCACCCCAGCTGGCCAAAGGCATATTGAAAACAAAGCATCTTCCCCTCTTCTACATGCTTCTTTCCTGGCCGTCCTTGATCCGTTTTCCACATGTACTTTGGCATTGATTTAGTCTTCTGCTCTATAGACTGTCCTTCCTTCACAACCACTGGGATATAGCACTGCTTGGTCTCTTCTGATGCTCTCTTGGTTCCATGTTAATATCATGGCTATGCTCCTGCCTTAGACTTCCATATTACCTTTACAATATCTTACCATTTATTTCTTTCTACTTTGCCTTCATTCTCAAAGGGACAAGCATTTGAGGCTTACTTATTCACTTATTCACCACTCTTGAGATCACTATGCTATACTACCATGGGAAAACCAATTCATGTCTCTGGGCCTGGGTTTTCTTACCTATAAAATGAAGGCATTGAATTAAATGGCCTCCTAAGATTCTCTGCAACTCCAGATTTATGATACTATGACCCTATAAACTGTAACCAGTAAATTTCCTCTGCCATTCCACTAGGTCTCCCTTGCTTTGTAGCCCTGTACAACCCTGTGAGCCTGAAGCAACTTTGCAGAAACAGAATTAACCCCAGTATTTGTATTTCCAGTCCTGAGATTCAAGGGACAATAGGTGAGCATTATCCACTTCTCAGGGTTCTCAAAGAAAACAGAGATGCCACAAGTTTATCTGACATAATCCAAAATATATTAAGTACTTATTATGTACAAGGTAACAAGGTACACAGAGAGGCAACATGTCATGGTGGATAGAGAGCGGCCTTTGGAATCCTGGATTGAAGTCTTTCCTATGAAATATACTAGCTATGTGACCTTGGCAAGGCACTTAAGTTTTCTGTGCTCAAGGTAACCTTTAAGACAACAATAAGTCACAAAACAACTGCAAATCTACAGTGGTAGAGAGTAATTACAGAATAAAACATTAAAATAAGGACCCAGTAGAATTTCCACCCAAACTTTGCCAAATGGTAGAAGAAGAGCTCATAAAGATACAAAGGTGATGAATGAAGATTAGGTATTCAGAGCCTACAGTACAAGAAAACAAATTGCCCTACAAGAGTCAGGAGATTTAATCACAGGATCATAAAGCTAGAAAGAATGTCAAGATATTATCTGGTTCAGTCTCCTGTCTTCAGATGAATTTTAAATCACTAGGAATCTTAGGGCAAGTAAAGAAACTAAGAGGAAAAACTTGGTGTCTTAAAAATGTATGTTTGTCTATATATGAACACACTCGTTACAGAATCACAGCAAATATCAGAGTAAGAAGGGACTTCACAGACCATCTATAACAACCCATACCTTTACAAGAACCCCCTCTACATCACAGCTGATAAGGACTTACCCATCTTTTGCTGGAAGACCTCAAGTAAGGAAGTTTCTATTACCTGCAAAAGAATCTCTTTCCACATTTAGACAGCTCAAATTGACAAGAAGTTTTTTCTTAACATCAAGCCAAAATTCACCTCTTTGAAACCTTTATTCATTGCCCCTAGTTCTGTCCTCTGGACCAAAGAAACCAACTTTATTTCACCTTCCATGTGATAGTTTTCAAATATTTAAAGACTTCCAATATATTCTCTTTTCTAGAGTAAAAATCCCTAATTCCTTCAACAAATCTTCATATGGCATGATCTTTAGTCCTTGTTCTTTCTCTAAACATTCTCCAGTTTATCAATGTCCTCCCCCAAAATGTGTCATTCAGAGCTGAACATAACACTCTGAATGTAGTCTGACCAAGACAGCATTAACTTTCTTGTCTGACATATCACACTAGTGAATCATATTAAAATCACAATTTATTAAAAACCCCAGATCTTTTTATCAGGCTACTCTTCCCAAATACTATACCTGTAATTTCTTGAATCAAAGTATGTAGGATTTTGCATTAAAACCTATGTCATTTCGTTTTATTATTTCATTCCCATTCTAGCCATCTCCTTCTTGCCAACGCCTTGAAGAAACATCTATCCTGGTGACCTGCTGTTATAAATGATGACAACTAGCTTCCCAGACCACTATTTTTTTCCCAATTACATAAGTCTTTTTTAAGTGCCTTTGATGTTCCAGGCATTGTGCTCTGGAGAAACCAGGTACAATCTTCAAGAAACTTACAATCTACTGGAACAATATTAAGAGACTTTTTAACATATCCATCCCAATATCTAGCACATAATGTATATTTAAATGTTTTTAAATTTTTTTGTAAATAGTATTTTTTCCAATTACATGTAAAGATAGTTTTCAACATTCATTTTTATAAGATTTTGAGTTCCAAATTTTTCTCTCTCCCTCCCTTCTTTCCTCCCTCCCCAAGATGGCAAGTAATCTGATATAGGTTATACATATGAAATCAGGGAAACATTAGTCATGTCATAAAAGAAGAAACAGAAAGGGGAAAACCACAAAAAAAAAAAGTGGAAATAATATGCTTCAATCTGCATTAAGACTCCATAGTTCTTTATCTGGATGTAGACAGCATTTTCCATCATGAGTCTTTTGGAATTGTCTTGGATCATTGTATTGCTAAGAAGAGCTAAGCCAAACATAGCTGATCATTGCATAGTGTTACTGTTACTGTATACTATGTTCTCCTGGTTCTGCTCACTTCACTTAGCATCAATTCATGTAAGTCCTTCCAGGTTTTCCAGAGCACTATTTTAGGAAAGTCTCAGATATTCTATCTCTCTTGACTGTCTATTCATCTCCTTCTCATCAACCTCCTTGCTGGCTTACTTGTCTCATTATCATTCCAACTACAGTTCTAGAACCATGAACCAAGATGAAATCTGTTCTGCCTTAACAGGGAGTCTCAGTCTAGTTCCCTATGATCTCCTAGGGCTACCACTCCCTTTATTTCACGTTTTCCTATTAGTACATAAGTTCTTTAAAGGTAGGGACTGTTTGCTTTTGTATATGTATCCCCAGTACTATCTTTGTCACATAGTAAACAATTAATAAGTGCTTTTTTCACTCTAGCATCTCAAGACCCTTTTTGCTTTCTCTCATTCATACAAGATATTGGTGATCCTCAGTTCTAAACTGCTGCCAGTTTCATAAGCATGTCATTTGTGTTTTTATTTAAATCGTTGATAAAAATGTTAAACAGGACAAGGTCAAGCACAGATCTCTGGAGCAATCTATTAAAGACTTCCTTCCAAACTGACACTGAATCATTAATTACTACTCAACCAGTTTCAAACATATCTAACTGTATTATTTGTTAGCCTATATGTTTCCATCTTATCCACCAGCACAGTATGGGAGAATCTCAAATGCTTTGATAAAATCCAACTAAACTCTATCTAAAAATTTCTGAACTACCAGTCTAATAATGCTGTCAAAACATGAAATAAGACCAGTATGATAAGTTTTTTTTCGAAGCCTTGATGGCTCTTTGTGATAACCACATCCTTATCTAGGTGGCCAATGACCATCTCTTTAATAATACACTAAGAAAATTTCCAGGAAAATCTAAAATGAAATGTAAGTTTATAGTCTGAGATTTCATTTTTTTTAAATCATGCCATTTACCCTTGTCCAACCTTGAGGTAGCTCACCTGTCTTCAAGGGTATTTCTAAGAAAACTAACAGTGATTCAGCCATAATATCTACCAACGCTCTTAGTAACATGGGGATAGAGTTCATCTTCAACTCAGAACTAAGAGGTAAGTTTCTTGAGCGTAGAAACTTTTTCCTTTCATCTTTGCATCTTCAGGGCTTAGTACAGTGTTTTATACATACTAGGTGTTTCATAAATGTTTGAATTGAACTGAATCGAATCAGGAACAGGTAAACACTCTCTTAACTATTTTAATACTTATCTTGGTTATAAACTCATTATCAGCCATTTTTGTTTTAACCTTTGCAATCCAAAAATCATTTCTTTCATAGAGAAAAGAGAAGCAAATAAGAAGTAAGTAGCTAAGTCTTTTTTCTGTCATCATTTATCATCATTCCATCCATCCTTAGCAACAGTTCTATCCCTTCTTTGATACCCCTTTTTCCTCTAATGTAGCTAAAAACAATCAATATTTTTGTTATTCATATCTCCTTAATCTCCTAACCCTATCCTTACCAAAGCATCCCATACTTTTGGGTTCATCCTTCAAGTATCCAATCCTGCTTCCATCTTCAAGATGCTTTTATTGATATATTTTTCCTTTATATCACCTTCATTTCTAAATATGTACATTTTCACCCCATCCCACACAGCAAGATGTTCCTTGTAACAAAGAACTTTTTAAAAGAGAGAGAAAAAAAATCAATCAACACATTAATGTGATCTGATGGTATATATTCCACTTCAATAATCTCCTACCTCTGGAAAGAATGATAAATAGGCACATTTTCTCAACTTTTCTCTAGCATTAAGCTCTTTAGTTATTATAATTATGGTACTCAGGTTTCTCTCTCTCTGGACTTTTCCATTTTCATTCCTGTAGCAATTCAGATAAGTATTTATTAGGCTCCTACTATATGTCACCCTTTTAGAAGCAGTTACATGGCTCAGTGGATAGAGTTCTGGGCCTGGAGTCAGGAAGACCTAAGTTCAAATCCAGCCTCAGACCTGGGCTGTGTGACCCTGGTCAAGTCACTTAACCTCTGTTTGCCTTACTCTACTGGAGAAATGGTAAACCACTCTAATATCTTTGCTGAGAAAATTTCAAACAGGGTCATAAAGAGTTGGACATAGGGGGGCGGAGCCAAGATGGCGGCGTAGCAGCAGCAATATATCACAGCTCTCACATAGCCACCCCAAAATACCCATGGAATAGGACTCTGGACCAATCATAGAACTTCAAAACGCACACAAAGATACTTCCCACTAAAGTCAGCTCGGCTACGAGGAACCATATCAGCACTGCCAACCGAAACCAGCCTGGCCTGAAGCCACAGCTGTGCCCCGGGGGCAGCTGGGCGGGAGGTGCAGAAAAGCCTCAGAGGTGAGCCAGCGGGATTAGCAACAGCTGCGAGTGGGGATTGTGAAAGGGGGAGATAAGTGTCCAGTCGAAAGGTCTCCAGAGCGGAAAAGTGAAAGGTGGAGGTTTTGCACCCGCCTCCACGTTGTAGCTTCCCGCCCTCGGCCTGCAAAAAGCAGGGGGACTGAGCGATTGTTTTCAGACCAGTGCTCTCGCGTTGAGCGGCCTGGATCCGGATCATCGTCTTGAGCCTCGGTCTTGGAGTCTTCATTATCCAGTCAGCCAGAAGTCTACGGCAGCCGGGAGGACCCCAGCAATTTGGGACAGAGCTTTCCCTTCTGGAAGCAGAGCCCCACAGAGATTTTAAAAAAAAAATTCAAGGTCTGAACAACCATGAGTAAGAATAAGCATAAGAA
>CM053586.1:79127723-79146863 GCA_028646515.1 Pseudochirops corinnae | reverse complement strand
AATAGACTGGGGGAGGGGGGACACACTGGGATGGCTGTTTTGGGGCGGTAGGTGGGGGAAAGAGGGGGAGATAATATGTAACTCAAAATCTTGTGGAAATGAATGATGCAAACTATAATAAAATTAAAAAAAAAAAGAGTTGGACACAACTAAACAACAACAATACAGACACTCTGTTAAGCACCGGGAATGCAGAGAAAGGTAAAAATAGTCCCTCTCATCAAGGAGTTCACATAGAGACAAGCAAACTACTCTCAATCTACAGGGCATATGTAGAGTAGATGAAAGGCAATCTCAGAGTGAAGGTATTAATACTTGGGGAGTGGAGGACAGGATGCAAGTTGGGGAAGGAGGAAGCAGGAAAGATTTATTGAAGAAAGTGGGATTTGAGCTGAGTCTTGAAGAAAGGCAGGGAAGTCAGGAAAGAATTCTAGAAATGAGGAATTGCCACTGAAAAAAACATGGAGCCAGAAAATGAAGTCTTGTTTGAGCAACACACAGGCCAGTGAAAGTGAACTACAGAGTGTGTGGACAGAAGTAAACTGTAAGAAAACTGGAAAAGTAAGAAGGGTCCTGGTTGTGAAGGGTTTTAAAGGCCAAATGTAGGGCTTTATATTTGATTCTTGAAGTAATAGGGAGCCAGTGGAATTTAAGTATGAGTACAATGTGGTCAGATCTAGACTTCGGCATCTGAATAGTCTACAGTAGGGAGAGACATGAGACAGAGACCAACCACAAAGCTATTGCAGTAATATAGGAGTAACACCTGATAAGGGTCTGTACAATATCTGGATAAAGAGATCTGAAAATCATCTGCATAAAGATTATAGTTAAACTCATGGAAACTGAACATATCATCAAAAGAACCAATATACAGAGAGAAGAAAAAAGAGCCTAGGACAGAACCCCTAGAGGACAACCACCATTAACAGTTGCAAATTCGATAAATATCCGACAAAGGATACTGAGAAATTTTGAAGAGAGAAAAGGTTTATGAAAACCTGGAGGGAAGAAAGTGTCAGGAGAAGAGGGCTATGCACACTGCTAAAGGCTACAGAGAGGTCAGGAAGAATGCAGACTGATAAAATGCCATTAGATCTGGTAATTAAGGGATCACCGAAAACTGTGGATGAAGCACTTTTAGTTGAATGAAGTCAGAAGCCTGACAGCAACAGGGTTTAGAAAAAAAGCCAGAGGAGAAGGCTGAAGCACTGGTTATATATAGCTTTCTAAAGAAGTTAGCCACGAAAGGGAGAAGAGAGGATAACAGCTCACAAGAATAAGATCGAGTGTTGGGTTTTTGTAAGGATTAGGAAGACATAAGCACATTTGTAGGCATCATGGAAGTAGGCAGCAGATAAGAAAATACTGAAGAGTGGTAAAAGAGTAAAGATGATAGAAGGGGAGATCTCATAGAAAAGACAGGATAGAATGAGATTGAGGGTATATATGTAAAGGATTTTGCTTTAGCAAAAGAAATTGGTCACCTCTTCATCTGACAAAAAGGTAAAGAAGTATATGATAGGAAATGACTTCTAGTGATGTAAGATGAGGATAGGAGAAGGATCTTTTTTTATAAATATGAGGCAAGGTTCTCAGCTAAGAGGTGTAGAAGAAAGTGGGAGGCTCGAAAAGGGATGAAAAGGTTTGAAATAGTAACTGATGAGTAAGATGTTGAGCAGATTAGGAAGGTATAAAAGGATTGCCTTGTAGTGAGAGTTCAGCTGAGATTATGTAACATTAATTTGTAGTGAATCCAGTCTACTAAGAGTGAACTGGAATTTTCTTCAATTCTGTTCAACATGCATAGGCACGAAGGCAGCAGATAGTAGGAGTGATCGAAGGTGGGGTATTGTGGATGTTGATTTCCTGGTTCCCCTAATGTAATTATGCATTAGTTTTGTACATGTTTTTTTTTTTAATTTCAATTATTTGATAAGGTCTTTAATGCAGCCATATCTGTCTTTATACAACTCCCCCTTTCTCACCCCAATGGAATTGTTTCTCTCTGCACTTCATGAATTTTATCCTTAAAATATTCCCATCCCTCTTGAGCCAAAGTCTCCCCAGAATTTTAACCCACAGGATCTTCCTTATCCTTCCTCTGACCCCTTTGAAATTTGCTCTCCTCAACTCTAAACAGCATGTCAGACTTTCCCCATCTTTCTTCTTCTTTACCTCAAATTCTAAAGATGGAATGGAATCACTATCTCAAAGGTTCCATCATTTCCACCTCAACAACTAATTGCTTTGTGTTGGTGAGAATAAGATCCATAATAAAGGATCTCACTTTGAGGGTGGCCTTTTCTTGGCCAATGATTTATGTAACTATTGTAACCCATCTCACAATTCTAAGTGGTATTGTTATAAAAAAAAAAAAACTTCTACCTGTAGTTTCAACAACTACTGAATTTATTCTGATTTCTAGTAGCTAGTTTGGCAAATATTTATAAGCAATTTTTTCTGCTCTCTTCTTTTCAGTTTAAAGTCCTTATTAGATTTGCAAGACTCCAAACAAACATTTTCTTACACATTATTATTAAGTGTATTCTGTACTTAGTCAGGAGCCTGACATTCCTATATTTTAAGCAGTGATCTTTCAAAAAATTCAAAACACATCCTCAGATGCTATCTTCTAAATTAGTTGACTTCCTAAATCCGTCTTTCTGTTCTGAAGCTTTTTGCTTTGGTAATGAAAACACCTCTCGTGCCCATATAATCCTTAGTTTCTTGCCCCAAATCTCTGTCTTTCAAATACAAAGGTAGTGTACATTGTGTACTCTAAGTGAGTTGTACACTATCTAATTCAATACAAAATTGCATACAATGTAAGTCAATACAGTATTTTTCCTCTACTCCATAACTGCAAGGAGATCCTGAGTCCTTAAAATGCCCCACTAGCACATCTCCTAGATAATTGCTAAGGTTTTCATTCATTCACTATCCCCCATTACGTCAACGATAATAAAGCTTCTAATTGATTTCTTAGCATTTCTAGATAATTCATATTTATGTAGGTCCTTACAATTACAAATGTTTTGTACATTATACACACACATATATACAGACACACACATATGCATACATATGTGTGTATTATACATTTGGTCTTCCTAACAATCTTATGAGGCAAATGGTACAAGTATCACTATATTTTACAGACAAGAAAACTGAGGAAAAGAGAATTTAAATGGTTTGTCCAAGGTCCCAAACCTATCAAGTAGCAGAACAGCAATAATAAACATTTATTAAGGAACCACTGTGTATAGAGCACTTTACCGGGCATTAGGGCAGATTTAAAACTTAGATAAAACATGATCTGCTCTCAGAAAGCTGACAATGGAGCAGGACTCTGATCCAGGTTTTATACTTTCAAGTCCAGTGCTAAACTATCCCAATTAATACAATCCCAGATAATACCACTGATTCCAAGTCCAAGAATATTATACTCAAAAGTGCAATTGAAAAGTTTTCAGAATATAAAATGATTAATAATTTGTTGTTTAATCAATAAGGTACCACATAAAATATGTGTGTGATACATATGCATATATATCTGTGCATGTGTTTACATATATATTAGAAACTCAAGAAAAGAAGATATTTAGTAGGAATTATCTTGAGGCTAATTAATTCAGTTATATTAGCAACTTCATCATGTGTAAATGCAGGGAGAGATTTTAGGCTTGCTTGGATAGCCACAACTCAGTGGATTCTCTTTAATGAGTCATAAAGTGTTTTTATATACAAATAGTTCTTGCTGTAAGTAAATTTGCATCATATGAATTCGTCTTTCAGTAAATCTGCATTACAAAAAAACACTTTGTTAACTTTACTATACAGTACTGTGATTTCTCTCACTCATTCTGCTCCTCAGCCTCCTATTCCCTCACCAAAACAAAGCAAAACCCTCCAAGTGAAAGTAGAACTAACACCCAAGGAGGTTTGTCCTGAGACCTCCAGCATTAAACAGAAGACTTTTGCCCTGTGCTCCACTCCACCCTGTCTTCCTTCTATGTATCCGTCCACTACTCCAAGTACTCTCCTATCTATGTCCAAGTCTGGTCCTGACATGCCTGCCCATCTTCCCCCACAAATGTTCTTCCTCTTGGTTCAGGACAGGTCCCCACATGGCTGGCCCTCCCCTCTCTTTCCTCCTCCTGCTCTCGCTTCCCTGTCCTAGGTCCCCATAGGTCATTGAACCTTGTGCCTGCCCTTTCCCTCGACATGCATGGCGTCCTTCCTGCTTCTTTCTTTCCCTCCCTTCCCCACCTCTGCTGATAAATTTATATTATGTAAAAATAGCTTTACATAGAGTTCTCAGGAATGGTCCACTTACCTAAAGAGACAACCGTTTGTGTCTTCTCTTAGCCTGGTGTTCAGCAGTAATGAAGTATTAGAAATAATAAAATTGATAATGTACTTTCTAAATAATGGTGTGATTTCAAGTCATTAAAAATTCATTTTCAATCTTTTGGTCTTAGGAAGTAATTTGTGATAACCTTTTGGTATGATTCAGTGTAAGGAAAATCAATATTTTTTATTTGAATCAAATTTTTCAAGTTTTTGTTTAAAATTTTGTTTAATATTGAGATATGTTAAAGTCCATAGTATCTTGACAGAACAGGATTAAAACCTCCAATTATAAATTTAAGACAATGTAGTTATTAATCATCCAAAAAACTTTTCCAAAAAAGTTATGCAATAGGCTACGGATTTTGATCCCTAAGTCCCATTATGAATTATCTAGAAAAATTAAAGGAACCACCCTAACTAGCAGGAGTCCATGCTCAATCAGTATAGCAAGATAATAAGGCATTTAAGAGAGTTTTCATTTTGAACTTTTAAAATGTGTATTTGTGTCTTCAGAATCAGTATATCTGTTAATAATGCCAGATTAGGAAATGAGTTTATATATTTGTCTAGCTCTACAGTGTCTTTTTACCTTTGTATACTCAAGTCCTTACCTTCCTCTAAACATGTCTAGTCAGGAAGGTAAATAACCAAGATAAGCAAGAACAGTCCAGAAGTGTTAAATAATAAGTATCTTATTAAAATTAATGTTTAAAATACAAGTATGTTCTAAGGATAATAAATCCTGTTAAATTCAACAAAACTGTATTAACTTACTACCACACAGAAGACAATCGACGATAGACTAACATATGGGGAAAAAACACTACCAATGTAGCATCCATATCTGAATCTGCTCTCTGTGTAGGTGCATCATTACCTTGATAGGGAAAAGACTGAAATCAACATCAAGCAAAAAAAAAAAAATGAGAATATATTTAGGCCACCCACCCCAACCTGACCTATTTAAATAAATGCTGAAACTGAAAAATACAAAGTAAGTCAAGGAACAGACAACAACACATCCTATTATCATTTCCTAAGTAAGATTATTATATAAATCTTGATACACAGTAATTTGCTTGCTGACTTTAATTTCTTTGTCAAGCTCCAAGCTATGACAGTCAAGGCAATGCAAGTTTGGAATATAAATAATTTATAAAATCTTTTAGAGGAGGATGGTAGAAGACTATGAGTAGTGCTGGCTGATAAGTCAGTAAAAAACAATAGAGGGGAAAAATAAAGTTTCTAAAAAGGCTGGCAAGAGGGACAATGAAGTAGGATCATCCTGATAGTATGAAACTATGAGGAAGATGTGAAACAGACCAAAAAAAGAAAGATCTACCAGTATTTCTATACTAAACTTTTTTATCCATCATGCCAGTGGTTCCCCGAAGATCGGACTGTCAGTCTCTGACAGTCTCCATGAGGAAGTACAACTAAAACCTAATTAAACAAAGATGGGAAAAGTATCTAAATTAGATGGCTACCTATACATAAATAAGGTCTGTACCAAAGGCAACTCAATTTTGAGAGCATTCTTTAGATCTCTAGAAGAGAGGGAGATACTGAATATTTGGGGAAAATTCAAAGACCCTGCTTGATATTAATTTTAAAAGTCCTTATGAGAATGATCCACTTGGGGGCATGTACATCAAGGGCATCACTGATGATCTATCATTATGAAAAAGAAACAGGAAAACATTCACAAATGATATTCTGTAACAGAACACATTTATCATCACACCACTGACTGAAAAGTAGAGAGAACACAAGATTAGATTGTGCTTATTGTTGATTACAAAATGTCTTTTAAAAAAAAATACAGTAGATAGAATGCTACTTTAAAAGCTAGAATCCAACAAAGTATCTTCCATGACTATGTTAAAATGATATGACATTTCTTTAAAGAAGTAATGATACAGAAGGCTTTGTTTTTTATCATACTCTACTGGAATCAAGAGAGGTAATAAGATATTATGACCAAATGTATTATTCATTACCAGTTTGGAAAATATGCAGTATAGAGTCCGACTGAAAGAGAGATTCCCATGAAAGATGAGGTCCTCCAGATACTTCTATTTTCAGATGACAATATAATGATTCTATCAAGCTCTGGAACACTGCAGATCACAAAATCTATGCTCACTCAAAAAAAAAAACTGATGCAAGAACACAAGAAAAATAAAGTGCATGAGGACTGGCTGTTTTCTAAACTATTAAGTACATTCGAATGGACAAGGGATAGAACTAATAGGCATTCTGGACAGATATTACAGGTGGACAATGAACTGGGCACAGAAGTGAACGGAAAGGAAAGGATGGACTGAACTGAACTTTGGGACACTGTAGAGTGTTTTTGGTGATCTCGAGTTTCTCATGGAAATCATTTTTAACTGCAGTATTCTTCTGACAAGGTCCAAGAGTTGTAGAAAATACCACAATCTTCACAGAATTAAAGTAGCACTGCCAAAGGGAAATGGAAAAGCACATGGTAGGTGAGAGTGCGCTATAACATATGACTAACGGATGGGAAAAATCAGTGACCAATGTAGCAGCTAGATCTGTATCATTACTAGAATGCAAAGAGCCTTACAAATATTACTTCATTTTTCTTACAACAACCTTAGGAGGTAGGTGCTATTGTTATCCCCAGTTTGTGAAGGAGAAAACAGAGGCAAACAGAAGTTAAGTGACTTGCTCGGGGTCACACAGCTAGTTAAGTGCCTGCAGCTAGATTTGAACTCAGGTCTTCCTGACTCCAGGTCTGGTGTTCTATCTACTGTGCCATATAGCTGCCTGTTATTTCTAATGAAGAACTGAACAGAAGTAGTCTAAAGGATATCATAAGAGAAGATATGAATATAAAAGAAATTAGGCTGGTCAAGTAACAAACAATCCATCACCAAGTTTGTGTTAAGTGTCAACTACGTGGCAGGTGTCTCTTATGACATCAATTAATCCATAAGGCCCCTTAAGGAGTTTACATTCGACAGGATGAGGGATAATAGACAATCTACTTATGCCATTTGTATTCATTCAGTGTCAAGAAATTCAGAGGAAGACCCCAGAAAACTGGGTGCATCCTATGTAGAAAATTTATAATAGAACATGGGTAAGCCATGATCTACATGGTTGGAGGGAGTATTCAAATCGATGAATCACAGCATCAGCATATTTACAAAACACTGTTCCCTTGCTCAAAGAGTACCAAGAAGAAAATTAACAAAATTCCTGCCCTAAAAAAGTTTATAATGTAATGTAGGGGCATAAGCCACAAAAACAAATAAGGATAATACAAGGCAGAATGTGATCAAAGTAAAGTGAAGGACTAGACAAAATGCTACAATAAATGTGATGAGAAAAAGGTCACTTTCAACTAGGAGACACCTGTTAAAGTTTCACAGAGAAGGTGGTATTTGATCTGGGCTTTGAAGAGAAAGGAAAATTTCAACAGGCAGAGATTTACATGGAGTATGTTATCAGCATAGACTCTGTACAAATAAATGATCACAGGTCAAAATATTGCAAAATGAGATAGGATCCAGCTAGTAATTCTGTTTAACTGGAAAGCAGAATGTGTTAAGGAGGATAATGTGACATAAGGCTTAAGGCCTTAATTGGAATCAGACTGTGGTAGGTCCTAACATTTTATCCTACAAGACTGGAGTAGTCTCTTGAGCTGTGGCTGGATGTGCATTAGTTAAATTAATTTGGCAGCTGTGTGAAAGATGTATTGGAGAGAGGGAGACTGAAGACAGTGAGGCTATTACAAGAGTGTAGGCGGAGGTGATGAGGCTCTGAAGATGGCTACTGGCAGCGTTAATGGAGAGGAAGGAAGAGATAATAATGGAGGTAGAATCAACAGGACTTGAAAACTGATTGGATATGAGAGGTGAGAAAGAGGAATAAGCCAAGGAGGATCTTCAAGTTTAAAGACCGAGTGACTGGGAAAAGGATAGAGCCATCAGAAGAAATAGGGAGGTTAGGAGGTGGGGCAGGTTTGGGAGAGAAAGCGATTAATTCAATTTTGGACATATAAAGTTTAAAGTACTAGAAAGATAATTTAGCAGGCAATTGGAAATGCCTAGTTCTGCACTGTGAGCAATAAATGACAGTTACATGAAACAATAACATTTTTACAGGAAAAATTATGAAATTAAATCCTTTTTGCTAATTTACATTGTGATTCAAATGATCTGAATTTAAAACAGATCTAAAATTGTACTAACTAGATTCTTAACTAGGGCAGAGTGACCAAGGTTTTGTCCCAGGACACAAACACCTGGATAGGAGCCTGCCTTTTATCATGAGATCACCATCGCCAAATACCTTATCTGCTACCCCCACTGCCTTACCTTCTCCCAGGAGTTTCTCAGAATGATTTCACCCAGTTAGGACAGACTATCCTCTTGCCCTTTATCTTGCTTAACTGAATTTGCTCCAAGTGTCAGAATTCCTTGTTACAGTTCTAATATATCAATAGTATATCTAGTGTATCACTAGTATATCTAGTACATCACAGTTCTAGTATATACATGTATAGATGTATATACATATAGTATGTCACTATATGTGTGTGTGTATAAGCTATCTAGTATATTTATCTAAAAATCAGGGGAAAGAAATGAATGGTGCACATGTTTAGGTCCTTACTTACTTGAACTACAAATCAAATTAGATCTAATTTGTTCATGTGAACTAAAATTTGTAGGTTCAGATAATCACAGCCTAATACTATAACATTCACCTCACATCAGCAAGTTCTCTGCTCTGGTATGAGTAGCTGTAGCATATTCATCATTGTCCCACTCATTCCACTTAAATGGTCAATCAATGCAGTACTCACTTCTACTGCTGAGTATTTCAAGCAGAATGAATATGCAAGCATTTTTACCACATATGAGAAATGAGAGGAGAAGGGTGGAAGAGAAAAGGTGAAGAGATTGAGATGGATTCAGCCAAGTTTATCATGTGAATTTAAAAGAAAAAAGGTTCATTTCTAATAGTCAAGAGGAAGAACACCTTTTCCTTTATGTGAAAAGGAGCACAGCCAAGAGAGGTGATAATAATAGGAGGTCAAAATCAAATAGCTGAATATGAGCCTGGGTAGAACTGGCAATACAGAGATTATTGAGACATAAAAAAGACTGAATCATAGCTGCCTCTGCCTACCCACAAACACAGCACTGATGGGGTGCTTGGGTGCTTGTGCTTGGACCCTAATTCCAAGATCACATTTTCTCCCTAGCTTCAACCCTCCCTCACCCCTTCCTTCAAACCTCAACAGCACTACTTCAAACACTGGCAGAGAGCAGATTTAGCTGAAGTTCTTTGCAGAATCCACACAGGTCTTGAAAAGCAAAAAAGTTACTAAATCTTCCAAAGTAGATAATTATGCAGCATTATACAATAATTAATATTTTATAAACAATTCAAATTAAAATAAAAAATCTGATCTAGCTTTGAAATAATAGGGAAAGAAAAATATCTATCAGCCCTGTAATTTATGCAGCATTAGCAGGAAAGAATGAGAAACATGAAAATCAATCTCCAATAAACTCAAAGTCCATTAGTACAGACAGTTCCTTCTGCTGAAAATTTGTCCTCAGGTGTCAAATGTTAAGTTGTTAATGCTAAACTTTTCTGCAGAAAGATTACTGGTAATATACTTATGCTAATGCTGAATCATTATCCAAAGACAGTTTTCAAACTAAGAGAATGGTATTTCCTAATTTTTTTTATTAAAGAAATATTTCTACTCTAGTTTATTTGTGGGCCGAAGATTAAAGAGTGTATATAGCATATTCTAATTTCCACAAATACATTTAGATTCCTACAACTTTTCAAAAAGTATTATGAAAGATATAGTATGAGTTAACAAGATTTCATTTTTGTCTTTGTATCTCTAGAACCACGACAACATCTAGCACATAATAACCACTTAAGTGATTGCTGATTAAATTTATTACCCAATAATGATCCCAGTAGAAATTAGTCTAGGCTCTAAGGGCATTCTCCTTTCCCAAGGAATTCTGGACTTGGTTCACTGACTTCCTCTTCATTATAATTCCTGCCCTTATGCTAGGACACTAGTTGATATCCCCTCAAACATTCCAGCCCTCCAATTTCCTCAATCCCCACAACTACCATAACTTATTTTTACTCCACCTCAGTTATATGGGGAGCATGGCAGGGAGAGAAAAATAGTCCCACCCTTGATCTTGTCATTAACCATAAGTGTTCCAAATTAAATGATCAGAAAAATCCAAAATCCTTTTACCAGATCAAAATCTCCTATCTTTCTATCTCTCCACATGCTTTACTTCTACTAAGACTATTCTTTGCCCTCACTGGGACCTCCAGTTTCTCCATCCCTAAAAATTCAGCCAGGCTGTCAACCTTGTTGTAATGTCTCTTTCTTGCCTCCCCAATATCAACCCTATTAGTTAACAACTTCAACTCTTCACTGTCTTCTACTCTCTAACCTCTCATTCCCTATGCTATCAATGCTCAAGCCTTGCCAAACACTAACCCCTGAACCATTTCTACATTCTCCTCTTTCAGTCCTACTCACATGCTGCTAAATGACATTGGAGAAAATTATGCAACTCAGACAACTAGCTCCACTACAAATTTATAGTCTACTGTTGCCTGAGCTCTCACCTCAGAAAGACAATCCTTTTATTCCTCCCTAATTTATTTTCTAACCCACTCAACCAGAGTCCAATTCATAACTTTTCCGTTCTCAAACATCCCATACTATCCCATCTCTCTCTCTCATGTGATAACCTCACCTCATTTTACCGAGGGAAAAAAATAAGATCTTTTGCTATTAGCTCACTCTTTCCCACTTCTCTTCATCTCAAAACTTCTTAACATCCTCACTCTTCCTTTATTCCAGCCTATGATTAAAACACTGGCAGAGAACAGATTTAGCTGAAGTTCTTTGCAGAATCCACACAGGTCTTAAAAAGCAAAAAAGTTACTAAATCTTCCAAAGTAGATAATTATGCAGCATTATACAATAATTAATATTTTATTTAAGGAACTTTCTCCTCCCCAAGGCCAACTTCTCTATCTGTACTTTTGAGGCCTTCTGTAAACAACTGTTCCTAATCTTCCTTTCTCTTGATAAACGTTAAAACCTCCCTATCTACTGGTTCTTTCTCTACTGTCTCAACTAAACTAACTCAATAACTAAACTAAACTCAAACTCAACTAAATAATCACTCAACTAAAACTTCTCTCTTCAAAGTTTCCAGTAACCTCTAAATTATTAAATCTGATGGTTTTGTCTCAATACTTATCCTTCTTAATCTCTCAGCAACATTTAACAGAGAGAGCATCTTCTCTTGCATACTATCTACTCAGGTTTTCATAACACTTGTGGTTCTCTTATCTGTCTGACAGCTCATCTTCAGGTTCTCTTGCTTGTTCATTTCAATAATACCCATTTAAGTAACTCAACAGCAGGTATACTTCCAAAGTTCTTAGCTAGGTAGAGAGGCTATCTTCTCTTTACAACTTCTTACAGAGAGATCACATCAGTCCCCGTGGATTTAATTATCACGTATATGAATACAACTCCTTGATCCACATGTTCAATCTCTGCCTCTCTCTCCGAGCTTTTGTCACATATATTCAACTACCCATTGGATATCTCAAACTATATCTCTTATGGGCAACTCAGATTCAACATATCCAAAACCTGTTTCCTTTCAGAACTTTCTTGTTTCTATCAAAATACAAAATCCTTCCATTGTTGAGAGACTGACCACCCCAACATTGTTGTGAGAGATAATTCATTGTGGACCCCTATTCAAACCCTAATCAGTATTAGTTCAATATGATTCTATAAGAGGTAATGATTGTTAGCAATTATTTTACTGTACTCATCTAATAATACATATTTAGTCAGTCATCTAAAAAAAAGTATAAGAATAAACAATGTGTTAATCCATATTTTGTATAAATCATAAAGAAATATAGGTTCTAATAGAGGGACCCTATAATAGCCCTCAAACTTTAATGAAATCTTCTACATGTTTACCAGCTATGGAGTTTACATGCATAACTTCAAGAATTCTGGCACAGACATCTCCATCCTGCTCAAATTCCATGACCAAATCAAGCATGGGTGGCATGATACAGAAAAATTGCCCCCCCAATACATTCTTGGAGAACATGTATGATTTGTACCATCTCCTCTTGCCCAACCTAAGAAGCAGCTTATCCATCTTATAACCACCTAGTCAGTGGAGATATGCCCTATTTCACTCAACCCATGACCCTGCTGACATACCATTTTTAGCTTATGCACCATTTGTTAACCAGTAGGATTCTGTACTTTGTATACTGTCTTCAGAAAGTTCAGGTAATAAATCTGGCATTAAGCCTTATAAAAATAAGGCTTTGCAAAGAGGGGGTGCCTCGGGCTGTGAGGAAGGTCTGGGGTCCACTTCATCAGAGGCGACCAAGTCCCTTTATTAAAGTGCTTTGTCTCAGAGTTCTGCTTCAGGTTCTCTTTTAATTGTTCAGCATGTCTTTTGTCCTTGATCCCTCTCTCTCATCCAATATAACCAATTGATTGCCACATCTTCTATTTTCTTTCTTTATAATCTCTCATCCAACCCATTCTCTCTACTCACATGGCAACCACCCTAGTTTGGGTCCTCATCTTGCAATACTGTTCTCCTCCTTCCTAATTGGTCTCCAAGTCTACAAATCTCTCCCTTCGCCAATCCATCCTCCACAAAAATGTTAAAGTATTTTCTTCTTTAAACATAGATCTGACCATATCATTTCCTTTTTCAATAAACTCCAATAGCCCCCTATTACCTCCATGATCAAATATAAATTCTCTAGCTGTTAAAGCTTTTATAACTTTGCCCCAAATTAACTTTTCAATCTTATTATACATTACTCCCTTCCTCCATTCTACAGTTCATCCAAACTGACCTTTTTCCGTTTCTTACAAAAGATATTCTATCTCCCATAACCCATCTTCATAGTTTTGTGCTGACTATCTTTCAGGCCTTGAATGCACCCTCACCTCACTTATGCTGCTTAGAATCTCTTGTTTCCTTCAAAACTCTGTCAGATGACATCTTCTACATAAAGTCTTCTCTGATTCTCCAGTTAATAGTGCCCTCCCTCTACACAAATTAGCTGCATTTATTTTTATGTTTATTTATATGTATACTGCTCTTCTATATAATTTTGTTGCATTTCATCCTTGTATTTCCAGTACCTAGCTCCATGCCTAAATTGTCATTTAATTATATATCACATTATAATACAGAAAATTTAAAATATTTGGGAGGGAAATATATTATTCTTGGCCCAATCAACAAACATTTATTAATCAAGTACTATATACCAAACACTATGCTAGATATTAGAGATACAAAGACCACAGAAATAGCCCCTGCTCTCAAGGAGTTTACATCCTACAGAGAGAGACAACATGTACACAAAAAAATATATACAAAATAAATGCAAGGTAATTTGATGAGGGGCAGTATTAGTAGCTAAGAGGATTAGAAGCTTTAAGAAGTCAATTGTCTGACTGTACAGAGGCAGCTGATGCTGAAATGACTCCTTTATCAGTCAACTGTCAAGATATAGTATATTTCTTTTTTTAAAAAATGGTGCTTGGGGCACACTATGTTCAACACCTTTAAATTCTCTTCTCATAGAAAGTATACATAACACATAAACAGGATCCTGGCTTCTTGATTCTATGCCATGTTTTGCAATATTTTTTTCGCCCTCCTTCCCTCTCCTCACATTTATACTAAAGTCACCAAGCACTAAAAAAAAACACATATTGACTTAATTTTATGGTAAAATGTGTCCACCTCCTCATCCTCTGCAACAAGAGCTAGCACATTTACAAAAATGCATAAGTTGCACCTTTGAGTTTCTGGGGGTTTCTTAGGATCATAGAGGGACCCTGTAGTCTAACTTCTACATCTTAGAAATGAGGAAACTGGAAAGCTAAGTGACTAGCCTAATACAACTATTCAAACTTCATAACTTTGTTTCATTTTGTACCCAAGGCTGAGGCTTTGATTCACTATATTTTATAGCTGTTATTGAAGTTTTAATAAAAATGAAGCTCTCATTGATGTTGTAAAAAGCCTTGGTATACAGAACATGCATTCCTTTAATTGGTTTAATTGTCACTGTGTCAATAGCACATTTCCTGTAGATAGTGCACAATGAATAGTGAAGTGAAGTAGATTTGTTTATTTATCCAATTCAATTAGATCTAATTATGATAGTTCACTATTTGGTGACCATGATTCCTGTTCGGCTCTCTGGTAAGCAGTTATACTCATTATTCAATTAAAAGAAGGCTAGGGAACAAAACAGTCTTGAATAATGACTAGATTCATAATTCTGTCTCTCATTTTGATAATCTCTGTAAAGAATTCATTTTATTTCATATTTTAAAATTTTATATTTTGAAGAAACTTTTTAGGTCGAATATGATTTTAGCTTGAAACATTAGACTGGACAGTTCTTTACAAAGTATAATTATTTTGGCTTTGAAAAACCAGTACCCTTTAAAGATCTTAGGCAAATGGAAATAATATCAAAATAGAATTCCTACAATAAAAATTAGCATTCTTGTAGCACTTTAAGGTTTGCAGAGTACTTCAGAGATGTAGCTGTTAAGTCATTTCAGTGGTGTCTGACTCTCTGTGACCCCATTTGAGCTTTTCTTGGCAAAGATACTGGAGTGGTTTGCCATTTCCTTCTCCAACTCATTTGACAGATGAGGAAACTAAGGTAAATAGGCTTAAGTAACTTGTCCAGAGTCACAAAACTAGTATGTGTGTGAGGCCAGATTTTAGTTCCAGAAAAGGAAAAAATTAGTTCCTGATTCTAGGCCTGGCAATCCATCCACAGCTGCCCCTGCTTTACAAATATTATCTTAATTTATCTTTACAACAACTCTGGGAGTTAGGTGCTCATTTTTCCGGCTTTCTAATATATTCCCACATTTTACAAAATAGTCATAAGTTCATATGATTATAGATCTAGAAGGAAGGTCATCTAGTTCAATGCCATTATTTATAGATGAGGAAACTGAATCCCAGAGAAGTTAAATGATTTGCACAAGGTTATACAAGTAGTAACTGAACTAAGTATTGAACACAGGTCTTCTGACTCCAAACACAGGACGCTTTCTGCTACACATTAGACTGTCCCATTGGCAAATGGCCCTGGAAAAACTTAGGATGTTTGTATATGATCATGAATATAAATTGATTAAGATCAAAAGGCACTACCCATCTGATTTACTGTATTTTGTATATTGTTGGGTCTACATATGTGTCTGTGAATCTAGGCATGATGATGGAGATTGTCAGATATTTGCTCCAGGTTTTCAAGAAGCCAGATAATACAGCTAAGACATGCTCTAATTGCAGCTTGTCTTTTCTCTATGTGTATAACTAATAAACCCTGACTGAAGGGACAAACCTCTAACCAAGAGCTGAATGGTCAAAGCCAAAGGGCTCAGGTCCTTGGTTCAACACCTAATGATCTCCACCTGCAATCCAGCCCTTTGTAGAGTTACAATTCTTCTAATATTCTACCCTCCCATGATCTCCAGGAAAACTAACATTAGTTTCTCAAGTTGCCACAAGGGCAATATCTAGGTGTAATTTGTAGATTCGTTTTTCTTAGACATTATTCTTTGCTTGGTTACTAGTAAGTCTTTTACTATAAATTTTTTACATTTTACCTTGTTATTTTATTTTATTTACTTATAAATATAACTTGGAAGTGTACCTGACAGCCTTTGAAACATGTCCAGATGTGGACATAAAAGGAAGAATTATACAAATGAAGAGGGGCAGTCTCTTCCAAAGGCTGTTCCTCAAACAAAGTAGGATGGATTATCTCTTCTTCACCTAGTTAAGTGCCTCTTCCTCCACTACAATTCCAGATACTGTCTTGATCTTAAGAGTTGACCTTTGGGAAAAGTCAACAGTCTGAATTTTAAACACAGTTCTCGGAAATCCAGAAAAGCCCTGACCTCCATTAAGAGGTCACTGAGCCCAACTTTCTTCTAAAGATTGCTCTGAAAAGTTACTAGAACAGCACTGTTTTCTCATATTTGGAACCATTCAGTCCCTGTATCAATATATTTAAGAATATTAAAACTTTTATAATGACATTTTTCCTATATATACCTTCCAAAAACTAGTTTATCTAATCCAAAGCATAAAGTAAGATGGGAAGCAACTTTGAAGTGGAAGGAAACAATGTAATTCCTCCATAAGTTAAATTTAAGGAAAAAAGAAAAAAAAGAAAGAAAATCACTTTATAGAGCTCTTTGGTGTGAGGTATTCCAATTCAATTCAGCAAGCATTTATTAAGTACCTATCATTTCCAGAAGGCAGCTAGCAGTACAGTGGATAGAATATTGGGCTTGGAATCAGAAGACCTCAGTTCAAATCTAGCCTCAGACACTTACCAGCTGTGTGACTGTGGTCAAACCTCTTAACTCTGTTTTGCCTCATTTCCTCATCTGTAAAATGATCTGGAAAGGGAAATGGTGAACTACTCCAGTATCTTTGCTAAGAAATCCCAAATGAGACAGGAATAGTTGAACATAACTGAAAAAAAAAGACTGAACAATATGTTCCAAGCACTGTGCTAAGTACAAGAAAGACAAAAACAAAAAAATTCCTGCCCTCAGAGTTTACCTTCTACTGAGCAAAAGAGAAGCAAAAAAGAGGATCTTGACTTAGGTTTAAAAAAATTCCTTTTATACAGATCTGAACAAATTGATCCCTCTCCTATTCAGGCTAGCATTTAATTGAATTCTCTTACAATCCATCATTCTTCTTAGAAGAGTATAGTGGAAGAGAATAGAATGCAGAGTCAATCAGCAGGGAAAGAGAAGGTAACAAATATTCATTAAATACCTACTATGTGTCAGGAACTGTGATAACTGCTTTTACAAATATCATCTCCATTAGTCCTCAGAATATCCCTGAGAGTCAGGTGCTATTACTGTCCCCATTTTACAGATGAGGAAACTGAGGCAAAAAGGGTTAAATGATTTTGCCCTTACTACAAAGCTAATAAGTATATGAATTCAAGTCCTCCTAATTCCAGACCTGGTGCTCTATGAGTCACCTAGATGAGTCACCTAGCTGCTGAGTCACCTAGCTGCTCAAGGAAAGGGGAAAGGAGGGTGGGGAATAAAGGGAAAGAATTTTTAAAAACCTTCCTGAAAGTAAAAGTAGAAGATCAAATGAAATAGTTATATAAAAAAGTTTTAACACTTACCCCCCAAAATCTTCAGAATAATAATTATTCTAACCTTGTTGCATTAATCCATTCAATAAATGACAGAGACTATAACCTACTATCATGATCAAAGCTGAACAAAATCCTTTATGGAACTCACAAGAGGAGGAAATTTGAAACATAGCCTAACTTTCTAGTCTTCCTAGAATCATAAGGAATCTCCCTAAGAAGAGACAGAAGGCTATGTCAGATAATCTTATAAGCAAAATTATCCTTGATACCAGCTTAGATTCAGAAGTTCATGAATTTACTGTCCTGACACTGACCCACCTGGTTATATGGCTCCCAACAAGTAACTTAATGTCTCGGGTCTGAAGGCAGCTCTCCCAGGCTGTAAGTTGGAGAAAGAACGTTTCCTTGTCCCTGACTGTTCCCGAGAACAGTAAAGTCCAAGGTCCAGTCCCAGGCCCTATGAATCAAAGGAAAGGAACTGAGCAGTCATCTAGTGCTAGCCTCTTACTTTATAGATGAGGCACTTAAGGCCCAGAGAGCTTAAGATCATGTAGACAGGAAGAGCCGATGGCGTAAATCCAATCTAGGAGCCCTACCTCCAAATCCATCTTTCTTTCCACTGAAATTCTCACACTGATGCTCAATTGTTAATATTTTTACCACCCAAATTTTTCAATTATTTTGGACAACTGACCACTGGAAACATACTTTTTTTACTTTCAGTTTACAAGATTCAGTTCCACAGTCCCTTGAGTTTCAAATTTTCTCCCCTCCCTCCATGGCAGCTTGCAATCAAGTATAGGATCAGCAAATACTTTCACATTGGACATTAGTCTGGTTGTATAGAAGGGTTGTAACTGATGGAATCAACAATGGGAAAGAGGAAACAAAACCAAACATGGAAAAGAAAGAGAGTATGTAGTTTGCTTCAGTCTCCATTTAAACTCTGTTCATTCTAGTTCTTTCTCAGAATGTAGACATCTCCTTCCATCCTGAGTCTTTTAGAGTTGTCTTATTGCCTTGTGTTACTGAGAAGAGTCCAGTTTATCAAAGCTGGTCATCACACATACATTGTGTCTGTCATTGCATATAAATTTCTCCTGGTTCTGCTCTTCTCACTTAGCATCAGTTTGTATAAGCCTCTCCGGGTAAATACGAAGTACGTCTGCTCCTCATTTCTTATAGCACAATAGTATTCCATTACATTTATATACTACAACTTGTTTAGCCATTCCCAAATTGGTGGGCATCCCCTCAATTTCTACTTTTTTGCCACCACAAAGAGAGCTGCAATAAATATTTTTGTACATATGGGTCTTCCTCCCATTTCTATGATCTCTTTGGGATACAACCCCAGAAGTAGTATTACTGGGTCAAAGGGTATGCAATTATTTATAGCCCTTTGGGCATAGTACCAGATTGATCTCCAGAATGGTTCAATCAGTTCACAATTCCACCAACAGTGCATTAGTGTTCCAATTTTTCCACATCCTCTCC
>CM053586.1:79101111-79127223 GCA_028646515.1 Pseudochirops corinnae | reverse complement strand
GTTTTGTCATCTTACCCAATCTGACTGGTGAGATGTGGTACCTCAAAGTTGTTTTGATTTGCATTTCTTGAATCAATAATGATTTAGAGCATTTTTTCATATGCTTATAGATATCTTTAATTTCTACCTCTGAAAATTGTCTGTTCATATCCTTTGACCATTTATCAATTGGGGAAAGACTTGTATTCTTATAGATTGGACTCAATTCCCTGTATATTTTAGAAATGAGGCCTTTATCAGAGACACTGGTTGTAAAAATTCTTTCCCAATTTCCCACTTCCCTCTTCGTTTTGGTTACAATGGCTTTGTTTGTACAGAAATTTTTCAATTTAATGTAATCAAGATTATCCATTTTGCATTTTATAATGCTCTCTAACGCTTCTTTGGTCATAAAGTCTCCCCTACTCCATAAATCTTTCAGGTAAATTATTCCTTGCTTCTCCAGATTGCTTATAGTATCAGCCTTTATACCTAGATCACGCACTCATTTAAACTTGATTTTGGTATACGGCATTAGATAATGGTCTATGCCCAGTTGCTGCCATGCTATATTCCAGTTTTCCCAGCAATTTTTGTCAAATAGTGAGTTCTCATCCCAAAAACTGGGGTCTTTGGGTTTATCAAACAGTATATTACTATAGACATTGACTACTGAGTCTTTTGTAACCAATCTATTCCATTGATCCCCTACTCTATTCCTCAGCCAGTACCAAGTAGTTTTAATGACTGCTGCTTTATAATACAGATTAAAATCTGGTATGGCTAGGCCACCTTCCCTAGCATTTCTTTTCATTAATTGCCTTGACATTTTGGACCTTTTGTTCTTCCAAATGAATTTTGTTACTATTTTTTCTAGCTCTATAAAGTAATTTTTGGTAGACTGATTGGTATGGCACTAAATATGTAATTTAATTTAGGTAAAATTGTCATTTTTATTATATTAGCTCGACCCAGCCACGAACAATTGATTGTTTTTCCAGTTAGTTAGATCTGATTTTATTTGTGTGAAAAGTGTTTTGTAGTTGTCTTCATATAGGTCCTGGGTTTGTTTTGGCAGGTAGATTCCCAAATATTTTATAATGTCTACAGTATATTAAATGGGTTTCTCATGGCACTTATACCACCAATCTTCCTTTTCTTTTTTGGTTCTTCCCACTAGATGGCCCTATCTTTCAGGCTGTCCTTCTCTAATATTACTGTCCATGGTACTGAACTGTAATCAGTCTATGCTTCTGGTTATCTTCTTGATAAGTACCCTTCTTTGTCACCGATGGGACTGACAAGGAAGCCCATCATTTCAGACACTATAAAAAGCTAAAATATTCTGCTACAGTAATAGAGAGGAAGATGGTGCAACTGATCCAGCCCACATCAGTGACATATTAACTAATACTACCAGTATTTATATAATCTTTAAAACCTGAAAAGCACACATTTGATCCTCACAACCACCCTGGGAAATAGGTACTATTATTATACCCATTTTACAGATAAGGAATTGTCAGGCTAAGAGATAAGCAATCATGGCTAAGAGAGATTAAGTAACTTAGCAACTTACACACAGCTAGTAATTGTCCAAGGCTGCATTTGAACTCAGATCTTCCACATTCCAAGTCTAGTAATCTATCCAGTGTGCTACCGAGTTGCCTCATACTGTGGAAATATGTAACTTTAAATCCTGAATTACAAATTACAAAGAATTGTATTAATATTCCCAATCTCCTCATTTCTCTGGGAATAATTATCCAATCCTGAAATATAACTAGATGGGAAAATAAACACAAAAGTGATGACCCCCAACATTTGTGCTGTTTTTAATATCTGTCTAGAGGAAACATTCAGTTATAAGGATTCAGATCTTTTTGGCTGTTGTTGTTTTGCCACCTAACCAATACTAATATATGCTGTTCATTTTTATTTTAGTTATCACTAGAGAGTAAACCTTTGAGCAAACTGGTCAACAAGTCTCATTTGAAATCCTATGTTCTACAAGAACTCTTTCCCAGTCCCCCTCAATACTAATGTCTTCTCTCTGATATTACATCCAATTTCATATACATATGTATATACATTTATATTTACATACACACGTATGCATATATGTGTACATATACATGTGTGTGTTGTATGTGCATAGTTGTTTTATGTTGTCTTCCCCCATTAGAATGTGAGTTCCTTGAAGGCAGGCTCTGTTTTTGGCTATCTGTATCTCCAGGTTCTAGCATGGTGCTTGGCATATAGGAAGTACTTAATAAATACTCTCTGATGTAGTTTGACTTATTTCTTCCAGTATTAATCCATCTTCCTGATAAGTCCATTATTCTATACTAGCACCAATACAGATACTAATATTATTGTTATTACTATTGCCACTAGCAACGATCAATCAATAAATCTTGTGCCAGGCACATTGCTAAACCTATCAGTGGTATTAATAGCCATAAAAAGAATTAGCTGACAATTATATAATGCTTTAAGATTTATAAAGTGTTTTATACAATCATATGTACATATATATGTATAGGTATATATATTAAACTCTAATTTGTACAGCAATTCTTCACACATCAGAAACAAATCTAATAGTGTTCGGAACTTATTGTCTAAGCACACATACGCTAAAATATTAATTTTGGAAGACTTGAATGCTAGGACAAGAAATGGTTTATACCCAAGCTTCATAGGTTAGACAGGTTCTTTTCCCACGGTTCATTGCTATAGTGATAAACACTTGAATCAAAGAGAAAAACATGTAGTCTTAACTTATTTATTATCACTATCTTATAACGTTAAATGACAGTCCCCAAAATAAGTCTAAGCATAGATTCTTATCTATTTCTGACCAACACATTACTGAGTTTTTATAGCTCTCTGCATAAAGAAACACATCTGTCAGTAGCCAGAGTACTACCCATTGATTTGACTGTGGTATTGGCAAAACCATACCATGGGGCACTTAGGTACATTACTGTAGCAGAAGTGGCCCTAGGAGCAAAGCTACTGCTGCTGAGGGTTGATTTAGAACACAGATAGGGAACCTGCAGCCTCAAAGCCACAGTTGGCCCTCAAGGTCCTCAAATGCAGCCTTCTGACTGAATCCAAACTTCACAGAACAAATCCCAAGGCATTCTCTACCGATTTAGACAAAGCAGTGACCCCATCTATACTGAGAACAGCCTCCTGCCTATAGAGGCTAACAAGGGAATTCACTCATCATAAATGATCATTTCTGCACTAGCCCCACATTGAGATATGGAGAATTTTTCTCAAGAGCTTATAAACTTTTTATTTATAGAAACCAGTCCACAGAATAAGATCCTGAAGTTGCAAGTTTTATGTAAATCACAGCATTTTAGAGGTGAAAAGAAGATGAGATCATCTAATCCAACCCAAAAACTGATGAAATGTTCTCAGAAACATTCCTGAGAGGTATCAAGCCAAACTCTGCTTTAAAATTTCCAGTGATAAGAACTTATAGCTTCCCAAATAACCATTCTACTTTTTGACACATTTTCCTTTAGAACTGAAATTTGTCTCTTTGGTCACTTCACCAGGTCTAAATCTAACTAACTATATCATGATCTAGCCCACATCTTTCCAATGGCTCATTAATGATATTGTAAGAGATTTTAACAAAATCCTTGCTTAAATACAGGTATGCTGTGCACACAACATTCCCTTTAACTGCAGTTCAAACATCAAAGATGCCAAGGTCATCCACTGCATTCCAGGCCATCACCAATTGTCTTTCATCTTGCCCCTGGACTTTGATAGAGTGAGGCTGATGACTCTGCGCAACTCTAACTCACTTATATCCAATTCATTCAAAATTCAAGACATCACCCAGTGATGTCATTGGTCCTCTTTGCAACAAAGGAAGAATAACTGTCAAGCAGTAACTTTGTTAAAAATGGAAATAAGATTTGTCCAGTATGAACTGATCTTTAAAACTCATGCTGACTTGCTCCTGATGATCATGCTTCCCTTTCTAAGTGCACATAATAATGTATTCTAGAATTTTGCCAGAAATTTATGTCAAGCTTACTGGCCTATGACTTAAAGAATACACCTTCTTCCCCTTCTTGAAAACGAACATTTGCCCTTCTCCATAAACATCATCTCTTCTATTCCCCATAAATCTTCAAAGATAACTAACAGCAACTCAGCACTCATAAGTTCAACAACTTTAGCAGATGATCATTTGGGTCTGTTAACTTGAATTCCTTTTTTTTCTTTTAAGCATCAAATCAGGTATCACTGCTTCCATGAATTCTTCTTTGATTCTTCTATCTAAAAGTGTTCTTTCTCACTTTAATTTTTCCTATGATAATTTGGATTTTTTCTTTGGCTCCATCATATTTTCTATTTTACCAAATCAGTCTCTACACAGGTCTCCAGTTGTTTTCCACATTAGAATTGAACATGTTTATGTTATGAGAATTGATTCTTGAAAAGTTTACCTAGATTGTTAGTTCACATCTTTTTCTTTCCCATAGCCTTCACTTCTGTATATAGATACCAGAGGTCACTGATACTCTTGTCGTCCCTTTTCCTAAACGTAGTCTCCTATAAACTCTTGGCTCTCTCTATGACGATTTTCTTTCCATATTGTATCTGTTACTCTCTGGTGTAAGAGCAGATGTGTCGTCTGTAATGTCTAATCTCAACTAGCAGAAGTTATAAAAACATTGCCTATGTTACTAAGATTTGTTTTCCATTCAGGTCTTCCTAATCCCTGGAGATACTTTTCTAGATTCTTTCAAACAGTAACATTGTCTCCATATGAATCATCCAAAGTGGGTATTGAGATTAAGGTTCATACTTATTAGAGAGTTCTTTCTCATATACTACATGCATGCCCCAGAAATACAACATGCCTACCAATTGCTCATATCAACACAGAGCTGCCTACTACCTCTAAACAAGAAGTTACAAATGATTATATCTTATAGTGGAATGAAAATTAAAGCATTTAAGCTTACTTATATGCTATAAATATTATTTTTTACATCTTAAGGTTTAATATGCAACATGCACTTTTGCTATAAGCATTTGTTTCAGTCTTTGGATGGACAGGTGGGTGGTATAGTGGATAGAATGCTGGGCCTGGAGTCAGGAAAACTCATCTTCATGAGTTCAAATATGGCCTCGGACACTTACTAGCTGTGTGACCTGTGCAAAGCACTTTAACCCTGTTTGCCTTGGTTTCCTCATCTGTAAAATGAGTTGAATTCCTTCTCCAGCAAATTACTCCAATATCTTTGCCAAGAAAATCCCAAAGCAGGTCATAAAAGAGTTAGACATGACTGAAAAATGAAATTTGGCTTTGAAGTAATAATATTTTGACATATATCTTTTATTTCTTCATCATGAAATGAAGCTTTTGGCTTACATTGGCTTAATATTAAGGATATATCTGAAGAACAGTCCATTTTTTCCTAAATATAGCCCTGATGCTAGGCTGCGTATTTTTTTGTTGTTACATTTGAGGCTCAAGCTCTTTCCCTTCCTCCCTCCCTTCCAATCCTATACTGGAGAAGGCCAATATCTGATACAGATACATATGTGAAACTATACAAAACACAGTTCCATATATCAGCTCTTTCTCTAGATTTAGATAGCATCTTCTATCAAAAGTACTTTGTAGTTTATTTGAATATTCATACAACTCAGAATAACTTAGTCATTCACATTTACTCTTTGAACAATATTGCTGTTATTGCATACAATGTTCTCTTGATTCTGCTCCTTTCACTCTTCATTATTTAATGCAAGTCCATGTTTTCCTAAAATCAATCTGCTCATTTTTTCTTACAGCACAATAGTATTTTATCACAATCATATAACAACTTATTTAGCCATTCCCCAACTAATGGGTATCCCCTCAATTTCCAATTGCTTGTCACCATAGAGAGAGCTGATATAAATATTTTAGAATATATAGGTTCTTTTCTTTTTCTCTGACCACTTTGGGAAACAGACCTAATAATGGTATTGCTGGGTCAAAGGACATACACAATTTTATAACAGTTTGGCATAATTCCAGATTGCTCTTCAAAATGACTGGATCAGTTCACTGTTCCACCAACAGTGTATTAATGATTCAATTTTTCCACATTCCTCCAACATTTTTCATTTTCCCCCTCTATCCATTTTAGCCAACTGTAATAGTAATGTAATTTGAATTTGAAGATCCCTTTGAATTGGCAAAGGTAACAGGTACTTAGCACTTAGTAATTAATCAAGCCTCTGTTAAAGAAACAGAAGGTATGAATCCCTATTGCTGACATGACAGGAAGGAGTTGGCTAAAACAGGAAGCTAATGCTGTGTGTATATAAGGAGAAGTCCCTGCTGGGTCAGTCAGATATTCTTGGAGAAGGCTTCATGGAGGTAGAAGCTGCTGCCTCTGGGGAGGTTGAAGAGGAAAGGCATCCCCACACACACGGGCTGGAGAGAATGATTTTGATTTGGAGAACCTAGATGAAGTGATTTTGATTCTGGGAACTAGCTGAAATTTCTGCTGAGTCTGAGGGCCAGCCAGAGCTGCTGAGACTGTTGAGGATTTCCAAGGGCCAGCCGGAGCTGTCAAAGACTGAGGAAGCATGACTGTGATGCTGGTACTTTGTATGAACCTGTTTGTGGCTTTGTTAAGCCTTAACTTCCTGGGAGCAGAGACTGTGAAGGACTTGAAGTGAACTGGACACTGTGAACTTCAGTGTGGAGCAGGACTTGTACAGAGAGCTAGACAAGGACTTGGAAGCTGTCTACCTTTGAACCCAGGTGACAGTTTGGTGAATCCAGGTAGGAGCTGGGACCATGGAACGGGATCCAGGGAATCTGAGAGACCATCCTGAGTCAAGCTGAAAGAAGACTTTACTTGGATACTATGTACTGATTAAGAAATTGTAATTTACTAGTGACCTACGGGTAGAGGGTTTGTATATTTTCTGATGATTGAATAGTGAATAATGGATGACTGAATGATTGAATTGATTGAACAATTAATTGACTAAATGATTGTACTTAGTGACTGATGGCTGAATAAGTAACTGATTTGTAACTTAGTATATACCCCATGAGTGGAGAACTTTGACTACTGTACTTTGTGTCCCTTAAGGAAGCAAACCTCCTTAAGGATGACTGAATGATAGTGATGACTGAATGCTTGAGTTACTAAGTGATTGTTCTTTGTTCAAAACTTTGTGACCACTGTAGCAAAAACTATGTGGCCATCTTAGTAATAAGTTGTTTGAATGCTGTATTTTGATTTCCTGTGATAAACTGTAATATTGTGAATGCTGTACCTTGATTTTCTGTGAATGTTTTGTTCTGATTTGTTATTGAATAGAGTGTTCACTATACTATGTAATCAGAACTTTAAACACTGTTTACAGTAGCATTCTTCTAGAAAGCTGCTCATGCTTGGCTCTACACCAATCTGATAGGTGTGACATGATATCTCAAAGTTGTTTGAATTTGCATCTGTCTAATCAATAATGATTTAAAACTTTTTCATATGGCTGTGGATAGTTTTCATTTCTTCCTCCAAGAACTGCCTTTTCATATATTTTGACCATTTATTGATTGGGGAATGACTCATATTCTTATAAATTAACATAGTTCTCTATATATTTGATATATGAAGTCTTTATCTGAGAAACTCTGCAATTTTCCCCCCAATTTTCTGTTGGAGGAATGTGGAAAAATTGGATCATTAATACACTGTTTTTCTCTTTAAGAACTACAACTTCTTATACATTTCTGTGGAGCAATTTCACTCTTAAAAACCACAGAATTATAAACTGAACTAAAAAGAGCAATGGAATATGTGTGGCACAAAATCCAGCTCTTAAGTGACAAAAGAACTAACGAAAGATGAAGAAAACAGCTCAATCTAGCTCCATCTAGTCAAGATCAGACATTCCTATTGTCATTTTAGTGGCAATTAAAGCATATGTGCATACACTGCTGTCACAAAATGAACTCATATCAAAATAATCCACATATGATTACTCTATCTCCTCTTCCTATAACTAATTAATTCACGCATGACTGTTATCATTTTTTTCCAGTAACTAATGCTATATGTGACATCCTAGAAGAATCTGTGGATCCTTATCATTATTCCTTAAAGTGAAAAAAAAAGTTTCCCCTTCAGAGTATGCAGCTCCTCTCTGAATATAGAAAGTTTAGCTCTCATGGTTTTGACTCTGGAAAAACTTAAGACAATAAATGAACTTGACAAAATTGACTAGGATGAAAACATACAGAACATTCAGTTTATTTCTTGCCTATGTCTGGGTCTTGTAATGGTAATTAATTTAAATTTGAAGACCCCTTTTTTTGTTATGTCAAGTAAGTAGGTACTTACCCCTTAGTAACTAATCAAACCTTTGTGGCTAAGAAGCAGAGGGTGTAAACTCTGTCTCCTGCTGCTGACATTACTGGAAGGGTTTGGCTGAAATAGGAAGCCAATGCTTTGTGTATATATAAGAAGAGGCCCAGAGAGAGACAGTCAGAATCAAGAATCTTTTCTCCTGGTGGGCTCCTGGTGGAAGAAGCAGAATTTTCCCAGCATCTGGAAGCTGGGCTGCTACTTGCTGGTTTGAGAACTGAGTTGGAGTTTTCTATGGGACCAGAATCCAGTGAAGGCTGAAGTTGCTGCCAAGAAGGCCGCCTGGAAAGCTGAGATTTCTTCTGGGTCCTAGGGCCAGCCAAACTGCTAGAGGACTGAAGAAGCATGACTGGGATAAGACTTTGTTTGTTTGGAGCTTGGTTGATCCTTGAATTCTCAGCAACAGAAGTTGTGAAGGTTTTGAGATGTGCTGGACCCTGTGAACTTCAGTGTGTGTAGCAAGAACTGCCTGGAGGACTAGACGAGAACCTGGGAGCTGTCTGCCTCTGAATCAGGTAACTGTTTGGTGGCTGAAGTAGGATCTGGGACCATGGAAGGGGATCCAGGGAATCCCACACCAATGTGAACTATCACCTCATCATAGATTCTCAAATCTAAGCTTAATTCCTAACCTTTTACAATAAAATAACTTTGCTTCTGTCATATTTAGTACCCAATGTATCTTAAAGTACGCAGTTCTCATTTTAGCCAAAACAGGATATCTATATCACAAAGTACCAGGTAAATATTATCTCAATTCCTTTACAGAAATTTCTTTGTTGTATAATGATTTAAGGTTATGCTCCTAGCTTTTATGGAGGCTGATATAAGAATCCTTCAATTGAACAGCATTCTTGCGTCTTTGAGAAAACTATAGTTGAGAATATTGTCCATTGTGTTACCTATTATCTCTTAGTCAAGGACTCAGTCAGCAAGATCCTCCTTGTGTTCAGTTCCAAAAAGAATTTTTTAAAGCTTTTCTCTGCTGAAACATTTGTGCTTTCTTTTGTTAGACAATGCATACTATGGGACCTATCATGTTTCCTTTTTTTGCCTTAGGAAATTTGGAACCAAATTCAGTGCCCAACAGTAGTAATTAGTTCATCTCAAGTGCCTAGTAATTTTTATTCCTTCTGTTCTTCTTGGATAGTCTGTGTCCTGTTTTTATCGTTAATGACTCTATTTTTAATTTTGTAAAGCAATCTTAACATCATTTTAGAAGTTGGTGGGGAATAAATGAATAAACAAATAAATAATGTAGTACCAGTATTGAAACAACCAAAAGAATCAGCAATATTATGATATGAGAGAAAAAACAGAATTTCTGGAAACTGTAAAGACTTGAAGCAAAAGATCAAAAGCAGTCTTTTAACCAGACTGGTTCCACTGCTATCCATGTCAATCTACATTACACACTGAAAAGATCCTATGTAAATTAAACCTGATTTCACTACAATTCATCTGCAGTAATCTATGCTTATTGATAATTGGAATCTATTTGTATTTTTATTTGTCACCTCTCATGAACTTTATCTTTGGCCAGTGGGGAACTTGGCAGAAGGAGTTGATTTTGGAGAAAAGATTAGGCATTTGATTTGGGATGAACTGAGTTTGAAGTGTTAACAGCCAACCAAGTAGAAATGTCCAGCAGAAACTTGGAAATGTGAGACTAGAGCTGGGAAAATTAGAGAAAAAACATGCTCTACTTTACTTTGATGTACAAAGTGTTATCATAAATTAAAGATGAAATGGAATTCTGTATATTGAAATTAAGAGCACACACCAGCCATGAGTACATAGATGTTTTCAGATTTTTTTAAAGAAAAATTGGAGTCATTTTTTACTTTGCAAAAGGATTCTGTGCTTTACAAAGAGTGATCGCAAGATTTTAAAAATCTTTTAGCAGCAAATTCTCTTGGTGTATTTAAAATCTTTGAGCCCTCTTTACCCCCACCTCTTAGTTTCTCTGGATTCTTTCAAGACTCAGTTCAAATCCTTCCTTCTGCAGGACTTCTCACACCCTTCTTTCAGACTGTATTCCTTCTGTTCTATATACCTTCTATGTACCTTAGCAGCTAGGTGGCACAATGGTTACAGGGCCATGTCTAGAGTCAGGAAGAACTGAGTTCAAATCTAACCTCAGATACTTAGTAGCCACATGACCATGAGCACATTACTTAACCCTGTTTGCCTCAGTTTCCTCATCTGTAAAATGAGCTGGAGAAGGAAATGGCAAAGCACTTCAGCAACTTTGCCAAGAAAATCCCAAATGGGGTCACAAAGTCTCACATGATTGAAATGACCAAATTGCCAACTAACTATTTACATATTGTCTCTCCCATTAGCATGTGAGCTCCCTGAGGGCAGAGATCATGAGTTTGCCTTTCTTTGCTTCTGCATAGAGAAGCATATGCCCGACACATAGTAAGTATGTCAAATGAATAGACAGACATTTATCTAACTGTTCAGTAGAAAGGTCAGTGAATGACCACTGAGAGACATAGGCTCTAGCTCCAACTCTGCTAATGCAATATGGTTGTATGACTGTGACAGGGACTCAGTTTCCTCATCTGTAAAATGAGAGGGTCAGATAAAATGATCCTCTAAAGTCCATTAAAGTCCATTTGCTTGAAAAGTCCTATGATTCCACTTAGATGCTATAAACAGACAGCCCATTAGAAAGAAAGAAACATCACATCATTGTGAGCATGGTAAGTATTGCTCAAAGATTCTATTCCCAATATCTCCACATCTGCTGAACTGTTGATGAGAAAATATAAAACAAAGAGATTGTTATGTAGACAACTGTATCTTGTCTTCCCACTTTAACATACGGGAAGTGAACATTCACCAAACATATGAGTAGAAAGAGTGACTGGAAGATACTGAAGGTTGTGGTGACGGATACTAATTTTTTCAGTCTTGATGAACTAAGAACCTTGGAAGTAGGAGAGTAGTGATAGAGAGCAATAAAAACTAGAGGTGATAGAAAAAATGGAAATGCTTCTACCTGCCCTGATCTTCTGTGAAAATGCATCTATCTGCCTTGCCTGATCTCTTCTCTTCTAAGGAAGTTACTACACTGACAGGAGTTACTATACTATACTATATTGTCCAAATTTCTTGTAAGAAAAGAATCAGCTTTTCTATACTAAGGCTTTTCTCTTAAAAGTACTAGTACTACGATTGATAGGTGTGTATTAAAAGGAAGTCTGTTACCTCAGTTTTTTTTTTCCTTCATTATGCTGAGTTCTTATCTATCGTGGTGAAGAGCTCAGGGTCTGCAGCTCCCACTAACCTATAGCTATCTGAGTTTAAGGAAAGAATGGATTCACAAGAGGTAGAAATGAGTCTGCCTCCCTGAATATTGCTAGTTCACAATTTTGATAAAATTTATCTTAACCAGGAAAAAGAAGTGGTTTCATTTAAGTTGAATAGGAGTACAAGAAACCATCGAAGAATAGATGAAAACGTTCTGTTTAAATGGCAGCTGCAAACCTTATTATTGATGTTCCAGTGTTACAAAGACCAACGTCTGCTTTTCTTTGCCAAATGACTAAGTTAGGAGAAATATAATTTAGTGTTTAGAAAATATGTTTAATTTACCATCAAAGCTTCAGAATTTGTCTTGAAGCAAAGAATTCTCCAATAACTCTATAAAATGACCATGATTAAGTAGACTACGATATATTTCCAGTGTTCTTTTCCTTTCATTATTTGTGGCACTCTGATGAAAAGTAATTATACTTTGGCAAATTTTCTCCTTAAATGTAATTTGGACTGCTTATCTGAGATTCTCACGAGGGAGCTGACTTGGCAACTAAAAAGAAACACCTGTTCCTATTGCTGTGAAGCAACCCGTCTCAAGCTCCTTCCTGTACTTAACAAAATAGAGCATTTCTGTTGCCATACAACATTAAGTCCACTAAACAGTAGTTTCCAATGTTTTTGTTCCCTGAAACCCCTTCAACAAAAATGTGCTGTCATCCCCCTGCATAATTTACTTACTCACATTACACATTTAATTACTGATTAAGATTCTACTAAAGAATTTTCAGCATAATCCCATATGGATCATCATGAACTCCCAAGGGATTAGTAAAACACTAAATGGACAACTATTGCACTAGGAAATGGTGCTCTTTAACTGTTTTTTCCATTAATAAAGGGAACCCTAACTTCAAATGAGGTGGCCTACTTATATTTAGGCTGGCACAAAGGGAAAGAATGCCATGAAGACAAAAGATATACAGAATTGCAATGATTGACTGATTGACAGTAGGAGGTTGCACCAATCGTCAGTCCTATGTCACTAGCATGACTGTGATGCTGATATTTTTTTAACCTCTATTGGGCTGAGGGAGAGTGTTATTTATATTTAGTAGTTGGAAGCAGAACTGCAGTAAACTTTATGTTGTTTGTACTATTGTTTCAAAACAAGAACTTCCTAGTGAAAAATGGTACCCATCAACTACTCATCAGTGCTCAAAGCTGGAAGCTGACGTGCTACTACTGGATCATAAAGGGAAAAAGTTCCCCTTTTTCTAAACATTAAAAGACTTCATTTCCTGACAAAGTTCTGTGAAGCTACAAATATGCTTTAAAGAGACTCTATTTGCTCTTTTTATGATCTATAAAAAAAGACAACATTGCTGTAACATTGCCTTTATATAGCACATATTCTCTAAAAAGTAAGGCCTGTTCTCACATATATTATTTGTCCTCACAACAGCATCTCAGAGACACAATGAAAATCAATGAAATCAGTACTGGCTCAGGAGCCCAGAATCTAAGAAACAATTCTCAGGAAGAGGGAGGAAGACTTCTGGACGTATATACTTCTAAGATAAATGCAGATAATTTGTCTAGTGATGGTAATTAAAAGTGAGGGTGTATGGGAAAAGAACAGAGAAACACTGGCATTCAGAAGTAGTATGCTACAGCAGTAGCAAGAGAGGAGATGTGGTAGAATGGAAAGAGACTGACAGCATCAGAAGATACCAAAATTCAAATGCTACCTTTACTACTGTTCTTACAATGTGGACTAACTAATCATCTAACTCTTGGACTTTCAGTTTCTTTGTCTGTAAAATGCAAAGGAGAAAATTTACATACTTATCTCACAAGGTTATTATGAAAGAAGCACTTTGTAAACCTTACAGCACTACACAAATGGAAAAGAATTATTATGTGAAAAGACAACAGGGCCAATACATTTTTGTAAGGTCCAAAAAAATTTCTGCAAGCTATTAATTCCTGTAAGCTGTGTGTAAGGCTATCTATGTAGCTTTTATTTACAATACTCACTCTGTACAAACAGAAAATCAGAAACACAGACAAGTTAGTTGAGCAACCTGAATCATGTCACACATAGTTTATGGAGAACAGGACTCTGTTCTAGCTGTAAATGAGACTATATGTTATCCAAGAACTATCTCTTGATCCTACCACTATCAAGATATCATCTTATCTTTCTCCTCTATTTCACTGTTAAATGCCCCAAAACAGTCATCTATTTTTACTGCCTCTACTTACCCCTCATCCTCTTGTAATCTGGGTTCTGTTCTCAGTTCTCTACTGGAATTTCTCTCATTAAGGTCACAAATGCCCTCCTTAACATCAAAGCCAGGAGACTTTTCTTCTTATTCTGATCATGTATGACATGGCATTCTAAACTCTCCAATCTGTTCGCTGTTTCTTTTTCTGGTTTCTCATCCTTCTTCTGCCCTTTAAACATGAGTATCCCTCCACAAAATTACGGCTAGGCTGCATCTTCCTCTTCTTCCACATCCCAATCATAGATTTTATCCACTCCTATAGCTTTAATTATCACCTCTACACAATGTCTTTGAAATGTTATATTTACCACAAATCTCTCCAAAGTTCATATTTCTAAATGCCTAACATATAAATTCACCTGGATATCCCAGTGGTAACTCAAAAGCTACACGTCTACAACTGAATTCATATTCCCTCATAAACTTTCTCTTCCCCAAAACTTTTCTATTTCTATCTGTCCTCTCATTCTCTCAGACCTGTAATGCAGATGTCATCTTCTTTCTTCTCCCTTGCTTCTTATATCCAGAAAATTACCAAATTCTATAATTTTTACCTCTACAAATATCTCTCATAGCCAGCACCTCCTCTACTCCATTAAAAGTACTGCCACCCTAGTTCAGGAACTCATTACCGTAATGACTAGACTACTGTAATATCTTTCTAATGCTTCTTCCTGCTTGCAGCATTTCATGTCTTCAGTCCATCCTCCATACTACCTCCCACATAGTCTTCATAGCTCTCCCCATGACCATACTGCTCCGGTACTAAAAAAGCATTGATGACTCCCCATTGACTATCAAATGAAATATAAACTCAAGACTCTGTCTTCCACATTATGGAGCAAACTATCTGTCTAGTTTCATCTCATACTACGTTCCTTCACATATCCTATAGAACAGGCAGATCAACTACTCTCCATACTTTATCTGCTTGTTATCTTTTTGCCTTTGCTCACGCCATCCCTCATGCCTCGAATGGGCTCCCCTCAACTGCCATCTATTAAAGTTTTTTCCTTCCCTCAAGAGTAAAATCAGATCCTACATACTCAGCGAAGGCTTTTGTGACCACTAGCTGAAAATGATTCCTCCCTCCTCAAATTTCTTGTTAGATTCTGCTTGAACTTTCCATTTGCCCTTCAAATGCTTACTTATGTCATAATTATTTGTGTACTTGTTTTTTAGGTCATAAGTTCCTTTGGAGAAGGGCGTGGTATTTATAGTTTTGAACAGACTACTTGAAAAAATGTTTGCTGTTCTGAATTGAACTGAAAATGAGAAATACATAGAGGTCAAGAGAAGTCATTTTTTAAAAGCCATTATGAATCTTAATTGTTTATGAGAAATGGAATTCTTAAAATCCATTTGAAAGGATTATTTTCCTACAAGTGGTAATCAATGAGAAACATCAAAAAAAATAAAGTGACTGTAACTTAAAAGATAGGAAATTATTAAATACTTATCTGTCAGTTATTTCTGAATTAGTTGTACATTAGTCTATGCAGAAAAAGCAGCAACTTGTTAGAACCAAGGTCCTAACCAAAGCCAAACTGGAACAAAGGATGAAGATGAAAAGATGCTACAGCAAGTAACCACATTGGCCCTAGCCTGACCTTTTCAAACCTGCTGCTACACTTGAAGCAGCTGGTGGCACAGTGAACAAAGCACTGCACTCGAGGTCTGGAAGTCCTAAGTTCAAATCTAGCCTCAAACATTTACTAGAGGCGCGTCCCTGGACAAGTTACTCAGGTTCTGTTTGCGTCGGTTTACCCAACTGTAAAAATGGGGATAATAACAGTACTTCCCAGCGTTGTTGTGAGGATCAAATAAGATTACATTTATTTAAAAAGAAAGTAAAGTGTTTAGCACAATGCCTGGTACATAATAGGCACAATACTTACTCCCTTTCCCTGCTCATGCTAAGAAATAAATCATGGTAAAGACACTGACTGATGACTGTTTGTCACAAAAATTTAAATGATGTAAAGCAGTCACAACACCACGATGACCAAAAGATGCCAGAAACCACTCTGCAAGCATCTTGATATCTTAATCAAAATGAAAAGGAAGCTAAGGGAAATATTAGGTTAGAACACAAACTCATTTATTAAACATTACAAAGGATGATGGCAGAAGATTGTAAGCATTATCACTACCAAAAAAGAGAGAGAGACAGTGAGACAGACAATGAAGAAGAAAACAAGTCTGGAAAAAAGACTCATTATGAGAGCCAAATAAGTCATCGCATTTCAAGAACATTTATAGATGAAATTAGAGAAGAAAAGGACAAAAAAACAAAAACAATACTTATTAGTATTTCCATAATGACTTGTTCTCATCATCATCATTAGTAAAAACAAGGTCCCACATTTTGAATATAATACCGCACTTTTGTTCAGTCATTTTTCAGTTGTGTCCCACTCTTTGCAACCCCATTTGAGGTTTTCATGGCAAAGATACTGGAGTGGTTTGCCATTTCCTTCTCCAGTTAGTTTTAAGATTAGGAAACTGAGGCAAACAGGGTCTGCTCATGGTCACAGAGACAGTAAGTGTCTAAGGCTAGATCTGAACTGAGGAAGAAGAGTCTTCCTAACTCCAGACCTGTCATTCTATCCACTGTATCACCTAGCACCCTAATACCTCACTACCTAATGTACTATATGGGGTAGAAATGGCACTTAATAAAATAAATTTAAGAAAAGTAGCTATAGTAGAATAAATATTTAGAACAAAAATCCTGTACATCCTAGAGACAAAACAATTTTTAAACCACTGAAAGACTGATGTCTAACATATCTCAAAGAGGAAAAGATAGACAATTATTAAACAAAAATCACGAATATTACTACCTGTAAAAACAGAGACCCCTTTAACAGTTACAAACCTAGAATACACAAGGCACTTCCAACTAAGGGTTCAGACTACCAGGACTCCAAGGTTTACCTTTGGGCTCACTGTTGGAAAGTCAATAACTGGTCCATAAAGAAAACAATGTCCTAAAAACAGGTTTTTCTTCATGTTCAAGGAAAAAAATTATGTTCCCTACAGTAAGAAGAACATTTTTAACAGTTTCTCCCTAGATCCTGATCTTCATTTGAACTTCAAAGGATTTTCATTAGTAGATAGAGAATGTGTTAACTGTTGCTCCCATTTTGAAGTCTGCATTTTCAATACTTCAAGCATAATAACTTATTAGCTGAAGGGTCAAAGAAAGGAAAAATTAAGGGATGTGAGGGCTAGCTGGCTCTTTTCTTGTTTGGGCTGAAAGATACAACATTCTTATGAGCCTAATAGTATCTTGGCAGCAAGGAGGCCATTCTAGTATAGCCACCCTGGTTTGGGGTTCTATTTTTTATGGACAGCCATAGCCTCAGAAATACAAGTAATGAAAACAGATCCTTGGGAGAGGATTCTGGGAAGATGGTGGAATAAGGCAGGAAATTACCTTATTCTCCCAAATTCCCCCCTCCCAAATAATTTAATGCCTCAAAGTGAACTTTAGCATGGCAGAAATAATTAAAAGTCAGAATAAAGTACTTGTCCAGTCTAAGACAACTTGGGAGAACAAAAAATATGAAAAACCTGACCTCAGAGTGGTGGTCCAGCCTGACTGAAGTACAGATACTTCTGCACAGATAAACAAGGAATCAACAAGCAATAAGCCCTGGGAGTATCCTCAGCTTCAGGAACTTTCATCCCATGTACGGGGAATGTCAGAGGGCTGATCAGCAGAAGATTGCAGGGCTCTCTGCTGGCAATGGATACTGGGTCCAGGTACCCTGACCAGACCCAGTCCCAGGCTGTTACTGTGGGTAAGGAGAAAGTACACACTGGGGGGTGAGATGGAAGAGGAGCAAGGCCCCTGCCGGCTGTGGCCATGTGCAGAAGAATGTGCCTGGTTTTTGGTTCCAGGGCGGAGGGGTGAGCTCAAGATTGCAGCCAAGGGTGTCATAAGAAATAAGAATGTTTGCAATGACAGCATTGTTGGGGGCCTTGATCACGGTTTGGGGGCAAAATGGAATACCTGTAGTCAGACACCCAGATAGAGCTCAAAAAGCAACAGCACAAAAAAAACCTGAAGCCTGAGATATTATCCCCCACATGCTGAGACTAGAGCTGGACTCTAACATAAAGTTAACAGCCAAGAAATAAGTTGCTTTAAAAAAATGTGTAAGTAAAAGAAAAAGAACCCAACTATATAGCTACTATGGTGATAGAGAAGATCTGGGTTTAAAATCAGATGGCAGATTAAAATAATTGGAGAACTAATAATTGTTCATGGGAGGGTAGAACTAATATAATGAAAATGACAATTCTACCTAAACTAATCTACTTATTCAATGCTATCTCAATTAAATTACCAAAAAAAGTATTTTATTGACCTAAAAAAATAATTTTAAAAATTCATTTGGAATAATAAAAGGTCAATCAAGAGGATGCCCATCAATTGGTGAATGGCTAAACAAGCTGTGGTATATGAATGTAATGGAATACTATTGAGCTATAAGAAATGAGGAGCAGACAGACTTCATAGTGACCTGGAGAGACTTATATAAACTGATGTTGAGTGAGAAGAGCAGAACCAGGAGAAATTTGTACATAATTACAGACACAACATAGGTGTAACGATTAACTTTGATAGACTGGGCTCCTCTCAGCAATGCAAAGTTATAAGACAACTCCTAAAGACTCATGATGGAAGGAGATATTCACAACCAGGGAAAGAACTACAGAGTCTGTATGCAGATTGAAGCAAACTACTTGCTCTCTCTCTCTTTTTTTTGTTTTGTTTTATTTCTTCTTTCTCATTGTTCACTCCATTGGTTATAATCCTTCTTTACAACCTGACTAATGTTTAATGTGAAGGTATTTGTAGATCCTATATTTGATTGCATGACACCATGGTGGGGCAGGGAAGAGGAGACAGAGGGGGAGAAAATTTGAAACTCAAGGGACTGTTGAGCTGAATGTTGTGAACTAAAAGTAAATAATTTTTTTTTAAAAAAAGAACAAAAGGTCAAGAATACCAAAAGAGTTAAATGTAAAAAATGTAAAGGAAGGGGGTTTAGAACGACTATGTCTTAAAATGTATTATAAGGAAGTAATTATCAAAACTATCTGATACTAAGAAATAGAAAGATGGACCAGTGGAACAGAGTAGACATACAATATACATTGGCAAATGATTTTAGTAACCTCATGTTTGATGAATGTAAAGATTTAAGCTTTTGGGACAAAAATTCACTATTTGATAAAAGGTGTTAGGAAAAAATGGAAAGCAGTCTGACAGAAACTATGTATAGACCAATATCTTATATCACTTACCAAGATAAAGTCAAAATAGACACATGGCCATGACATAAAGGGTAGTATCATAAGAAAACTAGAAGAACATGGAACATACTACCTATCACATTTATGGATAAAAGAATTTATGAATAAACAAGAGACAGAATTGTGAGATATAAAATGGATCATTTCAATTACATTAATTAATTACATTAAAATTTTAAAAACTTTTATACAAATAAAAATAAATAAATTAAAACTTTAAGATAGCATCTCCCACCTATCAGATTGGTTAAAAGGACAGAAGGGGAAAATGACAAATATTGGAGGGGATGTGGAAAAAGTGGGATATTAATACACTCTAGTGTGGATTGGGGGAGGAAGGAGACAGAAACCAAAAACATAACAAAAAAATTTAATTTAATTTAATTTTAAATGTTTTTAAATGCAAGTAATGATAAGCAAAATACCAGTGGAGATTTTTTAAAACAGAAACAGACCATATCTATCTATATTTGTCTGTCTCTCTCTGTTCCCTGGATATAGCAAGGCCCACTCTGTATCATTTTACATATATGTATATATGTAGATGTAGATGTGTATGTATACATATACATAAATTATTATTTTTATATGTGCTCATATAGATTCTTTGTAAATGTAAAAA
Source organism: Pseudochirops corinnae (assembly GCA_028646515.1). Taxonomy (NCBI): domain Eukaryota; kingdom Metazoa; phylum Chordata; class Mammalia; order Diprotodontia; family Pseudocheiridae; genus Pseudochirops; species Pseudochirops corinnae. The sequence continues at coordinate 79,107,316 of CM053586.1, read as the reverse complement.
TTAGAAGGTTGGACTCAGTGACATCTAAGGTCCCTCCTAGCTTTAATTCTATGATGCCATGTTTCTACAGACTCATGTGTGTGTATGTATGTATGTGTGTACACACACACATGAATGAATAATACACAGTATGACAGGATATAGCAAATAGAATTTAAAAATCTGGATTCAAACACTGCTTCTAACACATACTGGCTTGTATGACCCAAGGCAAGCAATTTAATCATTCCATATCGGAAGTAATTCTCTAAAACTATAAGCTTCAAAACAGGGGATGATCTTAATTCCACCACATTAGAGTTAAGGAGTCTGCCCACATATAGTTCCCAAACTTGATGAAACCAATGGTCTAAATCCCTCGAAATAAAATACATATAGATAAATGTTCTCTTCATCTTATACAAAGTTTCTCAACTAAATCATACAGATGGCAAAACACATAAAATATGGAAAGTATGCTGCTTGAAAGGGACCTGTTTGTCAATTTAACTACCTCAAGATGTACTATTATTAACTGACAGCAAATCAAAATAATGAATCATGGTTGTTCTTGCTCACCAGGAATTTTTTCCCAAGTGGTTATCTCATAGTGGGGAAAAGAAGATATTTTTTTAAAAAGTATGGATACTTCTTATTTATTCAGGTATATCAATAGTTAGGTTATTTTGAGAAAGCAAGGCATTTAGTCATCCATCCATCATAAAAAAATAAATTGCAATGCTCATTTGAGAAGAAATACTTTAGAAATTTTTGCCTTTATCTACAGTTGTTTGTGAGAATTCCAAGATGCTTAATCAATGATACTCTCAGAGTCATCCTGAAATAATATAGTTTCTTCTACTAAAAAAAAAAAAAACAAAAACAGAAAACTATAGGATGGGTATGGAATGTGAAAAAAAGGGAGTACTGGTGGAGATGGAGAAAGGTAGACATATCTATGGCTTAAATCTAGAAATAAGAAGTTAACAAAGGGAAAGTACAGTGTCTGGCACATAATAAGCAAAATAAATGCTTGTTGACTGTTGACTGAATGGAAAGAGACTTTATTTATTTATTCCTCCAAAGTGCCTCCCTGTCTAGCCCTGTTTACTGGCTCTTTTCAGGCTTGAAAAGAGGTTTCTGATATAAAGTCTCTTAAGTTTATGAAATGGGTTAGCAGGCAAATACAGAGGGAAATGGAAAAGGTTTCCATTATAGACACTCAAACAAGATTTTGAAACTAGAAAATGAGAAACAGAACAAGAAAACAACAAAAGAATTAACAATTCCAGTTTCCAATGGAATTTAACTGACATAAAACAATTGCTACAATGATGAGGGCAAATCAGCTAAGAAAACTCCTTAGCCAGAAAAAAATTAAACTCCTTGCCAACTAAAGCAAAGTAGAAATCAAGAACAGAACCATTTTAGAATATATAAAATCATTTGCGGAACCTTATAGAAGAAGGTGGTGGAAAATTATCAACAGGATCGCCTCATAAAATAGCAAAAAGTGGTTTGGGAAAAACTGAATTTGCAAAATTCTTGGCATAAAATACCCAAGATAATCCTAATGGAATTTGAAAAAGACACCAGAAAGATGACAAATGAAAAATGGATTAGTTCTGTCACTATTTCAAAAACAAACTATTTTCTTTATCAATGACAGAGAAGCCACCACATTTGGACCTTTTATATGTTTGTCCCCAATGTGCTGTATAAGGAGTTGGGAACAGCATTAAATAAAGACAAGAAAAACAAATGATATATGCAGTTATACAGAAGAAATCTGGGCTAGAGGTGACATTATTTTGAGGATATTGTTGGAATAAATTCCATTACATCTGAAAGAGAGTTGGAAATTTAACAATCAGAAAAATGAGCCATATTATTATTTTTAAAAGTGAATCAAGAAAATATCAATAATAACCAATCCATTTAATATTTTGCCTTTATAAAATTCTAATAAGAATGACTGACTTACAAATCAAAATTATCCTTGAAAAAAGTAAGACAGGAATAAGTATACTTTCACAAATTATATTCCATACCAAGATAGCTTTATAATTACACAATTGACTAACACAGCAGAGACAGTATCACATATTGTTTATTGATAACTAAAAAACATTTTTTGCTTGGTAGATCAGAAATGCAATTTTAAAGGATCTTCTCCAGAAAAGTATATCCCATGTTTATAGTAATGTTAGATTTTTGTGATAAACAGAAATCATTTTGTGCAATTACTCTCTAATTATCAGCATCATATGATAGAAAAAATAAGGAGATGTATATTCACCAGAGGTATTAACCTCTGTCATGGAGGACAAAGAGTCCAACTGGAGAAAGGATTATCTGTTAATGGGGATGTTCTCCAGATGCTTCTATTTGTGATACCACTTTACTGACTGAATAAAGTCCCAGAACATTAAACATCCTTCTAAATGGGAAATATGCAAAGTAGCTTAATTAATTTGAACTAATAATCCCCAGAGGGGAAAAATAAAAGCCAATGGACAAAGAATACTTACTATACAGATTATGATATGTGAATGGATGGACAGCCTGTTGAATTTGTAACGGGGTGGGGGGGGAAGGAGAAAGAGAGAGACAGAGACAGAGAGAAAGAGAGACAGAGAGAGAGACAGAGAGAGAGATACGGAGGGGAGTACTTCTGCTGTAACATTTGTTTTGAAAACACAGCTTTGTTCCAATGCAATTGATATGTTAGGGAACAATTTGAACATAATGTGAATTTCATGTTGACTTAAGCATTATTTTATCCATGAAAAACACTAAATGAATGCAGAAAACTGAACCTCAGCTGAAATTCATTCACCAACTTGAAACTACATTTGTAACAAAAATCTAAAATACTTAAAAATAAATACAATTTTAAAATAAATATAATTATATATAAATTGTTTTAATAAATTATATTTCTAAATGTAATATACCAAGTAATTATTTTAAAAGCATTTACATTATAATTTTCCTTCTAAATAACAGAAAGGTTATCTGTGGATATAGATAATTATCATACATATGATAATGAAAAAAGCTCAAGAATGAAAGTCATGAGAATGGGATTCTATTCTCAGTCTGACCACTCACTAGCTTTGTCAGTGACCTTGGTTAAGATACACAGCCTTCTGCAGACCTATTTTCCTTCTTAGTATATTGTGGAGATTTAACTAAATAGCTATTAGATCCTTCCACCTTTAAGATACTATAGTTCAAAATTTCTCCAAATTTTTGTCATTTCCAAAAGGGATAAAAAGAAATTCCAGAAATTTTCCATCTCTAGTGCTAAAGACATAACATACAGCCATTTGCACTGTCCATCTTTGAGTCCTTGTTACATGGATACTTATCAAAATGGCAACACTCAAATTTCTTTTTTTATTTTTATTTTACAAATGTATAACTAAAGAATGAGCTACTTAGAGAATCCTCTGCTAATGACCTGTGTCTTCTTTGATGATGACTGCCAGAATTCTATGTAACATTGACTTATAACACTGAAAGTGACTCTGCTGTCACACATTATATGTTATACATTAAAAGTTTAAGTACAACTGGCTTAAAATATATTTGAATATACAGTTTGGAATATACTTACATAGCAGCTGAAATTTTGAGCAAAAAAAAAACTCCATAATTACCAATAAGATCAAAGAAAAATAAATTGGATAAATTAAAATTTTAAGTAGATTCCAGCTTCCCATGGTTTGGGGACTCCTAAAGAACTCTTGACTGAGAAATAAATCATTTTTTAAAATTTAACTTTTTTTGCAATCACAGAGAAAAATCACTGAACAATCAGCAACAGAATAAAACAGCAAAGAGTTGAAGACCTGAAGCTTATGTTAATTATGTCATGAAACATACTTTTCACCAAGGAAAGAAGTTATCTAACTGGTTGGCAATCAGAGAATAAGAATCCTTGAAACTGATTGAAGGAGGTTTGGGAGTGAGAGACCAAAAGAGCCAAGAATGTCTCTGAGTTTACAAATCTAGGTGGCTAGGAAGATGGTACTTCACTAAACAGAAATAGGGAAATTTTAAGGATTACTTTAAAGGGAAAATGATGAGTTCTCTTTGAGTCATGTTGAGTTTTAAATGCCAATGATATATGCAGGTGGAAATGTCCAGCAAGTAGTTGGCAACATAGGATGGGAGTTTAGGACAAAGATTAGAACTAGATATGTAGATTTTTATCTTTTGCCTTGCTGGCATAACTTTTGATCAGGATATCCTCCAATACCAGGTTGAGCCATTAAGAGAAGACTTTAGTGGAGGTTTTAAGTACATATCCCAGAAATTAACAACCTCAGAAGACTCAACTCCAAAAAAAATAGCCAGAAATCGGATTTCATAGAATGCATATATTTTCCTAGATGCATCTTGCCCAATCTTGTACATTATGCAAGCACAAATAAGTGTTGTACTTTTACAGCAGAAAGAATGCTGAATTTGGAGGTAGAGAACCAAAGTATTTGTTGGGTTTTAACCCCTTAGGGCATCAATTACATTATCTATAAAACAAGGAGGTTGGACTAGGTGATCTCTTAACCCCTTCTAACTCTAAATCTCATGAAGACCTTTCCTGCTATTATATGGACTACCTTATGCTTTTATTGAAGGCCAGTTTTTGGTGGTTGGTTTTTTTTTTTAATAGAGCATTAAGAAAGGATTGCTGTTGCACTCAAGCTAAACCAAAATTTCAGACTTATTTTAAATTGGTCTTCTGCTCAATTATGAAATAGAGATGAACAATTAAAATCTATATAAAATCTAAAATCTATTTAAGGCAGAGTCTGGACAACAATTAAATAGGATAAGAAGGCATGAATGAGTTACAATCTGTTTCTGAGGCAACAAAGTGGTGCAATCAGAGGCTCATTCAAGTAAACATAAGATCACAATAGCTTACACTGATACATCAATTAATGTATTTGTACTAAAATACTTTGTACCTATAATCCATTGCTGAAAATTCCCAGTGGCCTCATATTTGATCAGTAAAAACTTCCAGGGATGCTAGGATAGAGGTTTTTATTGGAACTTAAGAAATATAGGACAATCTTGTATTAGGATTATTAGGATCAATTTCATGCTTCAGTTAAAAGACTGAAATTTATCTCTTTGTGTTCAAGAAGATTTATAATCTCTGTCTCAGTTCTGGCTGAACCCTGAAATGAGGATAATTCAGGAGATGTTCTTCTTGTGCTGGCCTTCAACTTGACACGGACCAACCATTCAGAACACTGTAAACTTAGTCTCAAGAGAAGAAGATATTGTAAGGAGAGTCTACAATCTCAACTGAAATAGACTAAATTTTTATCTACTTTCTCAGGATTTATATTTCTAGGCTTGATGCTTTTTAAGGGGTTTTTGCTCTTTATATTTTTAAAAGAGAGAGAAGAAAGGGGGAAATTAAGTAAAAAGAAAGAAAGAAAATACAGTTGGGTTAGCTCAGAAAGGCAGGATGATCAAATTCTTATAATGCCTGGTAGAACTTCTGTGGGCAGTACAAGGATTTCATTAGGGGCAATTAGGGGAGGGAATAAAATATGATCAAATCTTAAAAATTCTTAAAATCTTAAATCTTAAAATTTTAAAAATTAAATTAAATTAAAATAAGAAGGCTTGCTAAAACTATCATTTGTAAAATGGTAACTTCAAAACTGTCTAGACAATGTGAAGTCTTTTGAAACTGGGTAATGGTACAATTAACATTTCCTATTGTAACAGTAATGAGTTTTGAAGTTCCTTTTGTATTGCTGAACTAAGAGGTACTTGGCACCTTGTTCAGATTAACCCTCTGTTAAATAAACAGAAGGTATGAACTCCTGTCTCCTGTTGCTGATGTAACAAGAATGGTCTGAACAGCGAGGAGCAATACTGTTTATAAGGAAAAACCCAGAGAGGGAGAGTCAGAATTTCTTGGGACAAGCATCTAGAGGCAGTAGCTGCTGCCGATGGAGAAAGAGAGAATTTCTCTCAGCAGCATTTGGAGGCTAGGCTGCTACTGCTGGACTGAGAATTGAGAAGAAAAATGAGAATTGGTAACGTGTGTAGAATGGAGTGTGGTCTCTCATTAGCTAAAGTATATAGGACCTTTGGCCTTAGGGCCATAAGGTAAATAAATAAATAAGAGAAACAATTTTTTTTGGCAATGTTGTAAGATTGTGAACTAGGTCATCTGGGCAATTGTTTTAAG
>CM053586.1:79076086-79100611 GCA_028646515.1 Pseudochirops corinnae | reverse complement strand
GTTTGTCTACTCACTTTGCTAGATTTGTATATTTTAGGCCAAACACCTTTGGATCTAGTATCTGCTGAGTTCCAGACAGTGGCTGCAGCCCCTGCCCCTTGACTGATGGACTCCCCAACTCCCTTGTTTGGACAAGGACAGCGCTGCGACCTTTTTCAGCATGAAGCAACTTGGGAAGCTGAGACCCTCGTCCCTTGCCCCAAACGAATTTGTGTCTTCTCCATTAAGGGGGGAATGATAGGATCTGGGATGCTTTGTTGTAACCTCACTTTGTAGAATCTCACTTGTGTTCAGGTACCTATGTCAGTTTGTAATAAGCCTGTTCAATTGAGCTGTAAAAGTCACACTTTCCTTCAGCCATAAAGGCATTAATTCTGCTTCTCCCCTGCCCTTAGACTCAAAGTCTTTTCCCAAGCTAGCAGTAGGTCTGTTAGATAGTTTCCCATGAATCAATCACTCAAGTATTCTTAGAGAAATACACAGTCCCTTTGTTCTTAGTGGCCAGCTGCTTAGGAACCTTGAAAAGTACTATCAGAAGACAACTCACTCCCAAGATGGGACCTCTTGAAACTCCCAATCAGTCTAGCTTCCAAACTTGGCACATTAAGCCTATCCTCCCAACCGCCATATTGGACTTACGTCATTCATCCTTGACCAGAAGTTACCTAGTGACGTGTCAAGGCAAAAACCACAGCTCTTTACTCGCCCCCTCCCCAATTTTTCCCAATGACTTACGGCAATGCGTCTGCACAGTGAATATAGAAAGTGCGTGTCCCTTTAAACCCCAACTCTTCCCTAACCCCTCCCAAACTCCATCTCCCCCACCTGGCTAGCATAAATTAACCCTTCTGCCTTGGGGCCCTCAGCCCTCCCCCCCCAGAACTTTTTGTTCAGTGGTTGGAATGCCCGCTTCTTGTAAGATTCTAATAAAGAGACCCTTCTCTATTCACCTTGAGCTGTCTCCAAGTGATTTAAAATCTTTTTATCACACACAGTAACTAAGACAGATCTTCTTGGAGCAAACTCTGTGGAGGCAGAAGCTGCTGCCTCCAGGGAGGCTGAAAAGGAAAGCGCCCCCTCCCCATCCTGGCACCCCTCCCAGGCTGGAGAGAATGATTTTGATTTTGAAAACCTGGATGGAGTGATTTTGACTCTGGTAACCAGCTAAAACTCCTACTGAGTCTGAGGGCCAGCTGGAGCTGGTAAGGATTTCCAAGAGCCAGTCAGAGCTGAGGGCCAGCTGGAGCTACCAAAAGACTGAGGAAGCATGACTATGATGCTGGTATTTTGTATGAACCTGTTTGGCTTTGTTAATCCTTATCTTTCCAGGAAAAGAGACTGTGAAGGATGTGAGATGGACTGGACACGGTGAGCTCCAATGTGGAGCAGGAACAGCACAGAGAGCTGAACAAAGACCTGAGAGCTGTCTACTTTGACTTTACTTGGATACTGTGTACTGACTGAGAAATTGTAAATTTACTAGTGACCTAGGGGTGGAGGGTCTTTGTATTTTCTGATGATTGAAGAGTGAATGATGAAGGATGATTGAATGATTGAGTTGATTGAATGATTGACTAACTAAATGATTGTAATTAGTGACTGATGATTGAATAAGTGACTGATTTGTAACTTAGTATGTGCCCCATGAGTGGAGAACTTTGATGACTGTACTTTGTGTTCCTTGAAAAGGCAAACCTCTTTAAGGATGATTGAATGATTGAGTTACTAAATTACTTCTTTGTTGAAAACTTTGTGAGTTATGTGGCCACCTTCTGTGATAAGTTGTTGGGAATGCTGTCTTTTGATTATCTGTGATAAGCTATAACATTGTGTATGCTGTACCTTGATTTTCTGTGAATGTTTTGCTCTGATTTGTTATAGTGTTCACTATACTGTGCAATCAGAACCTTAAAAGCTGTTCACAGTGGCATTCTTCTGGAAAGCTGCTCGTGCATGGCATTACATCTATACAAAACAAAAATGGTTCATATACCTTAGAACTTAGGGTGATAATGTCTCTGTAGAACTGTAGAACTGCTAAAGACAAAAAGACCGAGGAGCTACAATAACCAAAATCTACAACAAAAGGTAAAATTATGAACCATCTATGTGTATCTGTGTGTCTATATGTGTCTATTTATCAATTTGACAAAGGGAAAAAAAGAACCAAAAATATATATGGTAAAATACGGCTGTTTGAAGGAAATGTTTTGATGAAATATTTACCAAACAAAAAATCTTATTTTTTCCCACAAATTAATAGTTTCCTTTTCAAGATATTAGTTTATGTAACCCTTGGCTCAAAGGCCACATCCCTTTAACTTTTGTCACTGACAATGATAGAGTATTCAATGCACTGTGTGTTTTTGTGAAAGAAGTTGGTGAGGGATTGAGAATAGAGATTTTGTTCTCCTGGCTTCTTGCTTCAAGAAAGATAAGTCGTGTCATTCCAGGCTCTTCTCAAGCCCCTGAAGGGAGAGAGAAGCTGACATGTAAAGGAGGTATCATTTCAATTATACCCCTATTCTCCTCTCACTACACTAGGGACTTTGGGGTAATTTCTCCTTGGGTGAGACCTGAAACTTTCTCTCTTGGTTAGTTATCTTGCTCCCAATGGGAAAGCTCATGCACTCTGTACATTATCTGGTCTATATTCTTATATCTATACTTGCTCTGATTTCTGTTGGCTATCTATTTGGATAAATGTATCTGTTTGCTATGTTTGTCCATTGTAAAATGATATTTAGGAAGAAGGAAGTCAAGTCTTGGGTATCTAGCTTGAGCCCCTCCTTTTCCATCAAGAAATTGAGCATTAGTGCGGGTTGAATCTAAAAATTATTTCTCCTACATTTATGATATTTGAGGGAGCATATGGATATAATTCTAACCCAGTACCTCCTCTCTCCAAGGACAGCAGACTCTAACCTCATATGTCCTTTCCTGGCAAGAGTCTCCTTGGGAGGATAAGGGAGAACAGTTTCTAGAGATATCTATTCTTGCCTCCCTGCAAGCCACATCTAGACAGAACCATGTGCATCCACATAAAACCTACATTAGTAAAACAAAATATCCCATCTATACCCCTACATTTAAAAACAAGAAAGTTTTATTAGCCTACACCCCACATTAACTCTTGAGGAACAGAGGCTATAGCTTTTCATTAGTTTAACCATAGCACAGAAAATAAATATTCCCTTTGTTATTTAAAAAAAACTTAAATGATGCTTTTAAGTAGAACTTTGAAAATCAAGTTTTTATTTTAATGTATGGCCCCACTCATGACTATGTAAAGTCATATATTATAAAAATATGGAATAATCTTTATCTCAGAATGAGAGAGTGAAGAATGATTTGTGTGTGTGTGTGTGTGTGTTTATGTTAAGTATAGAGGAACGTTTTCCTTATTTTTCTGGGACCCAGGCCTACATCCTACTTCCAGGTTATTGCCACACCATACACCACAGCATCATATTTATTAGCCTCCCATCAGAACTTTGCACTTTAACTTTAGAGTACTGGGCTCTAATAAGGTAGCTCCTAGCATACAGTAGATTCTTAATAAATTATTTATCTGTGTTAATTTGAAAAAAAGAAAAAGTATCAAATGTCAAATATAGTTATATAAGTATAAGGTATTAAAATCATAGCTGATAGCTGGTGCCCTACGGGCAAAATATCCTACTAGCTGAACTAAGAGTGAGCAACCTATAGAATTCAAGCTCCAGGTAATGCATATTTAGAACTCTCAATTACAAACTTTTTGTAATATCCTCTAAATAAATTAAATAATCTAATAAGATCATTTACAAAAACTACCATCTGGTTTTCATAACACTGTATGTGGAGTTACCATTTAGTAAATATTTTTTCTGGGATTTATAAAGCCAAGCATAAGCAGCTTTCCAGAGGACTGCTGCTGTGAACAGCTTTCAAGGTTCTGATTACATAACAAACTGTCTATTTATTCAATAACAAATCAGAGCAAAACATTCACAGAAAATCAAGATACAGCATTCACGATGTTACAACTCATCACAGAAAATCAAAATAAAAAATAAAAAAATAAAAAACCATGTTACAACTCAACATCTTGTCACTAAAATGATCACATAGTTTTCACCAAAGTGGTCACATAGTTTTAAACAAAGTACAATCATTTAGCTAATCAATCACTTAGTAACTCAATCATTCAATGCGTTCTCTTTTAAACAAGGTGCATTCATTTAGACAATCAATCATTAATTAAGTCCTTAATTCAATCGGTCTTGAGGAGGAGAGCCTCCTAAATCCTTAACTCACTCATCCTTAAGGAGGCAAGGCTTCCTTAAGAGACACAAAGTACAATAGTCAAAGTTCTCTATCCCTACATCATAGTAAATCATAATCTTCTCAGTCAGTACACAGTATCCAAGTAAAGTCTTCTTTCAGCTTGACTTGGGATGCTTCCTCAGATTCCCTGGATCCCCTTCCGTGGTGCCAGCTCCTACCTGAATTCACCAAACTGTCACCTGGGTTCAAAGGCAGACAGCTCCCAGCTCCTTGCCCAGCTCTCTGTGCAGTTCCTGCTCCACACTGAAGCTCACAGTGTCCAGTCCACCTTAAATCCTTCACAGTCTCTATTCCTGGAAAGTCAAGGCTTAAAACCACAAACAGACAAAAGTACCGACACCACAGTCATGCCTCCTCTGGAAGCTCTGGCTGGCCCTTGGAAGTCCTCAGCAGCTTGGCTGGCCTTCAGAAGTCCTCCCAGCTGGGGTTTTTCCTTATATACAATATTGCCCCTCCCTGTTCAGCCTCTTTCTGTTACATCAGCAACAGGAATTCATACCTTCTATTTCTTTAATAGAGGCTTAATTTGAAACTTGGTGCTAAGTACCTGTCTGCTTTCCCATACAAAGGGATCTTCGAATTTCATTACCATTACAGGATTTTATGTAAAAACTTATTAATATACCTTGGAGACTGTAATGCATTTTCCCTAATACCTTACAAAACTGCTCCACTGTTTAAAGTAGGTTTCATGCAATGTCAGAGTCTGCTATGAATCAACATTTTCCAACATGAATCCAAATAAGTCTGTAACCAAAGATATGCAGGTACTCACCAGGATATCCAATAAAACTTGAAAACAACAATGCTAGAACTATAAATCATGTTCTTAGTTAATATCATACAAAAGCCAAAATGTCACTAAAACATTTTATTCTTCATAATTTTGACTTTTATCAAGGTAAGGTGGTAGATAGAGATAGAGTGTGGGTCTTGGAATTAAGAAGACCTGAGTCCAAATCCAGTCTCAGACACTTACTAGCTGTATGACCCTCGGCAAATCATTTAACTCTATTTGCCTCAGTTTTCTCATCTGTAAAATGAGCTAGAGAAGAAAATGGCACATCACTATAGTTTGTTTACCAAGAAAACCCCAAATGGGGTCATGAAGAGTTGGGCATGAATGAAATAACTGAACAAGTCACTTAGCTTCCATGGTCCTCAGTTTCTTCATCTTTAATCTGTAAAATGTAAGGCCTTGACTAGATGTCCTCTGAAGTCCTTTCCAGCTCTAGGTCTCTGATCTTAGGATGCTACAACTGACCCCCCATTTTATCCACCAAAGTAGCAGCTGTCCATATGCACTATCCCAAGTACAAGGAATGTGGTAAGGAAAAATATTCCTTTGTGAATTTCCCAGTAAAATCTTCCCATTACAAAGGAAGCCATTGGAGATATATAACTGAATCTTTAAATGAATTTAAAGAGGTGAGTCAAAATTTAAAGTCAAGGTTAGGTGGTTAATATTAACTAAAGCTGTTCTGTCATGTCAGGAATCTGGTGGTAATTCACCCTCTCTTTATTTTGCATTTTATTTATAGATATCTTCCATTAAATGATTGACCTGTTCTGCACTCTATGGAGCTTTTAAGAATTTACAGACTTGGGCCTTATTTTTAATATGGATTTGTGGGTTTGGATTCCTTTACTTACAATGGCTGACTTTTGCTCTGAAACTCATTATTTCTTAGTCTTATTAACGTTGCCAGAGCTCTGAGCCCTCTTTATTCAAGAAAAAGAATTGTTCTTTAACTTTTATTTCTAAAATAAGATTTCCCAACAGATGTCACTCCTATTCTTTTCATTTAAAGCCCAACCAAAGGGTATTAGTTTCAACTTATCCTGTAATTGGCATTGTATTCTACATAAAAGTTGTGTTGTCTCTCCTACAACTCAATTTATAATTAAGCAATAAAAATGCACACTGGAATGACATCTGGCATACAATGTTATTAAAACAAACTAAATATGTGGAAAAACCCATTTTACATTTCCTAAGTTGAAGTAGCACAAAGCCATGACAGGGCTCATATTTGGATTTTTCTTCTACTTTCAAAATTCAAAAATGGTTTTGATTTTTAATTGAATTGCTGTCAGTTATTAATCCTGACAATGGATTAAATTCCTTTGTGTAATTTTTTTTAAATCCCCCTTTCCCTATTGAGTTTAGAAAGGATTTTTTTTTTTTTGTTCTTAAACACCACCCCTATCTATGCAAATTCCAAAAGGATTTGCCGAAAGTGAGGTTGAGTATGCATGGAAATTAAATAAAGTGAGAAACCTAAACTTGTTCAAAGATTTCCAAAGTAAATGCTATGGTCCATCAATTACTTAATTTGCAAAATAAAAAAGACTGATACTAGTAATTTATTACAAGTTACTGTTATCTCATGGGTCAAAAATATATTTCCAAAGAGTCTAAAAATATGTTAGGCTAAAAGAATAAGAATATCTCAACTACATTTTCATTTGATCCCTAGAAACATTTCTCCCAACCTTTTATGAAAACTATTTTCTTTCAGTTTCATTTAAGCAACAATAATAGACTAAGTCCTGTTTTGATGTTTCACCAAGGCATGGAAGTAACCCTTGGAGTTCTTAAAGCCTATGCTATTGGAGAACAATTTCTCACAAGTACTACCAAGGGGAAAGTCTTTTGAGTAACAATGTACCAATAGGCTGTGCGTTATCTTAGGACAACCCTAGGATGGAGAGGTATGTAGTCTCAAAGGTGACTACTAAGTGATAAATTTTTCTGATCACAGAAACAATTCATGAAACCCATTTATTACAGCATGGAAAGGGTAACATCCAGATTGGTAGAGATAAATACACAAACCAATGAAAGCACATATCAGGGTTAGTAAAAGGAATGTTGGACCTATAGAGATCGAGCTTTAGATCTTGCCACTGGTATTCAATAGCTGTGTGACAATGAGCAAGTCACAACCTCTCTGAGCCTCAGTTTCCCCATCTGTAAAATGTGGATAATAATACTTATAGGATAATAAGAGATTTCATAAACTTTATAAAGTACAGAATATTATTACTAAATGGACAAGATGCAGTCAAATTAAGGTCATATTTAGCTTACAAGATTTCAATTGTCTGCTTTCATTGAAAGGAACATTCCACCTAGTTATCTGGTAAAGTGAAGAATGGATCTGTGATAGTGACAATTCCCATCTTATTTACTGGGATAGGGATAGGGAGCAGTCCTGTGATTTCAATGGTATATGGAATTCCTACGTGAGAAAATTCCCTCTATCAATTCAGGACATCGTGTTCTCTGAAACTTATAATCTTAAAGTGCCTAGAACACTGAGAAGTTGAGTAATTTGCTCAGCATCATTCAACCAAATTGTCTCATAGCCAAGATTGTGATTAGGTTCAAGGCTATTTGATATACTACACCAGCTGACTCTCCTAATTTGTAGCTTGTTAAAATGAGATTTTCATATATGAGTTTTTCATGAAGTGGAGAATAACTTCTCTCTTGCACATTTCCATTAAAGAACAATTTCTCAATAATTCTTTTCTATTAAATACACAATTTTAAATTTGGTTGTTTTACTGTACAAATTCATTATATTATATACTCCATCAAACAGAGAGATAAGTCATTTTCCAGCTTTACAAGGACATTTTTAGTTGTCCTTGTTACTCTTCAGCTGACTTAATTAATAACAACTAACTGATTTCATTACCCTGCCTACACTAAACAAAATTGTTATGAGCTGTCCCCATCCAAGGTAGCCATAACTAGTAATAGAAATTTTGCTGACTACAGGCATTCGATGAATCCTTGCTGACTGATGGATGGATTGGTCTCTTTAAAATCTAGATACTTGGTGATACGGACCCTTGGACTGCCATTCCCACTGCATTTCTAGGTTTTCCAGACTCTCATGGCAAAGGATTGAAGCAACAAAAATTAACTCTGTCAAAGCAACAACTGATACAGTTGCTGCTACAAGAACTGAGAGTCAATGGCGATGCTGAAAACATGGAATTAAATAAGCTGAGACTGCGCTAAGCAGAAATGCCAAGAGAAGTAGCAACATGATGTGTCAGACCTTCGTCTTGGACCATGACTCAGAAGAAATTGGTTCTGGTTCTAACACTGCTTATCACAAGTTGTGTGGTCCTGCGGTAAGATTTCCCCCTTCTTGGAGTCTGAGTTTTTTCATCTGGTAAAAGAGACAGTTTTGTTGGATGGTCAGTCCCTTCTAGCAATGAAAATCTATGAGGCTGTGAGATGTGGTGATCTGTCTCACTGCCTGCCCTGTAACAAGGTACGATGCCATACATATCTGAAGCTTCCCTTGGTTGTAGCTTTAAAGTACAATCAACTTGTTAAACTTAATAGTAAAAAGTCCTAGGAATAAGTTGGAAATACACAGACAATATAAATACAGCTGAACTTTACTTTGTACCATGGATCAGTCTCTTCCTGAAAAGTAATGCATCAAACAAGTGACTGTAATTGAATCACATTTTTCAGTTCAGTATAATTTATAGAATATCCACTCACTACACGAAAGACTCTGTGGTAGGAGGACAGAAGCATATAAAGATGGAAAAGATATAGTCCCTGTATTTAAAGGGCTTATAAACTAGGAAGGGAAAATGGGTTATCTATACACATCACTAAAATACAGAGCAGAGGGTCAAAGTGGATGAGAAGTATAAAGTACTAAAGGAATTCACAGAATTGAAGGTTTGTTCCTAGCTGGGACAATCACAGAAGGCTATTTAGAGGACACAGCATTTTTGTCTGATCTTCAATTAATTTGCAATGACTTAACATTTTAAGTTATCTGTGCTCTATTCATCTTAAAACACTAAATACATGCCAGTTACCATTACTGTTGTTGTTATTACTCATTCTACAAAGTTTTTTATAAACTACAGATACCTTAATACATTGACAAATTTACTATTTTAAAGAAACCTTTCTGGTAACCATTTCTGTAAAAGGGAGACTCTTTTGATAATGTGGATTATGCCCTAATTATTATCATTAAATATTAAATATTATTTAATTCAGATGTTCATATATTTGGCTTTCCTAAAGCAAGAAGTGATTGTTGATTTTTTTTAAATCTGGTATGAAATTTCAAGAACCTAAAATAACTAGACTAAAAAGTGTTTTCAAAGGGTTACAGTACATCGCTACCATTTCAAAACAAAACAGAAAACTTCTTGGAAAGTAGATGTTATTCTTGTCCCTTAAAACTAAGATCATACAAAGCAGGGATTTTGGTGGCATGCACCTCTTTGGCAGTCTAGTGAAATCTAACACTATAGTTTGTTGCCTACATTTATAGTTGAAGGAAAGGCTAAATTTCTGTTAGAAGTTAAGAAAAATAAAGCTATAATTTTTTTTCTCATCCAAATTCACAGGCCTTACCCTTAGAACTATCCACAGACCAGACCCCAGGTAAGAATTCTGATGTAGAAACAACTTTGTTGTTTTTATTCTGTCATTTTAGTTGTATCCAACTCTTTATAACCCCGTCTGAGATTTTCTTAGCAAAGATACTGGAACAATTTGCCATTTTCTTTTCCGGCTCATTTTACAGATGAGGAACTGAGGTAAACAGAGTTAAATTACTTGCCCAGGGTCACACAGCCAGTAAGTGTTCGAAGCCAGATTTGACCTCATGAAGATGAGTCTTTCTGACTCCAATCCTGGCATTCCATCCACTGAGCTACCTAGCTTAATAGGTACCAGTTTTTTCTTTAAATTTCTAGTTGTATGGTGTAGTAGATAGAGCTCTCAACCCAGGAGTCAGGAAACCTGGGCTCAAGCCCTACCTACTTCTGACATTTACTAAGTGTAGGATGTGGGCAAGTTACTTAATCTCCCATATCCCCATGTATACAGTGGGGATGATGATGTTTGTACTACCTATTTCATACGTTTGTTATAAAGAAAGCATTATTTTGGCAAACATTAAAGTACTACATAAATATAAGTTGTTCTTATATTGGGGATCTATTAATAACATGGTCAACATCTCAAGACCACATACAGTAGCTTATCTTCATCATAGGGATGGGAACCAGACCCACGATTTTGGTAGCACTGGGGACTCCTGGATATGGAAATCCACTCTACCAAGGCAGGTGAGCATTTCTTCAGCATCTTTAAGTCTTGGAGTTATCTAGAGCACTAAGAGGCTAAGTGACTTTGCCAAGGTCACACAACTAGCACATGTCAAAGGTGGGACTTGAATCCAGGTCTCCCTAGCTCAGGAGCTAGATCTCTATCTATCTTCCATGATTTCAACAGGTCAATTGCCAGACACCGGACACCAAAAACATGACAGAGCTAATCCCCAAGTGTATGGCTTCTTAGAGAGGCCTCTTCTGGTGTCCCCCTGACTGCTCTCCTAACTCACTTGGGCTCCCCTGCTCTTTTAAGCTCTGAATATACTGGCTTCTATAAAAGTCTCTGACTTATATCCAAACTCCATGTTAAGGCATCAAAGGTATGTCTTCTACATAAAATGATCTGTTAAAGATCACACAAAAGAATTCCAGAAACAGACTAACCTGACTTGTCAAAAACCCAGAGTCCATTCTCTACCTGTGACTTGGTTTTGGACAACAGTCATCATGGACACTACGCTATTAGAATCATGACAGTCTCGTCAGATTTAAAATTCACAAGTCAGTACTTTCACATTCCATTAGTCCCTTGGCCCACATTTCATTCCTTGAGCCTTCACTCCAAAGGAAAAAAAAAAATTCAATGTTATTTCAAGCGTAGATATGATCAAAACTGTCTGTATAAAAAAAAAAGAGTACTGTGAGTTTCCATATTTTTTCCTTTCACTAAGGCTTATGGATCCAGTTTCTTTCATTTACATGTCAAAACCTCCTCCTCTTTTTTTTTTAAATCCTTGCTGCCAGCTCTGCAAGTTCAACCTGAGATCTGAATATCAGGCCCTGTCGTTTTCAATCTCCCTTCTATTCACCAATAATCAAGAGGCTTAAATCAGAATGGAAATGACAATGCTGTTGACAATTCAGGGGGCAGAAAAGATCCCAGCTGCTTCCTGTCCTGTCTAGCTGCAGTGGCTCTACAACAGCAAAATCAGCAATAACAACAACTACAAAAAAGTTTCTCCATCTAGTAAAAATAATCCTAAGAAACAAGGACTTGGACGGTACCATTTTGTGCATTTTTATTTAAGTCTGTAGTTTTCTCCCTGCAATTTTAAGGATATCATTTCCTAGAAAACCACACTAATCACCTACTCACAACATAGTTCTGTTCTTATATGTAATTTGGTCATGAGAAGTGAGAAGGAAGGAGCACAGCCCACTGAAAAACTAACCAAACTGTACTATTAAATAGATTTCAGTCCTGTCCAGAAAGGAAGATGGGAGAAGAAGAGAGGAAATCAAGTATTTCAATAAAGCTACTTTAAAAGGTCTATGATTACAGTGGGAATCACTCCAACCACTCTAGCAAATTCCAGTCCCTTCATGCCTAAAACGAAGGTTCTTAATCTTATTTTCTTTCTTTCCTTCTTTCTTTCTTTCTTTCTTTCTTTCTTTCTTTCTTATTTTCTTTCTTCTTAAAGTCATGAGCTCTTTTGGCAGTCTGGTGAAGCATATGGCCTTCTTACAATAATGTTTTCAAATGCATAAAACACAGGGGATAACAAAGGAGGCTCAATTGTATTAAAATGGCTCCTAAAATATTAAAAATAAAAATTTATGGATGCCAGGTTAAGAACATTACTAGCAGTAGGTCTCAATTAATTGCCATGGCAAAAGGAATGATAATTACTTCCTACTGAACCTCTAGGTGATAAGCTTCTCTGAATTTAAAATGACACTTGTGTCACAGACACATAATCCATCACCAATTTCATTTTCAAAGCCTTTTCCAGTTTGGCAGGACTTTCCAGAGCTTACCTTGGGTTGGCCCAATTTTTAAGAACCTAGGTTCACCTCCAGGCCAAAATGAAACATCAAAGCAAAGGTTCTTTTTCATTTATAAGTATATATGAAGAAAAGGGAATAATATTTCATTTCATTTTCCTGGAAATCTGACTTATTTTTTTAATTCAACTAGGTTATATTCATCTAATTCTGAGGATCCTAAACCTCTTGTGTGTGCCATGGCCTCCTTTCGCAGTCAGATAAAGTCTACAGCCCCCTTCTCAGAATAATGTTTTTAAATGCACAGAAGAAAAATTCATAAGATTACAGAGGAAATCAATTATATTTAAATAGTTATCAAGTTTTTTTTAAGTTCATAGCTCTAGGTTAAGAATTCCAATGTAATTAAATGGTGATTATAATCACCAAATTGCAGGTAATTTCACAAATTTTCATTCTTTTATGTCTGTGATTGATTTATTTATTTTCCTTGTCTTCTTGCTACTGCTAGCATTTTTAACACAATACTGAATAATAGTCGTGATAATGGTCATCCTTACTGCACTCCTGATCTTATTAGAAAGGCTTCAAGTTTATCCCCATTACATACATTGCTCTCAGTTTTAAATAGACAATACTATTTTTAGGAAAGGTGCCACTGATTCCTATGTTTTCTAGTGTTTTAAAAGGAATAAATATTGTATTTTGTCAAAGGCTTTTTCTGCATCTATTGAGATAATCATATGATTTCTGTTGTTCTTGTTACTGATATGGTCAATTATACTGACAGTCTTCCTAATACTGAAAACCAGCCCTACATTCCAGTATAAATCCCACTTGGTCATAGTTTATAATCTTTGTGATAAATTGCTGTAATCTCCTTGCTAGAATTTAACTTAAAATTTCTGTATCAATACTCATTAAGGAAACTAGTCTATAGTTTTTTTTCTCTGTTTTTGCTCTCCCTGGTTTAGCTATCAAAACTACATTTGTGTCATAAAAGCAATTTGGTGGGACTCCTTCTTTGCCCATTTTTTTCAAATAGTTTATACACCATTGGGATTAATTGTTCTTTAAATGTTTGGTAGAATTCACTTGTGAATCCATCTGGTTCTTGGGATTTTTTCTTAGGGAGCTGATTTATGTTTTGTTCAATTTCTTTTTCTAAGATAGAGTTATTTAAGTATTCTCTTTCCGCTTTTGTATTCTATTTCCTCTTCTGCCCTCTTCTGGGCAGTTTATATTTTTGCAAATATTCTTAGATTGTCAGTTTTATCAGCATATAATTGGGCAAAATAACTAATTGTTCTACAATTTCATCTTCATTTACGGTATATTCACCCTTTTCATTTTTCATACTAGTAATCTGGTGTTCTTTTTTTAAATCAAATTAACCAATTATTTATGTTCTCTTGAGTTTTTTTCCCCATAAAACCAGCTCCTAGTTTTATTTATTTGTTCAATTGTTTTTTTACTTTTGATTTTATTCATATCTCCTTTTGTTTTCAGGATTTCCATTTGGGTATTTAATTGATTATTTTTAATTGTTCTTTTTCTTTTTAATTTGTTCTAGGCTTTTTTAGTTATATGTCCAACTCATTAATATGTTCTTTCTCTCTTTTATTGATATACTGATTAAAAGATCTAAATTTCCCCCTAAATAATGCTTTGGCTGCATCCCACAAATTTTGAAATGTTGTCTCATTTTTGTCATTCTCCTTAATGAAATTATTGATTATTCCTGATTTGTCTTTGACCCACTCATTCTTTAGGATTGGTTTATTTAATACCAATTAATTTTTATTCTATGCTTCCACTGCCTTTTACGGAAAGTAATTTTTATAGCATTAAGGTCTGAAAAAGGTGCATTTCATATTTCTGCATTTGGTTATGAGGTTATTATGACCTAATACATACTTAATTTTTGTGAAAGTGCCATGTACAACTGAGAAAAAGGTATAATCCTTTCTATTCCTATATAGTTTTCTCCAGACGTCTATCATATCTAACTTTTCTAAGATTTTATTCATCATAGATCATTTTTATTACAAATAAACCTTCATTCTACTCTACCTTTCCAGCCTAATTTCCTGATTCTCTCCTTTGTATAGTCTACACTCAATCCATCTGAATCATTCACTGCTTCCCAGTCTAACCATGTTTTCTCATACCTTTCTTGCTCGCTCTGACATGTGCTACAGATGAAAAAACTCTAGATTTGGGGTCAGATGACCTGCCTGGATTTGAATCCCCTGACTCTGCTACTTAGTACCAATATACCCTTTGGTAAGCTTCTTCATCTCTTTGGTCTTCAGGTTTCTCAAGTAAAAAATGAGAAGGAATTGGTCTAAATAACACCTATCACCATTTCCATGAAGATCTCCCTGATCCCTGCCTACCCACCATAAAGGATCCTCCCTTCTAATGCCACTGTTTGGCCTCTCCTATATACTTAATAACTGTCTAACTTGTGTTATAGCTATTACATATAGGTCTTATCCTCTTACTATTCCAAAAGTACCTTGGGAAGAGTAATTTTTCACTTTTGTATTCTCAGAGTCTAGCACAGTTTTGAATGTCAATAAGTGTTCACAGAATTGAATAGAGATTAAGGGTAGCAGCACCTTGGACAGTCATATTTAATTCATATGAAAAGAAAAATATATTCCATAAATAAACAAGCTTTGCCGATCCATCTTTTGTCAGGAAAATCTTTAACTCAACCTAAATTCTTTAGATTTAAAAAAATTTTGGCTTCATGGCACAACTCAAATAATCTTTTCAAGTCTCTCCCCCTCCCTCATCAGCCAAGGCGTTTCAGCCTGAGTAGTAAGTAAATGTGCTTGGCCATATTTCTTTACATAAAATCATAAACTTATTTATTCAAGAGCCTTCCTCTTAATAAAATTCACATTTCGTACCAAATGAAGAGTTTCATAATTAATTTCCTATATTTGGACTTAAAGCTATGATGACCAGACACCATCTGATTTCTCTGCTTGGATTTCATTATTTCCAAAAATACTTACTTCTGTATTTCAAAGGGTCTATGTTTTTTTTTTTCTTACTAAATTGTTTTTCTTGTACCAAGGTCAAAAAATTTGTGGCAGATTGGTACCAGTCACTGGACCAACAGTTGGAGAACCTTGGGCAATATGACCTCTAAGGGTCTCTGATTCTAGCTCTAAGATTCTACGATTAAAAATTATTATATATTTATCATAGATATGATAGACAGATGACAGAGGAAGGATGGGTTATATGCTTATTATGTGCCAGAAACTATATTAAGCACTGACACTACAAATATGAGCAAGCAAGATAGTCCCTATTTTCAAGGAATTTACATTGTAGTAAGGGAAGATAATACATCTTAAGCTGCAGCATGACATGGAGTGGGCAGAGAATGAGTTTAGTCAAGATAAAACAAAAGGAGAATCCAGGACACCAGTGAGGAAGAAGTGGAGGTGGTGGTCCTTAGAAAAATAAATTGAACAAGTCACAAAGGAAATCCCAAAAGGGGGGTGGGTAGAAGACCTAGATGTAGTTACAAATAAATTTTATAAAATCTTCAAAGAGGGGACAGAGTAAAGATAACATCATAGAAGCAGGAAAACTCTGTGAGTTCCCCCCATAACCACCTCAAATACCTATATAAATTATGACTCTAAACAAATTTTAGAGCTACAGAACCCACAAAGGGACAAAAAGAAACAAATTTCCCGCTGAAGGCAGCCCAGCAGGCCTACAGGAAGGGTCCATCACAGAATGCTGGGAGCTGAGCCCAGCCCCACATGAGCCTGTGGTTTTAGCCCCAGGGTGGCCCCAACCAGAAGCAGCTGGAGCAGACTTCTGGAGAGTGGATCACCAGCAGCTGTGGTGGTTTCCAGAATTATCAACCCATAAATGCCAAAGACAAAGTAAAAGGTCAGTGTGGAACTCTTATTGGAACTGAGGGGGCATAAGGAGCGTGGTCTGGCCCTGGACCCTGGACCCTGCCCCCAGGCAAAAAGTGGTGGAGGCACTGCAGCCATGCAGTGGTCCGAGGGTGTGTGGCCAGTGGGCCAGAGCTTGTGGGGGCAGCAGAAATAGCTCTGAAATAATAGCTCCAGCAGCTGTGAAAACCCCAGCGATTTGGGACAAAGCTCTCCTCTCTGGAAGCAGAGTTCTACTGTGGCAAAAAGCTCAAAAGTCAAGTAACTGACTGGCAACACAAGCAAGCAAAGGAAGCAAAGCAAGCACAGCAATCAAACCTTAATCAAATCAAACCTTTCTGGGGGACAAAAAGGATCAAAGCATGCAATGGGAGGAAGACAACAAAGTCAGAACTCCTGCACCAAAAGCTTCCAAGAAAAATCTAAACTGGTTACAGACCATGGAGGAGCTCAAGAAGGATTTTGAAAATCAAGTAAGAAAAGTAGAGAAAAAATTGGGAAGAGAAATGAGAATGATGCAAGAAAAGCATGAAAAGAGAGTCAACAACCTGACTGAAGAAAATAACACCTTAAAAAAATAGACTAATTCAAATGGCAAAAGAGGCCCAAAAAACCAATGAGGAGAAGAATGCCTTAAAAAAGTCAAATTTGCCAGATGGAAAAAGAATTTCAAAACTTCACTGAAGAGAATAATTCATTCAGAATTAGACTGGAGCAAAAGGAAGCTGATGACTTTATGGGAAATCGAGATACTATTAAACAGATCCAAACAAATGAAAAAATAGAAGGCAATGTGAAATATTTCACTGGGAAAAAAAAAGACCACTGACCTGGAAAATAGAACCAGGAGAGATAATTTTAAAATTACTGGACTACCTGAAAGCCATGATCAAAAAAGGAACCTAGAAATCATCCTTCAAGAAATTCTCAATGGAAATTGCCCTGATATTCTAGAACCAGAGGGCAAAATAGAAATTGAAAGAATTCATCAATCCCAAAAAGAAAACTCCTAAGTATATTATAGACAGGTTCCAGAGTTCCCAGATCAAGGAGAAAATATTACAAGCAGCCAAGAAGAAACAATTTGAATATTGTGAAAGCACATTCACATTAACATAAGGTCTAGCACCTTCTACATTAAGGGATCAAAAGGCTTGGAATATGATATTCTGGAGATCAAAGGAGCTAGGATTAAAACCAAGAATCACCTGTCCAGCAAAACTGACTATAATGTTTCAGGGGAAGTTGAATAGAAAATTTGACATTCAAATACAAGAAGAAAGAGAAGTATGAGAAGGTAAATAGAGAAAAGAAATCATAAGGAACTTATCGAAGTTGAAGTATTTACATTCCTACATGGAAAAATGATAATTGTAACTTATGAAACTTTTCTCAGTATGAGGATAGTTGAAGGGAATATAAATGTATATATATGTATACATACATATATATATATATATATATATGTCTATATAGGAGGGTACATGTGCATATGAATACATATGTGAGTGTGTGTATATATGTGTACAGGTATACACAGACAGGGCACAGGATCAATTGAATAGGAAGGGATGATATTTGAAAGGTGAAATTGAGAGGTGAGAGAGGAATATAAAGAGAGGAGATAGGGAGAGACAGAATAGGGTAAATTATCTCATATAAAAGAGGCAAGGGAAAACTGTTACAATGGAAGGGAAGAACAGGAAGGCAAAAGGGAATGGGATAACCTTACTCTCATCGAATTTGGCTTAAGGAGGGAATAACATACACACTAAATTGGATATCTTATCCTACAGGAAAGTACAGGGGGAAGGGGATAAGAGAGGGAATAATAGAAGCGAGGGGAGACTGGGGGGAGGGTAGTTAGAAGCACACACTTTTGAAAAGAGACAGGGTCAAAGTAGAAAATGGAACAAGTTGGGGCAAGATAGGATGGAGGGTAATATAGTCAGTCTTTCACAATATATCCACTATGGAAATGTTCTGCATAACTACACATGTACAACCTATACTGAATTGCTTATCTTCCTGGGGGAGGGGGAGTGAAGGAAGAAGGGAAAGAATCTGGAATTCAAAGTTTTAAAAACAAATGTTTAAAAAATTATTATTATTATTATTTTACATGCAACTGAGAAATAAGACATACAGGCACTGGGCTATGAAGATCAATCTTGCCCCACCAGAAAGTTAGAGGGGGAATGGGGGAGGATAGAGGAGAGATATGATTGGGGGAGGGGGGTATTCAGTGGGATCACTGTTTTGGGTTGGTGGGTAGGGGAAAGATGGGGAGAAAATTTCTAACTCAAAATCTTGTGTAAATGAATGTTGTAAACTAAAAATAAACAAAATTAAAATAAAATAAAATAAAATAAAATTTTAAAAAATCTTCAAAGAAAAATTAATTCCTATATTACTTAAGTTATTTGCAAAAACAAGAGGGAAAGGGATCTTACCAAATTCATGCTATGAGACATGGATGCTCCTGATACCTAAGATTATTTTGAGAAAAGAAACTAAGTTTACACAAGTTAATTTTTTTTAAATCATGTGGGATATAAAATCAATATTTTTGAAACCTGATATCAGAATAGATTTGACTATGGATTTTATGATATCCCAAATAAGTAAGATTATTGTCTAGTGGCTCATGCTTCAGTCCTCTGGTCCACAGGCCTAGAGAGAGGTTATTTGAAGTAAATATGAAAGAGTTATCAAACCAACCACAATAACAAAACATCACTGAAATCTTTTCATTAATTATTTTAATCAACAAATGGAACTCAAAGAATATGTATTAAATAACAACTATATGCAAGTTATTATGCTAAGAAGTTTTTGAAAATGGTATGGTCGCCATCCTCAAAAAGCTTATATTCTACTAGAGACAGGTAGGGGATATCTAAGCAAATAAGCATGATTAAGGGCCTGGGATTTGGTAGGGGCAATTAGAGGTCCAGACTAGGTGCTCTTGGGAGACAGGGGGAACCTTACCTGGGGGGATCATGGAAGGCTTCATAGAGGATATGACCCCTAAACTGAGCTTTGAGGGAACATAAGGATGCTGGAAGGGATGGAGATAAGGAGATATGAAAAGAAAGATAAGGAGAAAGTTCATTCTAGATACTGCATGCAGGAATGTGTAAGAGATCAAATTAGGTTCTGAGATGAGCTAAGTCTATCTAGTTTGGCTAGAATTTAGAGTGAGCAAAGGAAAATGCCATAAAGTAAGGCTGGAAAGAGAGATTGAACCCACACTGTCTGATGCTTTAGACACTAGGCTGGAGAGTATATTTTATTCTAAAAGCAATAGGTTGTTCCTCTCTTCAAGGCTGCTTAGATGAATTTTTTTTTTCATTTTAAATTAATTATTTTACATTTGCTTTTGAAAGGATATAGAAAATGCAGTATCATAAGCTGTGCAAAATCAGTAGTTTTATGGGATTTTAATCACTTTTCAATTGAAAAAAATGGAACTATATGGCTTTTCTTCTGAGCCAAACATTCTTTAAGTCATAAACATAAATTTGGATGTTTTCCAAAATATAACATTTTTCCAAGTATTTAAAGTATACCATTCATAAAACCTAATGCAAGTCTCTTGAGAGATTATTTAATTGGCATCAAGTCTCTTTCAAGTCAGAGAAATTTGAGTCCCTAATCACAAAATGTCTCATTAAATTAGTTACCTATGCCTTTGAATGCCAAACATCCATTCTATTGAAAACTTTACTGTACTACAGAGTTCTGATATTATCATTTACAACCTCTTGAGATTATATCTAGTTCTCTAAAAATAACTATGTTGATGGGGTTTTGCTTCCTTAGAACTACATCTAAATGGAAAGATCAACAATTTAAGAACTGAATCTACTTCCTCCTTTTATCCACATTGAGACGTTTGAAACTTTATTAAGAACAAACTACTAAATAGTTCGAAACATCACTTCCCCTTTCTGATACTCAGTTTTCTCATCTGTAAAATGAGCAAGCTGAATGAATTGATTTCTGAGGTCCCTCCTACCTCTATAATTCTGCGATCTCTAATATATGATTCACCCACATTTATCTGAATCCTGGATTCCCAGTTGAGATGGCGGGATGATAATATACCTTTAAGTCTTATGGCAGAATAGTTCACATTTCTAAAGAATTTCTTCCCAGTCAAGTCAGTGAAACCACAAAAGGGGTAAATAAGAAGGTATTAACATGCAAAATGAAAATCAAGGTGTTAAGTCCCATTACCCCTTTTACAAAAATGTGGAGTTTTCCTGATGAAACTAGAAGGGTAGTTTTCCATTGCCCAACCAAAGATTAGTCACACCCCTGGTGGCTTTTTAAAAATAAGCCTACCAGCTCGGAGAGTCATCTGAAGCAGAAAACAGCTTGGTAGAATGTGATTCCTATATCAGAGAGCAAGGGCAATTTATCATTTTTTCCCCCCTTCATCCCTTCCCCAGTGGCCATGGTATCTTTCAGCAGAGCTCCCTGCCCAGTGGGAGATACTATAATTCAGCATGCACACACACACACACACACAATTTTAATAAATAAACAAAAGCAACTTTAAGGAGTGTTAATTTGGCTGCAGTGAGAAGAGCCAAGGAAAAAGAAAAGAGCTAGGCACCTGAAATTCAAGATTAGCGCAAAACATCCAGGGGTACCATGAGTCTATCATGAGGAGGAAAAGGACATCAGGGTCCCACAATTCCAAATGAATGAGCTGTTTTCATGAGTTGTTCCCTAACATTATCAGTATACTATACTCTAAGGTTGTGCTTACTGTTATAAATACTATTGTCTATATTTATAAGAGAGTGTACTCCAGATTTGTGAGAAGAATATTTTGTAGCTTCTGTTTTTACTATGTGATCCTGGAAAATGATTTTCCTTTGAGCGAACTGTGTCTTCTGGCTGACTACTAAAGGAAAGCATACAAGTGGGGGCTCATGAGCTCTAGTTTTAGGAATGCATATCCACAGAATACCTGGAAACTTGGGAGCAGATGCTCCATCTACATATACAAGGACCTAACCAACAAAAATGTGAGTAGCAAATTGGGAAGATAAGTCTCAAAGAGTGCTATATTTCCATAATATTTAAATGTTAATAAATATTTACAACAACCCTATGAGGTGTTATAAATATATAATCCCCATTTTCCAAATGAGGAAAGTGGAGTTCTGAAAAGTTATGAATGCTGAAGATCCCATCCCATAGTTAGGTGTCAGAGTCAGGATACAAATCCAGATTTTCTGAATCCAAATCCAGCACTATTACCAGTACCCAAAATTACCTCTGCTATAGTCCAGTATACTCCAAATGCCCTTCTTAAAGCAGCAAGGCACAAGTTGTGCCAGAGATGAAGTAAATTCTGACCTTCCTTCTCCTTGCCTTTTTTGTGATGCTCTCTCTTACTTCTGTGATTTCTCTTTGAAGGGCCTACTCCTTCTTATATTTTCATTTCATAGTGAATTGTTAAAATTAATGTCTCTCTTTCTATATCATAGTCTACAGAAAGGAAGGTCTCCAGTCTCTCCACTGAATCGGCATGGTTATCAGCTAGAGATACTGAACATGCAGGACAAGTCCCAAGGTTTCATTCTGCAAATGCCTCCATCCCCATTAATCCAGATATATGTGATTTTTGTAGGTCATTCTCCGTAACAAATCATTTATTCACTATTATTACTGTTCTATACATTTTATGTTAATAACAACAGCTTACAGTTGATAGTTTATGGCTAAAAATACTTTAATATTCATTATCACCATTATTATCCTCAAAACAACATCTTATCTCCATCTTCTCTAGCAGATCACCATACCACCACTCTCACTCTTTCTAATCTTCATTCTCTCCTTATCTACTGGCTCCTTCCCTGCTGCCTATAAACACACTCAAATCTCTCCCATCTTTAAAAAGATCCTAAAATGTCTCCCAGCTATTGTCCTGTATCTATACCCTCCTCTTTCTCAGCTAATCTCCAAAAGGCACCTACAGTTTGTGCCTGCATTTTCTCTCCTCTCACTCTATATAGAAAAAAAAAACTGCTGGTGGAGGATTTCACTTTAATGAAAAACACTTCTACTCTCTGAACTCCTTTATTTTACAGTGAGGCCAAAACAGAGACACTCTACTGTCTTATCTAAAGTAGTTAAATCCAAGATGAGGCAGGATAGTGTAGTGGATAGGGAGCCAGTCTCTGAGTCAGAAAGACTTGGATTTAAGTCTTCCTTTTGACACATCCAAAATGTGAAACCCTGGCCAAGTTGTTCTTGGCAATTCTCTAAGACAGCAAAAGTTGCAAAACAGCTGCAAATCTGCATTGGCAGAGGGATTTCCTCAGAGAGTTCCCTAAGCCAATTAAATCACCAAAAAAGAAAAAAATCTAATACAGTGAAATCAATGGAAGGTATTTCTACATGATATTCATTATTTAACTAGTGGAGCGGAAGGGAATCCTTTAAAGTTGAGTTATAACACCTGTTTATGGAGGCGCTATCTTCTGCACTTGTTATTTATTGCTCAGGTACTGGTGAGAAATTATCTCTTTTATAAAAATAAATGGAGAGAGGAGAGGAAAACAAGAATAAATCTCTCAAATCCCACCTCTGCATGAGTTGGGCTAAATACCTGTTTACAAGTATATCCATTGTGAATGCCAAATACAAACTATTTTCAGATTAACAAGCTTCTGGTGTACAAGTAACAATTATAATGCAAGTCCTAAAACCTGGGCTCTTAAAAAACTCCACCAAGGGAGAAAGGTTCCTATATTAAAAAAGAGACCTAGAATGCTGAGTATGGTTAAGACTTTGTTTTAATATTGATAGTCTCCTGACACACAACAATCTAGGATTTCTGTTTGTTTAACTTACAATTTGAAATAACCCCCTCTTTTGGTAAAGGGTGTATATTCCTCAGCATTAGGTAAAAACACTAAAGAAAGTAACTTCAGCAGGTTCAGCTGCTTATCTGTGTGTGTGTACTACAGAGGATTTTAAATGTATTGCTTCTAAGATTAACAAAATAGCACTGTCTCCACAAAAAAATAAATACCCATAGAATATCTTTATTAAAAATTCCATCTGACTTCTGGTACCAAGATGGAAGAATGAGGAAGGAACCCACTGAAGCCCTCCCAAATCCCCCTCCAAACAGCCATAATGCCACGTCAGAATTGATCTAGGAGCAGGGAAGCAGTTTACCAGTCTGGCAGGAAAGGTCTGTCTCACTGGAACGGGAGGCAAGCCAGATCTAAGAGCAGGAACAGCCAACCTCAGAGCAGGGGCCCTGGAGCAAGACTCCAAGCCTGAGGAAATCCACCAGCGAAACCTGGTCCTCCTTCAAACCAGCAGCCCTCTATGCAAGGGAGCAGTCTGTGCAGACCAGCCCATTCCAGAGATTGCTCCCCAACACAAGCTACCAATAAGACCTGGACCCCACTGCTGACCAGTAATGAAGTCCCACCCAGGGGGCTGGCCAACAGTGAGACCCTGCCCTTGGACTTACCAGCAGAGAGACCCTGTTTCCATAGCAACCGAGAAGCAGGGCCCCGCTACTGGAGCAGCCCAGCATATAAGATCTCTCCTCCAGGGCCAACCACCCAAAAGACTCTGTTACCATTGCAACTTAGCAGCAAGGTGCCCCCCCCAAGCAGAACATCAGCTAAACCCCACACCAAGAGGAGGCCAACAGGAAGGCCCCAGCCCCCAGTACAAGCCAGAAGGGAAGCCTACCCTCCAGAGAAAGCAAATAGTTAAGCCTTGAAGCCCAGTGAAAGTTAGCAATGAGACCCAGAGCCCAAGCACAAAAAAAGTTTGGGACAGTACAGAACAAGAGTCCAACTCTCACATAAAAACCACCAAGTCACACACACACACACACACACACAAAAAAAGATAGGCAAGAAACAAAAAAGAGTTGACTATAAAAAGTTACTATGGTGATAGGGAGGGATCAAGGCATAAGCTTGGAAGAGAACAATAGTGTAAAAATGGCTACATGTAAATTCTCAAAGAAAAATGTAATTTGGTATCAGGCCCATAAAAAATTTGTGGAAGAGCTTAAAAAGGATTTCAAAAAACAAATTAGAGAAGTAGAAGAACAAACTGGGAAAATAAATGAGAATAATGCAAGAGAATCATGAAAGAAGAGTCTAATAGCATGAGAAAAGATATACAAAAATTAACTCAGTAAAATAACTCTCTAAAAAAATAGAATTGATCAAATGGAAAAAGAAGTACAAAAGCTCACTGAAGAAAATAATTCTTTTTTTTATTTTTTATTTTTTATTTTATTATAGTTTGCATCATTCATTTCCACAAGATTTTGAGTTACATATTTTCTCCCCCTCTT
>CM053586.1:79056849-79075586 GCA_028646515.1 Pseudochirops corinnae | reverse complement strand
AAATAGATAATAAAACTATACTATACTATACTATACTATACTATACTATACTATACTATACTATACTATACTATCCTATCCTATAATATACTATATTATACTATACTATACTAAACTACACTACACTACACTATACTACATTATACTGTACAGTACTATACCATACCATACCCATACTGTACTATACTATATTAGTGGGGAACCTCAACTTTCTCCTCACAGAACTAGATAAATCTAACCAAAAACTAAACCAGAAAGAAGTTAAGGAGGTGAATAAAATTCTGGAAAAGTTAGATATGATAGATCTCTGGAGAAAACTGAATGGGAACAGAAGAAACATACCTTTTTCTCAGCAGTACATGGCACCTACACAAAAACTGAACATGTATTAGGATATAAAAATCTCGCAACCAAATACAGAAAAGCAAGAATAGTAAAGGATCCTTTTCAGATCATAATGCAATAAAAATTACATTCAAAAATGGACAATGAAAAGAGGGATTAAAAATTGGAAATTAAATAATCTAATCCTAAGAAAACAAGTGGGTCAAAGAACAAATCACAGAAATAATAAATAATTTCATTAGAGAAACTGTCAACAATGAAACAATATAGCTTTGATCCAGCAATACCACTGATAGGTTTATATCCCCAAGACATCCAAAAAAAGGGAAAAGGATCTATTTGTACAAAAATATTTATAGCAGCTCTTTTTATGCTGGCTAAGAACTGGAAATCAATGGGATGCCCACCAATTGGAGAATGGCTAAATAAGCTGTGGTATATGATTGTAATGGAATACTACTGTGCTATAAGAAATGACAAGCAGGATGATTTCAAAAGAATCTGGAAAGACTTGCATGAACCGATGCATAGTGAAGTGAACAAAACCAGGAGAACATAGTACACAGTAACAGCAATATTGTTCAACGAAGAACTGTGAGTGACTTAGCTATTCTTAGCAATACAACAATCCAAGACAATTCCAAAGAACTAATAATGAAGCATACTATCTGCCTCCAGAGAAAGAACTGATATTGATTGAATACAGACTGAAGCATGCTATTTTTTACTTTCTTTCTTTCATTCTTTTTCTTTTATTCAAGTCTTCCTGTACAAAATGACTTAATATGGAAACGTTTCACGTAATTGCACATGTATAACCTATATCTGATTCCTTACCATCTCAGGGAGAGGGAAAGGGAGAAAGAGATGGAAAGACAGAATTTGGAACTCAAAAATTTTAAATAAAAACGCTTTTTAAAAAAATTTTTAAATGTCATCATTTCTTCTCTTTTAACCATTAAAGAAATGGCCTTAAATATTAAAAAAATATATATATCTTCAGAATGGCTATGCAAAGAGCACTAACTAGTCTAGGAGTCAGGAGACCTGAATTCCAGTAGCAACACTGTCCTCAATTTTGTGACCTTAAGTCAATTCACGTTTCTGAGCCTCATTACCTTTATCTGTTTGGGAAAAAGAAAAGAAAAAAAGAAAGTAGGACTAAATGATGCCTGAGATCCCTTCAACCTCTAACATTTACCAGTTTTATGAACTGATACCCCTGTATAGAACCCTCACTGGCAAGATTTCAAAGTGTCCAATCTTTGAACATCTGAGTTGACAAGTATCTGCATAACCATGCTTTTGGAGGCAAAAAGATGAAGGAGGAATCCATTTGTTTCTTAAAACAGCAATCTACTATCACCCAATTTGTTTGAAAAGATCCAGGTATTTTTCTGTCTGATCAAACCTGAATAACATCTGTCTATTTCAACACACGGCTGCTCTTACCTTGAATAATGCATAGCATGGTGGCCTGCAATGTTAAAATAGAAATCAGTTGTATGCTTCATCTCATTTGTGTGCCCTGTGGCCTCAATCCAGTGTCCAATGGGGAGACAGTACACGCCATCTACCAAGTTGTTTTCATTATAAGTACTGCAGCGGTCATGGTGAGGTCCATTACCTATAACAAGAAGAAGTGACATGGACAGCTATTAAATCCATGTTCTGCTTAAACAGTCGCAAAGTAAACTACAGCTAGATAACAAATGGTTGTAAATGGATAAAGAAGCATTAAAGAGATTTCTTGAGGGTTGTCTAAGTTTTGAGTAAAGCTACAACCTATAGTAAGTAAGCACTGTCGTAAACTAATTTTAGTTAAGTCAGTAAGGTAATCTTTCATCCACTGATACCCTAAAGGACTCATTGCAAATCAAATACTTTCACAGAATAAATACATGTGGAAAGGATCTAAAGCACTAAAGGCTATATCAGTCTGTAACTTTTAACTTTTCAGAAAGCAAATTATAGCTACTAAACTCAGGAGACCAGGGTTTTAACTCTGATTATTCTGTTAATTTTCCACTAACTTGGGTCATCCTTTTAAGCTCTATGGGCCTCAGTTTCCACATTTGAAAAATAAGGAGGTTAGGCCAGATGTTGTTTAAGGCTCTTCCAATTCTAAAACTCCACACATTTAATTGTTTAACTCAACTGCAATTGACATAAGGCTGAGAGACAGCTTGGTATAGTGGACAGAGAGCTGGCCTGAGATTCCAAAAGACCTATGATCAAATCCTTCTTAAGCATACCAGCTGTGTAACCCTAGGCTAATCTTTTAATTTCTGGGTGCCTCCAGACAACTCTATAAAACTATAAATTGAAAAGCAGCTGCTGATCTGAACTGTTAAAGAGAGTTTGCTCAAAGGGAATTCCACACAATGATTACAGGTCAGCATTTTTTTTTAATGTCATTAATCTGCACATAATAACATTTCTATTATATGAGTTAACTCTTCCTTAAATCAACCAATTAACAAACATTTATTAAATATTTACTATATGAAGTTAAATTGAGTAGAATACAGCAAAATAAGTTTTGTGTTCTATAGCTATCAAAATTATTTCCCTTAGTTATTTGTCAAATTGTAATTTCGAGATGACCCATTCCTCTATCTTTGATATCCCCAAGCAGAATTCATCATACTACTTCTCTACAAACAAGTTTTTGCCTGCCAAAATAACCAGTATATTGGGAACCTTCTTAGTCAAACCACTAGTAAATTAAGTAAGAAAAAGCTGTCAAACAAATTGATTTCCTCAACTAGTTAATTCATTGAAAATAGTGCAAACTTATTGTCTGTTGCAAAAAGTTCTGTAGCAGAACTACAGTGGTTCAAACTATTGTCCATTTTCTTTTGGAACTTACAGACTTATCTTTATGATTTAGAGAACCAAAAAGTTATATAGATTTTTTGAAAACTTTTTTCAAGTCTTTAAAATGTATCAAATGATTTAAGAACAAGAATAATTTCCTAAGAAATAAGTAGTTGGTGGACAGAACAGTGTTCACAAGAAGAATCGTGAACTATCAACAGCCATATGAAATACTGCTTTAAATCACTAATAACATGACATATACAAATCAAATTGGAAAAGATAACAATAATAACAACTAATATTTTTATAGCACTTACAACCTGGCACGGTGCTCAGCACTAGCCTTTAAAATTATAATCTCAATTGATCTTGACAATAACCCTGGGAGGTAGGAACTATTATTATCCCCATTTTACAGATGAGGAAACAGAGGCAAACAGAGGCTAACTGACTTGCCCAGGGTAACACAGCTAAGAAGTGTTTGAAGCTGGCTTTTTTACCCAGGTCTTCTGACTCCAGGCCCAGAACTACCAAACTGCTAAGGTCCCTTCCAACAGAAGATACAACTAGTAATAAGTGAAAAAAATCTCACTCATAAAGTCTTGTAGGAAGATAAGCACAATAATATTTTGTTCATGCAACCTTGAATAGGCTGAATATATTCCAAAAAAAAAATTGGAATTATAAAAGAATATACACTAAACTATTTATACCTTTTGACTCACTGTAAGGGTAATGGGAATTTGAAGATCTTCCTTATTCCTTAATAAGCCTAAAGGAATTTGAAGACCTTCCCTGCTTTGAAAATAAACTCTGCCAGGGCGGCTAGGTGGCAGTGAATAGAGCACTGGCCTGGAGTCAGGAGGACCTGAATTCAATCCGGCCTCAGACACTTGACACACTTACTAGCCGTGTGACTCTGGGCAAGTCACTTAATCCCAACTGCCCTCCAAAAAGCCAAATAAAAAAAAGAAGAAAGAAAGAAAATTAAACTCTGTCCCCTAATAGGCTGAATGTAATCACATGGAGCCTGTGGTGGGAGGAGTTTGCCGAAGGGTGGAGCAGATTCCACAGGAAGCTGGGAATCAGAACTAGCTAGACTGGGAGGAGAGGATGTGTCCCAGGGAGTCAGTCAGACTTATGAATAAATATAGGTTTGTGGGAACGCTAAAGGATGTTGTGGCTCTCTGTACTGTTGTGGCTTATTAGCATCTTTGCTACTATGATGGAACTGGCTTACTGGTTTGGGGATGTGGTCTTCTGGTGTCTGAATAAATGTTTTGCTTCTGTCTTCCATGTGGAGAATATGTTATATTTTGCACTTGAGCACCATGCAGGTATATTGATAGTGATTGTGGGCACTGTGAATATTGCATTGGCGCTACACTCATTGATCCCACTACTGGAGATGTACCCTCAAGACAGTCAAAGAAAGTTATTAGTAATATTCATAGTAGTATTTTTTGTCAATGAGGGGGGACCTCACAAAGTAGGTCCCCATCAATCACTAACTATCTAAATAAATTGCGGTATATTAATATAATTGTTATATTTTGTGAAAAAACAACAAAGATAAAGAATTCTGAAAATTATAGGAAGATGTATTAATGCAAAGTAACCAAAAATAAACAAGCAAACAAAAAGAACCAGAACCCATTATATATGTTAGAAAGGCTCAAAGTCTTAAAAAGCTATGCTGGCATGTGTCCATGTGAAATGCCAGGAAAGCCATTTAAGCTAGAAATAGATGATGACCCTGGCCCAAGTTTTAGCTTTCATGATGGCTTAAATCCATTTGTACAGCAGGCTGTAAATCATATTCAGTCCCCAAAAACACTACAAAGAGATCAGACCTCCACAGTTCTTTGGAATTTGTGTCACAAATCCCGTGAGATGAGTTTTAGGGAACAGGACCCTCAATTTTGAATTAAACAAGAACACACAAAGTCTTTCTAACCCTAAGCTAGAGAAAGAGAGTTGGGTCTCTGTGATCAGAAACTATATGAAACCCTCGTTGTTGTTGTCTAACTTTTTGTGACCTCACAGACCATACTGCATGGGGTTTTCTTTGCAAAGACGCTGGAGTAGTTTGTCATTTCCTTCTCAGGTGGGCTAAGGCAAATAGAGGTTAAGTGACTCACACACAGCACACTTGTGAGGCCACATCTAAACTCAGATCTTTCAGACTATCTTTGCGCTCTATCCACTGAATCATCTAGCTGCCTCTTATAAGCCTAGGCTCTAAACCAATTCACATGGAATTCTCTCAAGTAATAATGCTTCACACCAATGGGGAAAATTCCACGCAAAAGTACAGGGGGAAGGAGAGAAATTACAATTAGTTCAAAAATAAATAATAGAGTAGTAATCTGAAGGAGGTTCTTCTATTCTGTGTACCAAAGAACTTAGTGCCTTAGGCAAAGTCTTCCCAGAGAATAAAGACCCTTCTGCGAGAAGTATATAAGCATATAAACTACTACAGAAAAACAAGAAAACCTGAGAAAAGCTGTGTTTTTTTTTTTCTCTAATCCATTGATGAGTATGTCTAGGATTCCGCATTTCTCACCCACTCTCTCCCAAAAATATTTTTGTAGCAACGGAAAATCTATTGGTTTGAAACTACAGGAGCCCATTAATCCCTCCTATGAGAAAGAAATAACACCCCAAATAAGAGGTCACTGTGCTATGTTGGCAACAATAATCAGCAAAAATCAGCAGTGACTGTGAGACCAACACCATAACAATGAATAGCAGTTTCGTAAGACTAGTAGGGATCGGGCGGCTAAGTGGTGCAGTCAACAGAGCACCGGCCCTGGAGTCAGGTCAGACCTGAGTTCAAATCCAACGTCAAACACTTAACACACACACACACACACACACACACACACACACACACACACACACACAACCTAGCCGTGCGACCTTGGGCAAGTCACTCAACCCCCAATTGCCCTCCAAAAAGCAAAAAAAAAAAAAAAAAAAAAAGACTAGTAGGGATCAACACCTGGCAAAGATTATGTATCCAGAGCATAAGAAAGAGGCAAGAGTTTCAAGTAAACACATTTTTTAAATCTCCAAGAAAACTTCACTATTATACCAAAACTGATACCAAGTTTTAAGTCTCTGAATGTAAAAATGGTGGTGCCCTTAATACTGTTAATAGGAATTTTTCATTTCCCTTTATTAATTTTTCTGTTATTTGTAACTTAGGTTTGGTTTTTAACAAATTTTGGTTAACTAAGAGTCTGTCTTCCATTAATACTCACCTTACCTAATCAAAAGATGACTGTTTGACATTCCTCAAACAGAAGCCAGAGCAGAGTCAAAATGATTCATTCATGGGTTAGCTCCCCTAGATAACTATTTATTGAAGGAGGGATTTCCTTCTTAATGCCAAACCCTCTTGGTTATCTTGGTGACATGTAAATCTTCCCCCTCAATAAGCCTATTTGTGAAACCTCTAAATGTAGTTTAATCTGTAAGATGACTTAGTTTACCTATAGTGTTTGTTTACTGTTGAAGTTTGTTCAACTATTATAACACTAAAGAAAGTAGAGGATTAGGGAACTATTTTCTCTTTAACTTCTATAACCTAAGAGGAATATACCAGATGCAATATGTAAAAGAATTGTTTCTCTGCCATTGGTGTAATTTTGCCCATAAGAGGGCTTGTGAGAATCCTTATGATTGTTCGTGTTTTCTCTGAGTCCTGAACCTGTGTTTCAGCACAATAATAAAACCTAGGTTTTTCCCTCTAATAGTTTCTGCGTTGTGGTAAATATACTTTGGCAGCAGTTACCTACCACATGAACTCAGAAAAGAGATATTTCTCCCATAACAATAACAATAAGAACAAGGAAATGGAAAATGGAGGAGGGCAGAGGTTTGCTGGTTATGAAAAAAAGGAATGAATTCAGTTTGTACGCAGTTAAATTTGAAGTAGCAGTCAGAAGAGAGTTTTACAGGTAGTTGGAGACCAGGACTAGAACCCAAGTGAGTTATATAGTCAATTACCGACCACTGTCACTTCTAGAATCAAAACTTCTCTCATACAACTCTTCTCTATTCTCAATACCACACCAATTATTTCTTCCCCAGAAGACGGCAGAAACCAGGTCCTCCTTGACCTACATCCTTCTCTGCTCTAATCCATATTAAGTTCCAGTTTTTCTATAATCAATCCTAATCCACCCAACTATGTTTTCCCATCCCTTGGGAACTCAGCATCATGTCTCATGAAAGAATGCATACATTCTGGTTATAAAAAGCTCGCCAACCTTCACCTCTGTCCTCCTTGCAGAGAGCCCCCTTTTAGGAAAGAAAGAAGGAAAAAAAAAGATGGAGAACCCTAAAGACAAATTTCACCTACACCACTATTAACCCTAAGGCTGGTCTATTGGGGAATGACTAAACAAGCTGTGGTATATGATTGTAACAGAATATTATTATGCTATAAGAAATGACAAGCAGGATGATTTCAGAAAAACCTGGAAAGACTTATATGAACTGATGCATAGTAAAGTGAACAGAACCAGGAGAACCTTGTACACAGTAACAGCAATATTGTTCAATGAAGAACTGTGAATGATTTACCTAATCTCAGCAATACAATGATCCAAGACAAACCCAAAGGACTAATGATGAAGCATACTATCCACCTCCAGAGAATGAACTGATATTGATTGAATACAGACCGAATCATGCTATTTTTCACTTTCTTTCATTTTTTTCCTTTATTTGAGTCTTCTTGTACAAAATTACTAATATAGAAATGTTTTACATTTTTTAAAAAATCCTAAAGCTAGCACCGCTATCAAATATGGTCTTTATTCCTGTGAAAATCCCTAATTTCTTTTTAATTCATCATTTTAGCCAACAGTTAGTTCCCTTTGTTTTTTAATTAAATTTCATTTCTTTCAGTTAACAAGCATTTATTTTCTTCCCTGCTCCTAATGTGGAAAAAAGAAAAGAAAAACAAAACCATCCTAACAAATACACGTAGTAAGGCAAAACAAACTCCCACACTGGGCCTGTCTAAAAATCTATGTCCCACTCTGTCCTCTAAATCCATCTCTTCTCTGACAAGAGGAGGATCCTCTGGAATCACGGTTGATTCATTATTTTGACTGGAATTCTTAGGTCTTTCAAAGTTTTTTATTTTTACAACATTGTTATTATATTATTTTTCAGTTATTCCCCAAATGACAGGTACTCCTTTAATTTCCAGTTCTTTGCCACCACAAAAAGAACCATTACTAATATTTTTGTGCCTGTGGGTCCTTTTCCTCTTTCTCTGAGCTCCCTTCAGTAATCCAAGTGAAACATGACTTCTTCTACCTTCACTACTTTCCCTCATGCACAGCAGCTGACATATTAAGCATGTAAGACAAGTAACAAATGTACTTCTGATTATTTTTGGTGGCCCAGTAACTATAGAGACCATTTAAATAATTCTGTCATAAACAGGGATGATTCCTTTGCTCTTTCATCAGTCTTACCACTTATTACTTAATTCCAAGAAAAATCAAGTCTTGAAATAGGTTATGGACCTCATTCAGATATACATTCTGCACATAATAGGTGTTTCATAATATTTGTTGTATTGAAGTGAATATCACTCTATACTGTCAAATGAAAGGTAAAGGATGGCTCCCTTTAGAAATCATCACTGCTCTTGCCAGATAAATCAAATTGATCAATTTTCTACTGACTGTTATATGTATCATGTACTGTGTATTTTAAAATGTGGCATTTAATAGCCTGAAGGGAAAAGGAGAGAGAACTCCCAAGTAAGGAAACCCCCTCTGGTAATTCAGTTTCATATCTTCTCTGCAACTTATAGATCTAAAGAATTACCTCATGTCGTGAAGATTTAAGTGACTTACTCAGGGTCACACAGCAAGTAGGTAAGAAGCTGGACTTGGACCCATGACTTTCTGACTTTGGGGCCAGTCACTCTGCCTACTATGCAACATTACCTCTAAAATGTAATACATAACCTAAAACCAAATCCAAATCTGGATCTTTCACTGCACAATGCACAAGTCTTAGGGCAAGCCTAAATAGTTGTTTCTTAAGCAACTTTAGTTACGTTAGAGGACACTCTTAAATAAAACATTTTATATTATATTTATGTACATGTATATATACATATATATATAATTAAAGAGCTCATTTCCAAGTTGCCAAGCACCAGTCCCATAATTAGCAATGTGATATTTTACCAGTTCATTTGTTATATATACAAGTTCTGATGTCACCTTTAATGAAATTTCTTTTCTAGTTGATGAGCTGAGGTATATAAAAGATCCTTTTATAAGTGAAATGCTCATATGTTTCAGACAAAACATATGCCAGCAAGGCTTGATCACTGAAAACTTGCTGTGTATACAGTCATTCTGAGTAACTGTTACATTGTTGTTTTTGTGGAGGAAAGGAGGGTTAGGCTAAACCTGTGCTTTCATTATTAGGAAATTCCTTCTACTATCAAAGATTAGCAGCTCTTCTGTGTTTTATAAATTTGGAGCGAGGGGTTAAATGACTTGTTTGTGGTCATGTATCTGGTACAAGTTTGAGGCAAGATGTGAACCTGAGGTTTTACTGATTCCAAGGACAACCTTCCGTCCACTACATGACACTGAATAGTACAGTATCAAAAATCTATTATAAACTTTCCAGATGAATTGGGGAAATAACCAAGGGTGTGCTAGTAAATGTTTAACAACCAGCTCTCTTTAGGAAGGAAAAGTATACTGGATAAACTTTAAATTTAATCTGCATTATCAGCAGTTTCCCAGGCACTTTTCTTAAGTCTTTGTTGTTGTTGTTCACTCACTTCAACTGTGTCTGACTTTTTGTGACCCTATTTGGGGTCTTCTTGGCAAAGATAGTGGAGCAGTTTGCTATTTTCTTCTCCAGTTCATTTTACAGATGAGGAAACTGAGGCACAGAGGGTTAAGTGACTTGCCTTGGGTCATATAACTAATAAGTGTCTGGGACCACATTTGAACTCAGGTCCTCCTGAATCCAGGCCCAGCACTCTAGCCACTGTACAATCGAGCAGCCCTTTCTTAATAATAAAACAAAATTTAATGATAATAATAATAATAAAACAATAAAACAAAAAGTAAGCCTTGATTTATAATATTGCTTATTTCCAAGGTGTAGGTGCTCACAATGAAAATTTAACACTTTCTGGAGAGCCACAACAAACCAGCTCCAGTATACCATTGTAAAATATGAAGTCTCCATGTCAACTTGTGTGGTGCAGGCTCACCCAAACACCACCTGTTCAGCTGTATATCATTAACCACAATGATCACCTATTCCCAGAAGCCCATTTAATGGAGCACTTTATTTTGCATGCAAGAGAAGCTATTTTCAACCCCAGTCATGATGAAACATACTACCTACCTACTGGAAGGGATGTAGTATACATATAGAGAGGTGATATATAGATACATATACATACACATACATACATATACATACATATATGGTATGTATATGTGTGTTACATATATACACACTATACTAGTCACAAGGGCTTTATTTTTCTTCTTTTTCATGGGGGTAGGGGAGAAGGTGGGAGGGAGAAAAGGTGAATTTGCATATTAGAAAAAATAATTAAATTACAAAAAAAAAAAACCAAATTACTCATAAGGAAAAGAGTAGAAATAATATTGGATTTGGAAACTCAGGTTTAAATCCTGGTTGTGTGACCTTGGGAAAGTCATTTATAATCTGTTACTTCACCTATAAAATCCCATTCTTATTGGTTAGTTGGTTGTCTTTTGTAAATAATACCGTATTTCCCAATTATAAGAAAGGGAAAATGTGGCTAGACAGCAAGCCCTATGGGAGGAAAAAGCCTGGGAATTTTAATGGACTTCAAGATTAAAATTAGTTTTCCAGTAGAGTCAGAGTGGTACAATGGAAATATCATTGGATTTTGAGTCGGAATGCTTGGGTTTCTGCTCACTTGGGCAAGTTACTAAGCCTCAGTTTCCTCATCTATATACTGAGAGGTATAGACAGGATGATCTCTGAAATTTGTTTCAGCTCTAAATCTACGATCTTTACAAAAAAAGAGTTCTCATATGAGTTCTTTGTGATGGCAAAGAACTAGAACAAACTGCTAATAGACAAATGGCTGAAGAAACTATGATACATGAAGATGATGGAATATTATTGTGCTGCAAGAAATAATAAAAGAGAGTTTCAGAGAGATCTATTAAGACTTATGTGATGCTGAATGAAGACAGCAGAATTGGGAGAACAATTTTTACAACAACAATGATATTGTAAAGACAAACAACTCTGAAAGACTTAAGAACACTGATCAACTCAATGATCACTCATGATTCCAGAGGGCTCACAATGAAACAGCTACCTACCTATCGCAAGGGAGATGGTATACATGTATAGTGAGGTGATACAGGGGCAGCTAGGTGGTGCAGTGAATAGAGCACTGGCCCTGGAGTCAGGAGGACCTGAGTTCAAATCCAGCCTCAGACACTTAACACTTACTAGCTGTATGACCTTGGGCAAGTCACTTAACCCCAACTGCCCTGCCCTTCCCCTCCAAAAAGAAAAA
Source organism: Pseudochirops corinnae (assembly GCA_028646515.1). Taxonomy (NCBI): domain Eukaryota; kingdom Metazoa; phylum Chordata; class Mammalia; order Diprotodontia; family Pseudocheiridae; genus Pseudochirops; species Pseudochirops corinnae. The sequence goes on along the minus strand of CM053586.1, from coordinate 79,063,822 downwards.
AAGAGAGAGGTGATATATATGAAATATATACATATGGCATGTATGTGTGTATTACATATATACATATGCATATATATATACTAGTTACAAGGGTTTTATTTTTCTCTCTTTTTCATGGGGTGGAGGGAGAAGATGGGAGGGAGAGTAGATTTGCATATTAGAAAAAATAATTAAATTTTAAAAAATAAACCATATAAGAAAAAAATAATTAAATTAGAAAAAATAAAACAAATCTGTCAGTCAAAAAAATAAATCTATGATCCTGTGAAAGCTCAAAAAGCTGATGTAATTTTGTACCACATTAACAGCAAGAAGTGATGGTCCTACTATTTTACCTTGGTCATACCAGCCTGGAGTATTGTACCAAGCTGGAGAATGTCCACAGGAGAGTGATCAAGATAATGAAAGATAAAGAAACCACATCATTTAAGCATCTACTGAAGGAAATTAGGATGTGTAGCCTGGAGAAGGGAAGACTTAAAACAGTCATCAAACCTATCATGAAGTATATGAAGAACTTTGTGGAAGAAAAATTATATTTATTCTGCTTATGCCCAAAGGGCATGAGTAATGGCAATATTGTAGAAGCTGTAAAGAGAGAAATTTAGGATCTATATAAAGAAAAAAAACTCCTAACAATTCTAATAAAGTAGAAGAGTGGGCTCAGCAAGCAATGAGTTCCCATCACTGGACGTTATCCTGTAATTATTGTGATTATTCAATGACCATTTTTCAGAGATGTTAGTCTTTGTTAGATTTAACTGGACTTGTTCCCTGGAAGAGCTCAATTATATTTCCTATACTTTTTTCTATCACACATAGAAAATGGTTTTTGGTTTTTTTGGGTTTTTTTGCTTTTTGGAGGGCAATTGGGATTAAGTGACTTGCCCAAGGTCACACAGCTAGTTTTTTGTGTGTGTCAAGTGTCTGAGGCCGGATTTAAACTCAGGTCTTCCTGACTCCAGATCTAGCACTCTATTCACTGCGCCACCTAGCCGCCCCCAACATGTAGAAAATTTAAATTAAGAAATCAACCTCTGATTATAGAGCGGAGGTCTATTTGATTATTGATTGGATTAGATGACCTCTGAGGTCCCTTCCAACGTTGATATTCTTCTGGGACTCTTTCATCGTGGTTCATGAGTTTGGGGGTCTGGTATACATCTGACAAGTTATTTATTAGCATTTGTAAATATAAGCAAAAATGACATCATTTCCATAGGCTAGTGGTATGCTAACAAATGTTTACCAACCTGCTCTCCAGAAAGAAAAAGGAAAAAAAAAGATGTGTGCGCCCAGAAAACAATTTAAAGTTTAATCTGCAGTAGTAACATTTTCTCAGTCTCTTTCTTATGACAATCAATAAAACAATAAATTAAGCTCTGATGTGTACGTAGCCTTTGCTAATTTCCCCAGTTGCAATTGCTGGCACTGAAAATTTAACAATCATCCCTCTAGAGGGGCTAAGCTGGCTCCAGCACACCCCCATAGGCTAAAACTTACAGGTTAAACTTATCTTTATTACTGAACGGGGAAAAAATTATTCAATTCAATAGGTTTCTGAGATTATCTACTGTTTATTTGGTTAGTATTTATTTTGTATGTATTTATATATGTACATAATCTTCTCTATTATAATGTATACTCCCTCAGTTCGGACACTGTTAATATTTCTTTCTCTTTCCACAAACCCCAGCATAGTGCCTAGTACCTAATAGATGGTTGATAAAAGCTTACTGACCAAATAATACTACAATTATTTGCTTGCAATAATGTATTAATGAAAGCAACTTTTGATCTTACTCAAGATGGGATAAAAGTAAATTCAGATATGAGAAACTTAACATAGGAAAAAGATACAGACCCACCCTAGCTTCATACTGCGCTAATTAGGCCTACAACAGCAAGAAGACAGTCACCAAAATGTAAGCCAGGATTGTTTCATTCTTTTTTTTGTAACTCCAGCATCAAGCACAGAGCCTACTACCTTGTGGGCTCTTAACAAATGTTTATTACCCCCTTGCAAAGTCTCCCTCAAGCCCATAAATCAGGGTATGAATTAACTCAAAAAGTTCCTTTAGGCTGAATCTATACGTAAAATTAATGGCCAGTTCCCTGCCAATTCTGTTAGCTTGACGATCTGCTAAGGATGCCTAAAACTACTGAAAAAAAAAGCAAGAGATACCTCGAAATGTTAGTCTTACATTAGATTTAATTGGATTTATCCCCTGAAGAGTTCAATTACATTTATAACTTTGGTTTCTGGAACATGAAGGAAAGAAAAACCTTAAAATTAAGCAATCAACCTCCAAGTTAAGCAGCAAACACAGCCTAATCTGACATCTTGTCCTAAACCACTGAGGTAGAGAGAGGTGTAAAAAGTGGTGTCAACATTTCAACCTCCTTTACATTTTAATATTCAGGAGAAGTATTCTTTCCAAGACTTTCAATTTGTACATTCAGAGCATCAAGATTACAGCATATGTACTATGATCAAAGAAGATAGAATTGACATAAAGAAAACCACATGCTAGGCCACAGTACAAATAAGCCCAGATCTGAAAGGCAAAAGCTCAGTAAGAAGCCAGAACCTCATGCCTGTTTTTGTTCACAATAAAATTCCAATGAAATCTGAGCAGTAAATAAAGACATCAGCGTCCAGTGTTTGGGGACAGGATATGCAAAGAGATTCTTCCTAGGTAACAATCAAGAATGTAAGCTGAAATAAGAGAACATACAAACCGAATTCCAAACATATCTTTTAGTCCTGAACTATTATTTCATTAAAGTAGTGATTCTAGATGAGGAAATTCATTCCACCAGAACAGATTATAATTTTCTCTGGAAACTCTGAAAGTTACTTAAGATGCTGAGAGTTGAGTGGCTTGCCCTGGGTCAATCTTGAGTTCAAGTGACTTATTACTATTCATGTCCCATAAAATAAAGTCTCACCATATGACAAACTGGTGTCTATAATGTTTCTTTTGCTAAATCCATGGGTACTGTTAACGCACAAGTTCCTGTACAGTGCATCTGTCTTTTATTGTTGGGAAGGATACTCTATACTTTTATAAGTCTGCATAACATTTTAATATTCTTTGTAATGTTCAAGTTATGGTCAGTAAATAATGCAAACTGTACTGTCAGATGTATTCATTAATTAATATCCTAAATTATCTTGAGTCGACTATTTTGTCAAGTGTGGTTTTATTGATTTGAGAGAAATTGTGCCATCCCAAGTATTCGTGCTATTTTTGATGCCTTATTTTGTGCATGGGGCTTTTCTTCCACTACAAAGGAGAGCTGTACCTAGTCTACTGTTAAGTTTCTCTAAATAACTAGTAATAAAACTGAACTCTAATCAGATGCTGAAAAATTAAGCTGCCATTTGACTTTAGTTTTTTCAAAGACCTATAAAGAAGTTGGTAGAAAATATATGAATTAAAATCTATATTTAAATATTTTTTAAAAGCCAGTATGGACCAAAGGTGGGATATGAACTGACATGCCAATGCTGGCTCTCCATCCCCCATGCTGCCCCTCGATATCAAAACAGGAAATTAATGATAGCCAGGGACTAGAGCTGTGATTTGACTGGTGTAAGAAGTTGCCACTAAAGAATTTCTTCTACTGGTCGATACCTTTTTCTGCAATTTAAAGAGCCTTAAAGACATGCCTAGAGCACTCAAAGATTAAGTGAAGAGTCCAGGGTCACAGAGCCAAGTGGCAAAGGTGGGGCTTGAATCCAGATATCCAACTCTCTATCCACTCCATCATGTTGCTAGGGGATATATTGGTTACAAGCAATTAAACCAAAACAGGGGAGCAGTTAGGGTGCTAGGTGTTTTGATAAGAAGTAACCTATATGAGAACATGTAGGGGGGGAAAACCCACCATGAAAATAGGGAGACAGCATTACAATGTATGTATGGGAGGGAAGAGGGAAGGATGAACTCCACAGTTGACACAAGGATGTTCCATGATAAAGAGGATATGAGTTGAATGAAAAAATAAGGAAAGTATTATATAGTAAGAAAATTGGAGAAAAGATATTCTCTTTCCTTAGCCCTGGAACATGTAAGATCTAGATTTGATACATACCAGCTATGTCACCTTGAGGAAGTTATCTAACCAGTTATTGCCCCAGAAGACTATACATTACAGGTGCATCAGTGAAGAAAATTTCCATGCTGGGAGCTCCCTACACTGAGGAATCACAAATCCAGATTAGGAAAAAAAAGGCAGGGAGAATTAAAAGTAATGAATGATATGCTGGTTAATGTCTGCACATATAGTCTTTCATGTTAGAAAACTGCTTTACTAGTAAGGATCACTATTTGAGTGTGCTTTCGCAATTACAATTTCTATTTCTAAGGCCTTTGCTCAAGGCCTTAGAGCCTCCCTGTTTATAAACCAGTCACTACACCTGTTAAGTCTCATCTAAAGTAACACTGTCACCCAATCCCCAATCAAGTGAAGTACAACTCCACGACCCATCCAATCTCATTTATGCCCTTTTACAGAGGTGTCAAAACTCCAGCCCTAACTAGAATAAAATATAATTGGGAAATGTTTAACAACAACAACAACAAACAAAAATACAACACAAGCGAGATAATGTCAATTTATGGTTTTCACAGTCTATATGCAGCCCCTTTTAAGTTTGACACCACTGTTCTACACAACCATGCTAAAGGCCTTGAGACATGCATTCAGCTCTTCTATGCTTGGGGCTATGTTGCAAGGGCAAGCTGGATGCCGGTAGAAAATATAAAGTATCAGAAGAGGGTTACTTCTTACTTCACGGGGTGACCTGAAATGGGGCAAAAAACAAGCTCTGAGGAGGAATGGAGCACATCAGGGTCAAGGTCACCTTGAGAAGCAGTATGGTCTGAAAGCACCCGACCAGAATCCACGAGAGGCTGTCTCCCTAGGCTATCACCCCTGATCTGCCATTTGCTAGCTGGGTAGTCTCAGGTCTCACTTAATCTGTTTCTTCATATGGAAAATTAAGAGGTTGGTTCTTTTTATCACCTGCAATCCCCAATGGTAAGAGTCCGAAAACTCTAAAAGACTCCCAAAACAATATCAGAGGCACAAATGAGCAAACTCAGAAATTGTAGGCTTGCTAAATTCCCCAACACCCTAAGGTTAACTTACAAATTGCACATTGTTAATTAACAGATTGATGATAGGAAGTTACATTTAGATATAAAGGTGGGGATATCTTAGCAGATGGGACAACCAGGGGATGCAGCTGTGTGATTCTGGGCAAGTCACTTAACCTTGTTTGCCTCATCTGAAATACGAACTAGAAAGGAAATGGCAAACCACTCCAGTATCTTTGCCAAGAAAGCCCCAAATAGGGCCACAAAGAGTCAGACACGACTGAAATGATTGAAAAACAACAACAATCTTAGCAGACAAATGTTTGTTCTGGGAAGCAACCTTCATCTCTAATGAATGGCAAACCCTTAGCTCACAGACAGTAACGCTGCTTTAAAAACTGAACACAGGTGACTATTTATGTAAAACTTCACAGAGGTTCTTTTGGGCAGAATTCTACAATGGTATCAAGCCAATTCTGGCACAGGAGTCCTAGAGAAAAACTCCACAAACACCACCTCAGCCTCAGACTGCAGAAAGTATCCAAAAAAAACTCCATTTCACAACTGAAGGAAGAGAAAAAAGGCAAGAAGCCAGGCAAACAATTATTATTAGGGGTCACATTTATGTAAGGCTCACTAGTTACAAAGAAAAGTGCCTATTTCATTTGATCTCCCCAGCATCACTGTGAGGCTAAGACCAAGAAACGCAACCAACAGTCTCAAGGGAAAAGCAAACTTCAGTATTTTTTTTCCTCAGAAGGCTTACTAGAATTAAGCTAATTATGTTTTGCCTTATAGAGATTGGAACTGAATCTCTGATTTCATTGAGTTAGGGAACCCTTGTGAGGACTAATCTTAGACAATTGCCCAGAACAATTAAGAAGTTAAGGTTAAGTCACTTAAGGGTCACACAGTCAGTATGTGTCAGAGGTTATACCTTAAGTGCGTGTGAAATATTTCTAAATTTAAAAAAAAAGAATTTATTAAATTCTTAGCATGTGCCAACCATTGTGTTCATCAAATACTAACCCCTTCCAATTTTACTGAAGACAGCATTCAAACATGAAACAATTAGAAAAAAGATGGTAGTGTTTTAACAAGTGCTGAATTATATGAAAAAAAAACACTTATTATAGGACATTACTGAATGGGCATATCGATCAGAGCTAGTATAGTCAGGAAAAACTTCATCGAGAAGGTCCTGGACATTGAGGTTGATAAGAAGAATAAATAGAGAGCATGATAATGAATAAGTGACCAGACTTCAAATTTGTTTATGGAATGTTACATAAGCTCAAATAAGCTGACTTCAATGGATGGTGTGTCATGAAAGAGTCCATTAGGGTTTATATAAATATTCACAGTTCTAGACAACCATAATCACTATTGTCAGTAATTTACCTAATGCTTTAAAGTTTGCCCAGGCTTTTATATGCTTTCTCTCACTCGAGCCTCAACAGCAGCCCAGTGACAGAGGTACTAAAGGTATACGTTATCCCCAATTAATGGATGAGGAAACTAACACTCAAAATGACATGCTTATCGTTACACATTTAATAATGTCACAGGAGGGACATACACCTAGCAGAAAGGAGAGGCAGTGTGGCAAAGTGTATGGAGGGTCAATCTGGAAATTAGGAAGAACTGGTTCCAAGCCCTGCTTCTGATATAATAGTTTTGTGACCATGAAAAGTCCCTTAATTTCTCACTGACTGTAACAACAAGCATCCTAGCATGCCTAGGGCAGCTACTAGCACAGGTTCTTAGATCTGCTTTTCTAAAGGAAAGCAACTCAAAATGGGTTAACAATCTTACTTTAATCAAGCATATCATTTACCTAGTTCAGGGTGAAAAGTCAGCACCCT
>CM053586.1:79036339-79056349 GCA_028646515.1 Pseudochirops corinnae | reverse complement strand
CCACATTCGGCCTATTAGGGAACAGAGTATACTTTCAAATATCCAAGGGTCCTCAGAGTCACGTAGCCACTTTAGCAAAGGGCCTAGGGGCAGGGAAGATCTTTAGATTCCCATAACACTGACCTAGGCAACTCTCTCAGATATGAGTTACAGCTACCCAGTGGGTTGCACTGTTAATAAAAAGAGATCTATATTATGAAACCATTGTCTTAGACCAAAATAGAATTTTTAACCAAAATAGTTTAAGACTTGCCCTTAAAAAGTGCTTTACAAACATTATCTTTCTTAACTGTCACAACCCTTGTGAGTTATTATCAAGTATACCCCATTTTACAAATGAGGAAACTGAGGCTCAGAGAGGTTCTATCTTTCCCAAGGTCATATAAATGACTTGGCTTTTCACATGGTATATGACAGAGGCAAGATTCAAATCCAAGTCTCCTGACTCCAAGTTCTGAAACAACTGGAATGCTACTGTCCTGGGAAAAGCAGGTGTCAGGACATACTGCTGTCTAGATGGTCATTTAAAAGGGAAGGCACAAAAGAAAGTAAATTTAAAAAACAGAATGAATTGAATTAAATTAATTAGGTCTTGATGAAAACACATGAATTCCAAAATAGGAAAAGACTCAAAGATTAAAAATTCTCTCTTTTGTATGATCAGTAGAAAAACCTAGGATTTTTTACCCAGGGGCTGATTATTTCTAAATCTTCATAAGGTACACTGCTAAGTAATGATATTACCAGGCAACTGAATTTCAAGTCATACCCAGATGATAACCAAATATGCTTATTAATTATACTAGATACTATCAAGGGCATCTCCTGTTATATTTTTTCAAAGTCAAGTTTAATCTTAGATTGCTCATAGTAGATTTGCCTCACAGCAACAAAGAACTGCATTGCTATTGATTGCTTCAATATGGTAAGATTTGAATTTAGGTGAGTCGAATTTTTTGGCAGCTGATTTTGCCAAGATTCTAGGAGTGACATTAGAAAATCAACTTTTTAATATGTTAGCACACGTTAGCTTTCAAAATCCAACTTTTTTTCACAATTGGTGGGGGTTGTTAGATAAATTATTCTATTTCTGTGTCTTGAATAGAAATTGCTTTGCGTAAAGAATAGCAAATAAGTATTCTTAATTACTATACAATACTGAATACTGATCATCCTGTTGTCGTCATACTATCTCTTCAAGTAATACAGTGTCATGCCTTCTTCCAGTGAATAAAGTGACTGGCCATGTTTGATTGGTACAGCACTTGAACGGATTTCTTGGTCATGTAGGAACACATATTGATCATGTTTCATTACATAAATTCATTGCATATATGTCCTATTTTTAATAACATATCTAGATGAACTTAAAGATTATGTAGGCCAAACACCTAATTTTACTGATCTAGAGTGGGAAGAGACCACAGAGTTCATCCTGTTCACCCTTCTAATCTTAAAGATGAAGAAACAGGAGAAGAGGAAGCTAAGTGATTTGCCAGGTAGTAGCTAATATCTGAAGTCACATCTTGAGATCCTTGCACTTTCCCACTGCACCACATGGACCCTCTACGTTATTCATAGTGGCTAAATGCTTTGCAATCATAGTGTATTATTACATTTCACTTAGGACCTTGCCCTCTTCACTCCAGCCTCAGATAATTACTAGTTATGTGACCCTGGAGAAGTCACTTAATTAATCTCCCTCAGATTCAATTTATTCATCTGTAAAATGGGTTTGATAATGGCATCTACCTTCTAAGGTTGAGAGGATTAAATGAAACAATATTTGTAAAGTCTTTTGCAAATCTTAAAGCACTATGTAAATTTTAGCTATAATTATCATTATTATTATTATTATCTACCAATATTTAACTCCAAGAAGGATAAGGAGTGCCATACTTATCCTCTGGATTTCCCAGCAGACATATAGATTTACAGTGCAACTTAACACCATCCTGGTCCAAATAAATAAATAAACTATGGGACTTTACAAAATAGTTGATGTTTACATACTCCTGGGCACCCAGGTTTGAAATCTTTGAGTAAGATTTCATTCTTTGTCTCCCTCACTCTCTACAGTCAATCAGTTGCCAAATGCTACCAATTCTACCTCTTTGACATCACTTATATCCTTTCTACTGACTTATTAGCATAGCATTTTGTCCAAAGTCACACTACTATTCATCTGGACTATTCCAACAGCTTCCCACATGCTTCCGCTACATATATTATCTTGTTCCTTTTCCTTTTTAATAGTCAACAAATTAATTTTCCTCAGACATAGCTAAGTTCATATTACTCCCTTGCTCAAAAACGGTGACATGTTGCTTAGTGGAAAAAGAAAAGTTCTTTAGCCTTAAATTCAAGGCCTTCCACAATCTGGTTCCAATCTACTTTTCCAAACTTATCTCACACTACTCCCTTTCATGAACTTGATAGTTCAGGCAAATCAGATTGCCTTGTCATTCTGCAATCTCATCCTTCTCTCTCCTCTTTCTATGCCTTCATCACATTGTCCCCAGTGCCTGACACGAACACCTAGCTGAATCCCCATTTCTAACTACTGAAAGCCTTCTTTTCCCTTCAAGTATCCTTTTCTGGAGCATCATCAACATTTCTCCACCTAAGCAGGAATATCTATGCATAGAAATTATATTTGCCTAGCTCATAGTAAGGGCTTAACAAACGCTTGTTTACTTGACTTGACTGGAATACTACTGACCAGTTCCATGGAGTATTGAATTGGTCCAACCATTCTGGAAAACAATTTGGAATTATGACTGAAGTGACTAAAATATCTATAACCTTTGAGAGATTCCACTGCCAGGAGGCCAAAAATTCAAGGAAAGGCTCCATATACACCAAAATATTTATAGAACATTTTTTGGATAGCAAAGAACTGAAAACGGAATAGATGCCCATCAACTGGAAAATGACTAAACAAATTGTGGTACATGAATGTAATGGAATATTATTGTGGTATAAGAAACAACAAACACAGTGAATACTAGAGAGTTTTGAAAGCATTATGAACCTATGCAAAACAAAGCTAGAAATACAATATACACAATGACTATAATAATGTAAGTGGAAAGAACTACCACAAAACAACCAAAAATGAACACTGAAATTATAAAAACTGAACCAAAGATAAGAAGAAACCTCCCCCATCACCCTGGAGAAGTGGGGTTCCACAGGTATAGAATGCTACATATAACACCAGTTTTTTGCATATTTTGATTCATTTTGCAAGATTTTTAAATTTTTTTCTCTTGAAAATTCTTTTTAATTTTTAATTTAATATTTCATTTTCCCCAATTAAATGTAAAAATAATTTTTAACATTTGTTTTTTTAATTTTTTGAGCTTTAAATCCTAACCCTCCCTCTCTCCCCTTAAGAAGGCAAGCAATTTGATATAGTTTATACATGTGCAGTCATGTAAAACATATTTCCATATTTGTCATGTTGTAAAAGAAAACAAAAAAACAAGAAAAATAAAGTTTTGTTTTTAAAAAAGTATGCTTTGATCTGCATTCAGCCTCCATCAGTTCTTTCTCCTAGAGATCGGTAGGATTTTCATTATATGTCTTTTGGAACTGTCTTGGATCATTGTATTACCAAGAATAGCTGAGTTATTCACAGTTGATCATGGTATAATAAACACTGCTGTTACTATGTGCAACGTTCTCCTGATTCTGCTCATTTCACTTCACAGCAGTTCATATAAGTATTTTCCAGGTTTTTCTGAAAGCATCCTGATCATCACTTCTTACAGTATAATAAATACTATTTCATCACAATCATAATACAACTTGTTCAGCCATTCCCCAAATGATGAACATGCCCTCAATTTCCAATTCTTTGACACCACAAAAAGAGCTGCTATATATATTTTTGTACATACAAGACCTTTTATTTTTTTAATCTCTTTGGGCTACAGACCTAGTGGTAGTATTGCTGGGTCAAAGGGAATATACATGGCTTTTATAGCCCTTTCAGTGTAGTTCCAAATTGCTCTATAGAATGGTTGAATCAGTTCACAACTACACCAACAATATATTAGCGTCCCAATATTCCCACATTTCCTCCAACATTTCTCATTTTCCTTTTCTGTCATATTAGCCAATCTGATAGGTATGGGGTGGTACCTCAGAGCTGTTTTAGTTTTCGTTACTCTAATTAAAAGTAATTTAGAGGATTTTTTCATATGGTTGGAGACAGCTTTGATAAATTTATCTGAGAACTGCATGTTCACATCCTTTGATCACTTATCAATTGGGGAATGGTTCTTATTTTTATAAATTTGAATCAGTTCTCTATATTTTGAGAAATTAGACCATCAGAAAAACTTGCTACAAAAAAATTTTCAGTTATGATTACTGTATATTTCCCTCCATCCTATTTTTCCCCATTTGTCCTACTATCTCTCTCTTCACCCTGTCCATCCTCAAAAGAGGTAAGGTTCGTTTTGTTGTTGTTGCTTGCTCATTTTTCCAGTCTGTTTCTTGACTTTTCCCAAGGTGGAAAGGGTACTGTCTCAAGCTTCAGGTTTTTTGTGCATCTGTTTTCAGAGACATTTCTAGGGACCTGTTAAGTTTTCAGTTCTTCCAAGGTCGTATGATCTAAGGAGAGGTGTGTTCACTACTCTTCTGGCCTGTGCTCTAGTCTGTGAGTGACCACAAGCACTCTCTTCTGCCCTAGAACTGTGACCAGGGTCCCCACTCCCCTGCAGACACATACTCTGGTGCACTAGCGCTCTTCCTTACCCAGGAACTGTGAACCAGGTCCCACTGTGGGCAATTCAACAAAGTTCTGTACCCAGCCCCAGCAGAGGGACCCCTGTCTCCTTCTGACCAGCTGTCCAACAGCCTCGCCACCTATGGACTGAGAGCTCCAGAAGCTGCAGCTACCAATTCAGTCATCCCCAAGGCCTACTGTTGGTTTGCTGGGGAGCAGCCTGTACTGATGATACAACTGCCCCGGAATGGGCTCCACTTTCACTCATGTGCAACAGAACTTTACTGCTGATCTTCTAAGTTGTCCTGGCCTAGAAAATTGTTTCACCTCATCCTTTGGTGGGTTCTGCCCCTCCAGGATTCCTGTTTGGAACAGTATCCGGGAGGGCCCAGGAGAGTCCCTGCCACCTTGGTTCTACCCCTTCTAAAATTATTTTTTTTATAAAGCATTGCTGTCTGAGGGGAAAGGAGGGTTGTAGCTGGAAACACAGACTAAATAGAAAAATCAAAGGTATCAATAAAAATGTTTTTTATTTTAAAATATAGTAAGTGCTTCACAATCTGGTCCCAGGCTACCTTTCCAAGCTTAAGGAATATCATTTGCCTTCAGACACTACATTCCAGCTAACCTGATCAATGTCCTATTATCCAGACTCAGCATTTGATTTCCGGCCTTGGTGCATTTGCATAAACTGTAGCCCTGGGTTGAAATTAATTCCTTCACTTCTACCTTAGAACCCCCATTTTCCATTAAGTCTTATGGGACACCTTTCCTGATTCTCCCCTTCCAACCCATTTAATGCTCTCAACCTCTTCAAATTAACACATATATATATATACATATATATATATATCCAATCAGAATACAAACTCCCTAAGGTTAAAGGCTGATTTTCTTTTGCATCTTTATAGCCCCAGTGCATAACATAGTGTCTTGTACACAGCAGGCTGGTAATTGCTACTTATTGAATTAGATCAGATAGGATTTAAGGCCCAGCTCAAATGATAATTCCCTCTTGAGGTCTTGATAGTTCTTCCAAGACTGAATTCTTCCTCAATTCTCTCATAGTTATTAGGACTTCTCCTATACAGTTTATCCCACTCCATTTTGTATTACAGTTATTGGTAGGCACATCTTATCTCTGTATATTGGAAGTTCTGTAAGGTCAGGGACTTGACTGTAATTTCACCTTTGTATCCTCAGCACAGGGTTGTGTACATAGTAGACTCTTTGCAAATGTCCAGAAATTCTGAACTGTGAGGATCAAATGAGGAAATATTTGTAAAATTCTTTGAAAACTTTAAAGTCATATATAATTGCTAGCTGTCATTATCATCATAGCAGTCATTATCTAGACCCTTGGCTAGAAAAACTCCCCTAACTAGAATGGAGTACATTAATTTGTGAAATAAATAGTTGGATAAATATTCTTTGAGCTGATTCAGTTCAGGTATTAAAATACTCCCTCCTGTGTCCATGGGCATTTATTTATTCTTTGCATTGCAGTATGTTCAGGTTGTGGAGACCCTGTTGTAGTATATGTCATAAAAAAGAATCTTCCTATTTTCTTAATAACTGAGACTGAGAATGCAAAATTAAGAAGAGAGAAGGGAAAGAGGGGAAAGAGAAGGAAAAGGGATGGGCATATTAATAATAAATGTGAGCAAATTTTGTGGACCAGTTATAATTCTTGAAGGCTAAATTGCTGGTTTTTCTAATGATAAAAGAAGAGACAGAGCCAAGATGGAAGAGAAAAGACAGAGACCTGAACTCTCCCCAAAACTCCTCCAAAAACTTTAAACAATGCCATAAAACAATTCCTGAAGTGACAGAACCCACAAAAGGATGAGCTGAAATACTTTTCCAGCCAAAGACAACTTAGAAGGTTGCCAGGAAAAGCCTATTGCACTTAGGTGATAGAAGAGCACAGTCCAGCACAGGCCACACCGGCACAGACCCAGAAAACCAGGAGCAGGCCTTGGGAGCCACTGAATCAACAGTGCCTTCCAGAGCTCTCAGCCCATAGACGGTAAGGGGATTGGACAACTGATCAGAAGCTGATTATGGGGTCTCTTTGCTGGCACTAAGGCAGGACTCTGTTGCTTTGCCCATTCTTGGATCTGGGTCAGCAGGGCAAGGAGGAGCACTTGCACACCACAGCAGAGACCCACATCAGGTTTCCAGGGTTCTGGGGCAGAAATTAGGGCTTCTGATCACTCACACACCAGAGTACACTCAGAAGAAGATAACAAAGTCAAAGCTCCAATATCTAAAGCCTCCAAGAAAAACATGAATTGGTCTCAGACCATGGAAGAGCTCAAAAAGGACTTTGCAAATCAAGTAAAAGAGGTACAAGAAAAGTTGGGAAGAGAAATGAGAGTGATGCAAGACAATCATGAAAAAAGAATCAACAGCTTGGTAAAGAAGACTCTCCCCCCCCCCCCAGGGGCGGCTAGGTGGTACAGTGAACAGAGCACAGGTCTTGGACTCAAGAGGACCTGAGTTCAAATTCAGCCTCAGACACTTAACATTTACTATGTGACCTTGGGCAAGTCATTTAACTTCAATTGCCTCTGCCTCCCCCCTCCAAAAAAACAAACAAATGACTCCAAAAAAATACTGAAGAAAATAACACCTTAAAAATAGACTTACTCAAATGGCAAAAGAGATCCAAAAAGCCAATGAGGAGAAGAATGACTTAAGAAGCAGAACTGACCAAATGGAAAAGGAGATAAAAAAGCTCACTGAAGAAAATAATTCCTTAAAAATTAGAATTGATCAAATGGAAGCTAATGACTTTATAAGGAATCAAGAACAATAAAGCAAAACCAAAAGAATGAAAAAATAGAAGACAATGTGAAATACTTCATTGTTAAAACAACTGACTTGCAAAATAGATCCTGAAGAGATAATTTATAAATTATTGGATTACCTGAAATTCATGATCAAAAAAAAAAAAAGAGCCTAGACATCATCTTTCAAGAAATTATCAAGGAAAACTGCCCTGATATTCTAGAACCAGAAGGTAAAATAGAAATTGAAAGAATCCATCAATCACCTCCTGAAATAGATCCTGAAATGAAAACTCCAAGGAATATTATAACCAAATTCCAGAACTCTCAGTTCAAGAAGAGAAATACTGCAAGCAACCAGAAAGAAAAACTCAAGTATTATGGAGTCATAGTCAGGATAACACAAGATTTAGTTGCTTCTACCTTAAAGGATCAGAGGGCTTGGAATATGATATTTCAGAGAGCAAAAGAGCTAGGATTACCACCACTAATTACCTACCCAGCAAAACTGAATTTAATTCTTCAGTGGGAATAATAGATATTTGGAGAAATAGAGGAATTTCAAGCATTCTTGATTAAAAGACCAGAGATGAATAGAAAATCTGACTTTCAAATACAAGACTCAAGAGAAGCATAAAAAGTTAAATAGGAAAAAATGAATCATAAGGGACTTAATAAGGTTAATTCCTACATGAGAAGATGAGACAACTCATAAGAACTTTCTCATTATTAGAGCAGTTAGAAGAAGTATATATTGAGACAGAGGGCACAGGTCTGTGTTGAACATTAAGTTGAATATAAATATTTATTTAAAAAATAAAATTAAGAAGTGAGAGTGGAATGCACTGGGAGAAAGGGAAGGGGGTAAAATGGTGTAAATTATCTCGCATTAAAAGAGACAAGAAAAGATTTTACAGTGGAGGGGAAGTGGGAGGAAGTATGGAGGAGTAAGTGAACCTTATTCTCATCAGAATTGGTTTAAAGAGGGAATAGGATTCACACTCAATTGAGTATAGAAATCTATCTTACCCTATAGGAAAGTAGGAGGGGAAGGGAATAAGATGGGGTGAGGGTGACAGAAGGGAGAGCAGATTGAGGGAGGCAGTAGTCAGAAACAAAACACTTTTGAAGGGGGAGAGGGTAAAAAGAGAGAGAGAAACAATAAACAGGGGTGGAAATAAAATGGAGGGAGATACATTTAGCAAATATAACTAAAAAAATTTCTGAAGCAAGTTTCTCTGATAAAGGCTTCATTTCTCAAATATATAGAGAACTGAGTCAAATTTTTAAAAATAGAAGCCATTCCCCAATTGATAAATGATCAAGAGATATGAACAATTTTCAGATTAAGTAATCAAAGCCATTTTTCGTCATATGATAAGGTGCTACTGATTAGAGGAATGCAAACTGAAACAATTACGAGATACTTACCTCATACCTATTGGATTAGTCAATAGAACGGAAAAGAAGAATGACAAATGTTGGAGGGGATATGGGAAAAATGAGGCACTAACGCACAGTTGCTGGAGTTGTGAACTGATTCAACCATTCTGTAAAATAATTTGGAACTATACCTAAAGGGCTATAAAACCATGCATATCCTTTGACCTAGCAATACCATTACTAGGTCTATATCCCAGAAGACATTAAAAAAAAAGAAAAGGCCGTGTGTGTGTGTGTGTGTGTGTGTGTGTGTGACACAAACATTTACAGCAGCTCTTTTCCAGTGACAGGGAATTGGAAATTGGAAGGATGTCCATCAACTGGGGAATGGCTGAACAAACTGTGCTATGTGATTGTGATGGAATGCTATTGTATTATAAGAACTGATGTGCAGAATGTTCATAGAAAAACTTGGAAAGACTTACCCGAGCTGATGCAAAATGAAATATACTATACACAAAGTAAAAGCAATATTGTAAGATGATCAGCTGAAAAAGTCACTTAAATTTCATCAGCCTCAGTTTACTCATCTGTAAAATGGAGATAACAATAGCACATACTTCTCGGGTCATTGTGAGGATCAAATGAGATAACATTTGTAAAGGGCTGTGAAAACTTTAAAGTCCTATATAATTGCTAGCTATCATCATCATCATCATCATCATCATCACCATCATCATCCCTGGCACTTGCTAATTAGACTGGTCTTGGGACTCTTATCCCCTTCACCTGCCTTACTTCAGATAAGTGTAATTGGCACCAATTTCTAAGGCGACCCTTTTATTCTCCTGAAGAATGTATGTGAATAATTATAGACACGTCGTATCTGTGACGACTAACTTTAACAGACTAGGCTCCTCTCAGCAATGCAAGGTTATAAGACAACTCCAAAAGACTCATAATGGAAAGGGATATCCACATCCAGAGAGTCAGAATGCAGACTGAAGCAAACTACTCGCTCTCTCTCTTTTGTGTTTTGTTTCATTCCTTCTTTCTCACTGTTCACTCCATTGGTTATAATGCTGTTTACAACTTGACTAATGTTTAATGTGAAGGTATTTGTAGAACCTATATTGGATTGATACCATGGGGGTATGGGGGGTAAGGGGTAGGAGAAGGAGTGGGAGAAATTTTGGAACTTAAAGGATTGTAGAACTGAATGTAGCAAACTAGAAGTAAATAATTTTTTTTTAAAGAAGAATGTATGTGAATGTATGGATAACATCAAATTGCTTATTGTCTCAGGGAGGGAGGAGGTAATAGGAAGGCGAGAACTTAGAACTCAAAATTTTAGAAAATGAATGTTAAAAATTGTTTTTACATGCAATTGGGAAAAATAAAATATTACTTAAAAAAGAACATTATGTGAATGAGCTAATCCTATTTCTCATTAATACCTGTGGTTAACCCTGTCCTCTCCCATTTCTTTCACATCATTGTGTCCCTTTATTAAGGGCCTTGGACAACTCTGAACCACACAGAAGTGAACAACTTTTCCTAATAGGTGACTGGGATTGAGATCCCTACCCTCCATTCCACTCCTAGGGAGTTTTTACTTTCTAAAGTGGGGGACTAAGGGGGGAAAGCCAAACAGGGGAGAGATAATCATAAACCAGATCGAAAGCCTAATCTGTTGTGACCCCTAGTGGTTACATCAACATAAAAAGGCCCTACAATTCGAACTGAGCCAGGAATCACAATATAGAATTGAAAGCTGGAAGGAAGCCCAGCAACCATCTACAAGTACTTATGCATGAAAGTAATCCCCCCTTTAACACACCTGATGAGTGGTCATCCAAACCTCTGCTTCTCTAACAAGGAGGAAGGCACCACTTCTGAATGCACTAAGTTCCTTTTTTGAATAATTCTAATTCTTAGAATTATTTTTTCCCTGATATCAAGCCTATACTTTCTTTTTTTATAATTTCCACCCACTGCTCCAAGTTCTTTCCCTTGAGACCAAACACAATAAATTTAATCTCTTTTTCCCGTGGCAGACATCTGAATGCTTGAAGACATTTGGAGCCCTTTGAATGCTTAAAGCCATCTGCCATGTTACCTCTGAGTCTTCTCTTCTCCAGGATAAACATCACTAGTTCTTTCAACCAATACTTCAAATGATATGAACTCGAACACCTCACCATCTTGACTGCATTCTTCTTCATGATCTCCAGCTTATCATGTCCTTCTTAAACCGTAGCATCAAAAACGTAACACTCTACTCCTGAGATACACAGATGAGAATGGAGTATAAAGGAACTATCACCTCTTTTTTTCTGGAAGTAATGGTTCTCAATGCAGCACAGCATTACAGATTTAGGGCAGGAAAGGACCTTAGAGGTTGATGCCAACCCCACTTCAGGTTGCTGAAGAGAGAATAAGACTCTGGGAAGAAGCCAACATGAAAGGAGCTAGCAGTTTTCATCACGTCCTTATCCCCAGGAATTTCCTTTGGGTGAGACTAGATCTTGGGGTGCAGTGAGTGAGTGAGAGTGTGTGTGTGTGTGTGTGTGTATGTGTATGTGTGTGTCTGTGCGTGTGTCCCTCTCTCCTTCTACCTCCCCTCTTCTCCTTTTCCCCTTCTCCTCCTTCCCTCCCTTTCATTTTCTTCTCTCTTTCTCTCCCCCTCTCCCGCTTCCTTCCTTCCCTCCTTCCCCCCCTCTAGAGCTGGGTCACTTTGCTCCCAATAGGAGTTATCTTTCACTCTGTATTGCCTAGTCTTCCTCTGATTTCTGTTTTGCTATCAAATTGGATAAATGGGTTTCTTTGCTACCTGCTATGTGTGTTCATTGTGGAACTGGTATTTAGTGGGAAGGGAGTCAAGCCCTGGATATTAAGCGAGGGTCCTCCTTTCACCATTAATGAATAGGGAATCAAAAGTTTAGCTTCAATCTGAAAATTAAATATTCTAGGCTGATAATATTTATGGGAAGAGATAGATATAATTGTAGCCTAGTGTCCTCTTCCTGCGGACAGCAGAGTGGCCAAGTTTCTGTCCCCAAGCTCCTATTCCCCTCCTGGCAGGAATTAAAGCCTTGCTTGAAGGATAGGGGGAGAAGGGCTAGAGAAGTCTTTTCTGCCTCCCTTCAAACCATATAGTGACACCCCCTGCCACACATCAGAGCCAGGCTCATTACTTTTATACATACACACACACACACACACACACACACACACACAGCTTTTTTTTTCCACGTTTTTCATGAAATATTTCACGTTTATGTATATCTTATTTCCTTCCAAGTGTCAGATTCTTAAGAACTGGGACTTCCATTTTATGTTGGTCTCCTAGTGCTTAGCATAATGCCTGACACTGAGCAGGCACTTAATAAGTGCTTATTAAGCTGAAATAAATTGAAATGAACTCACTTTCTTAAAATTCCATCTCTCTTTGCTCCTTAAATTAAAACTTGCCCGAGCATCCTTAGATTTCAAATGATTTTTAGGAATTGCCAGAAAAATGGAAAACAAGTTCTAACACGATGTTTCTAATTCAGTAACCCTCCTAGCTGGCTGCCAAGGAGTACCAGAAACTGTCTTGGAGTCCAAGGCTGGGTGTGACTTGTACAATCTCTTCCCAGGAATGTGTTGTCTTCTTCCTCTCTTTTGAGCCTCCAAACTCAAGTCCCATATCTTTCCCTATAGTATACTTTTACACTGCCACAGTTCCCTTTGTCATCTTTCCTCCCTTTTAAACTGGTTTTGTCCTCGGACAGACAGTCATTCAAATGAGATTCTGGTCATTTTGTCAACAGCTGAAACAACGGAACGGTAGTATAGATTATATGCCCTTTCCTCAACATTATAGTGCGGTTCTTCCATGATATTTTCCCCTTATTATGTAAGATGGGTTCTCTATAAAGAATTTATATAAGGATGTGGAAAAGCATCAGAACGGGTGAGAAAACAACAGTGAATTGTAATCAGCACTAGTGGAGAGGATACCCATACTGCAAAGATCCTAGACTCATCACAGAATCCTAAATTGGAAAGGACTCATAGTTTACCAAGTCATATTTGCTCCCAATGCAAGAACCTCCTCTTCAATATCCCTGGCAGGTTATCTTTCAGCTTCTGTGTGAACATTTCTAGTGATGCAGTATTTACTACTCTTAGAGGTAGGTCATTTCATTGCTGGACAGTTCTAGACATTATGAAGTTGCTTCTAAGTCAAAAGGCAACCTCCCTGATAATGTCTACAAATAGTCCTTTATCTGCTCTTTGGAGCACTAGAGAATCACTCTAAAGTATAGTCTTCAGATGTTCAAAAATAACATTCATGTCATCCTTAAGTCTCCTCATATCTCTCTATGCACTCTAGTTTATTAGTCTGCCTCTTGAAGTGTAGGCCCTGGAACTGAAATCACTACTCATACCAACACGGGGCACATGTCTGACCAACGTGGGGTACAATGGAAGTACTTATCTTAATCTAGATACTACATCTGTACTAACAAAACCTGATATTGCTTCAGCATTTTATATCACATTTTTGATTCACTGGGGCAGCTAAGTAGCACTCATATTCCTGCCATAGGAAGGAAGACATTTTTTGGAGATCAAATCTAGCCTCAGACACTAGCTGTATGTCCCTGGGCAAGTCACTTAACCCTGTTTGCTTCATCTGTAAAAAAAAAAAAAAAAAAAAAAAGAGCTAGAGAAGGAAATGACAAACCACTCCAGCATCTTTGCCAAGAAAACCTCAAATGGGGTCATGGAGAGTTGGACATGACTGAAAGCAACAGAACAACAAACAAAATTGATTCATTAAGTTTTTGGTCAATTAAAACATTGAATTTTTTTTTTCAGATGAATTCTGGTCAAAATTCAGATTCTGACCTCAGCATGTACTCATGTAATTATTCTTTTAATCGAGGCTTTAAATTTATCCCCATTAGTTTGGAAAGGACATGATGATAGTTTGACAATGAAATACAGTGAGTTGTGGGAACTTTCTGAGGAATTGTTGAGTATTTGAGAAGCACTGTTCCAATGACTCGATAAACAAATTAAAGTCAGGAGAGTTCACAGTTAATTCCTGACTGATTACTTATGTGGTTACAGGCAAATCATTGCACGTCACTGTACCTTAGTACAGAGTAACACTATATCTAACTAAACAATTGGCATTTTTCCTGATCTTCTTAGAAACACATCTAGTAAAAGCAAGACGGGAATTTCTATAAGCTCTCCATCACTTATTACTACTAGTACTGTCATCACCATCACTGGCGATTGCTCTGACACATAGAGGGCAGGGCCTGGACACGGGAAGATTGAAGCTTAAATCTCACCTTGGACACTTATTGGCTGTGTGGCCATCGAACTTTCTCTGCCTCAATTTCCTCATCTCTCAAATAAAGATGGTAAGAGCACCTACCACTGCACTGTTCTGAAGGTGACTAGATGTGAAGTGCTTGGCAAACCTTAAAGCACTACAGAAATGTTAGCTATTAGGGGTGGCTAGGTGGCACAGTGAATAGGGCACCAGTCCTGGAATCAGGAGGACCTGAGTTCAAATCCAGCCTTAGACACTTGACACAAAACTAGCCTCAATTGCTCTCCAAAAAAAAACAAAAAAAAAAATATAGATAAAAGAAATATTAACTATTGCTGCCATATCATCATTCTCCTTTCAATGAGAAATCCTAGTTTCTATTCTGGAACAATTAAGATCATGATGATTCTAAAAGTTTTGTGAGAGTATTTTCCATTTTCTATTATATCCTTAAGATATCTGCAATTAATTAACCCTTCTATGTTTGGGATTTAGATAATTATCTGGGTTATTTCTCATTATTATTTCTTATTTCTCATATTCACTGCCATAGTGATGTTAGTTTAAATGTGATATGCCAATACAACAGTTTATAAAACTGATTTTTTTCCTTAAAAATTAAACATATAAATGCATTCTACTGATTAATAATTTATTTTTTCTGCATGCTGGAGAGCAAGGTTACTCTCTGGCGTCTAGGCCACCAGACATTAAAATTGCATTATCAACATAACATTCAGCAGGCTAGCTACTAGCAAGCTTCACACGTATACTTTCTTCCCCTTATCTCACATTGTGGAGCAAATCCTCTATTTAATTCTCACACAAAGTAAACTGATATGAAAACCATGATAAATATGTTTCTAAAACATGTCATAAACAGATCAAAGGGGATGACAACTGTAAGCGTCTTCCCTCATATGGAAGAAACATCACAAGCTGGACAGATACTACAAATAAAAAAATCCTATCTATATGCATGTGTTGAAAAGCAGGATTTTAAAGTATTCCTGAAGGGCAAGGAGCATGATTCTGTGGGCCATGTCAAACTCATTCTATTTACCCGTGTCAACCTAATTTCCTCACAACCCAACTAATATTTCACCAAAGTAAGCAAAGGTTTCAGGTACGTTAATAAATATTGCATGTGGTTATTTGGGTGCTAATATGAGAACATTTTTGCTTTCACTGATTCCTTTGAATAAGAAAGATAAGGTGATAATAGTCCCGATGGGGGGGGGAGGGAGAGGAGGAGAAGGGACCATAAGATACATATTCATTTAAAATCTTGATTAAATTCTTAACCTACATTTTGATGTAGACATTACAAAGTATGATACAGTACTGATAAGTGAAATGCTGCCACCTACTGGAGATGTGACCAAACCTCAAATTTGAAAAGATGGAAAAGGGATTTCATCTAATCACAGGATTTTAGAGACAGGAAAAAAAATATGATTTTATTTTTGCATAAAACTTTATAGTTTTTGAAGAATTTCCACATACATTATCTCATTTTGTCCTCACAAGAACCCTGGAAGATAAGCAAGACAGATATTATTATCCCCTTTAAAAACTTACATTCTACTGGGAGAGGACAATGAGACAGCCGTGCAAATAAATCACAGTGATATAATTCGAATGGGGAGAAAACACTAACAAGGAGAGAAGGCAGGTGGTGGAGTTTCCGGGGAAGTATTCAGAGGACGGGGCACTGACTCTGGGCTCTGAGGGAGTTGAGGAGGAAAAGAAGCCTATACATGGAGAACCAACAGATATTTGTAAATAAACTGCAGCAGTGGAAGCCATCATGATAGGCTTTTGCAAGTAGCCCATTTTTTCTTCAAAACAAAGTGTGTAAAAAGCCCTTAATATGCCAGGTTGAGGAAGCTGTATTTATTATAAACACAGTAGGAAGCCACTGAAGTTTTTTGAGTAGGAGAGGGATATGGCCAGACCCAGGCTTTCCTTTACAAAGTTACCCTGGCAGCAACGTGTATGATGGACTACAAGGAGACCAATTTAGAGGCTACTATCATGAGGTAGGCAGACAGAGCAGTAGATAGAGTGTTGGACTTAAAGTCAGGAACATCTGGGTTCAAATGCTGCCTCAGATACTTATTAGTTGGGTGACCTTGGGCAAGTCACTTGTCTTTTTCTGGTTTCATTTTCCTCAACTATAAAATACAAAGTTGGGAATAAATGAACTCTAATGCCCCTTCTAGATCTATATCTATGATACAAATAAGGAGAAATAAGAAGACAGATGACAGAGAAACCATAGTAAGGAAGATAAGCTATTTAACTCTGTTCAGAATCAGAACTGGGTTAGAGCAGATCTAACTGATAAGTGGCAGATGAGCACCTGACATGGTTAATGTTGCTGCCCCCATAACTAAGGTTCCAGGACTCCACCTGTCCCTAGATCCAATCCTGCTGTGGCTTGCACTCCTCTCCCACTTTTTTTTCCTTTCATTTTTTAAAAGGAAAGTGTGCATCCTTATTTCAGAATGACTTATGGTTGATCTCCTTGCCTACATAATGATCCCAGAGTAAAACCGAAGAAAATATAAAGATAAGGTAGAAAGATAAGATCTAAAACATCTTGGAAGAAGCCTTTTCTAGGTGGCTTGCAGCTGGCTAAATAATGATACGGTAGAAAAACCCAATCTGCCTGGCAGGGATAATTGTATCAGCAATCATCAGGGTCGGCAATCTGCTTTACCTCCAGTGGTGATATACCTGCCTAAAAGGAGACCTCACCTTTCTAAGATAGCCGTCTACAGGGGGCACTCACTCAGAGTAAGGTACCCAGAAGAGTAAGCCCTATGTGTACACTTTCTCTTTCCTGCTCATTCACAAACTCCAAGGTGACTTCTTTACTCCAAAGCCATACACATAAAAAATAATAAATAATAATTCATACTGCCCTGATAGTGCTATATACACATTACTTCTTTAATTAAACAGAGGTCTAGCAAAGCCTCACTTCAAGTAAACTCATTACACCTATCTATGCCTAAACAGACAGTGCTGGCCACTGATCCTTCCTTCTCCCACATCAGGCACTCATCTCTGTTTTCCAGAGAGCACACCATGACCACTATGATCTTTTTTTCATCCTTTGAAACCTTCTCCTCTTTAAGTTTCTCCTTATTCAAAAACACATTCTAGTCTTTGAGATCTGCTTCCAGCCACAGAAATGTATCTGGTGCGTTTGTCATTTAGCTCAACAACGCATGCAGATATTCAAAAGCTGGCTCTGGTCAATGAATTTCTCTCTTTTAGCCACCAACATGAAAATAGTTTTTATCAGATTTCTCATAGTCTTACAGAACTATTTCAAGTCTTCAGAAATTTCAGGGATACTCTTCATAGAGCAATTTACATGCAACAGTCTGTTGGGGGGGGGGGGGTTCCTCACAGGTTTTTCTCAAAGAAATCCTAAAGCAAATACCGATTTACAATCTAAAATTCTGCTGATAAAACTGTCCAAGTATAGGTATTGCTGGTGTAAAGGCTCAATAGGCCCATTATTCCCTAAGATATGAACAATAATGGTAATTGGCATCGATGATGAATATCAGTCTGTTTCTGCCTGATAATAAATCAAAGAGAAGATTCTGTGAAGATGGTGGAGTAGGTCAGAAAACTTTTGGCTCTCCAAATTTACTCCTTCAAAAAAAAAAAAAGAACATCACCTCAGAACAGCAGAAATAAACTCTGGGATAAAGAAGTTACCTCCTAAGACAATCTGAGAAGACCCCAGGAAAAAACCAACTTCCAGGGGCTTTGGCCTAAGTGAAGTACAAACACCTCCAGGCCAACTCTGCAGAATCAACAGACAACAAGCCCCAGGGGCAGCTGGATTGGTAGTTAAGGCAGACTCAGCCTTAGGAATTTTCATTTTGTAGACACTATGAGAGTCTGCTGGCTGAATAGAAGATTGAAGGACCTTCCACTGAGGAGGAAGGCCAAGCAGAGCTGTGCTGAACAGACCAATCCTATGCTATGGCTGCCAGGAGAAAGAGCTAGCATACACTAATGAGTGTAGTATCAAGTGGTAGGTCTCTGTTGGCAGTGGGTACTTGCAAGAGAGCAGACGCTGGTTTCAGTTATGAGGCAGAGAGGAAAGCTAGAGTTTGCAGCCACTAAAGGGACCATAAGGAGCAACTTCATTTATGGGACAGTATGGCTGGGGGTCCTAGCTGAGGCTTAGGACTGGAGAGAAGAGCCCAAGGTAGAACACCCAAACATAGCTCAGAAAATAACAGTAAGAAGGACCTGAGGCTTGGGACATCATTCCCCATACTTAAGGGCTACAACTTGATATGATGGGGATAGAGAAAATCTGGGTTCCTATTCTGATAAAGAAAATGGAGCTAAAAAAGTCACTCCTTTTTCAATGAGAAGCATCACATGGTCCCAAGCACAAAAAAAAGTCCTTGAAAGAACTTTTAAAAGGACTTTAAAAATCAAATAAGAGAGGCTGAGGAAAATTAGGAAAAAAAATAAGAATAATCCAAGAAAATCAAGAAAATTATGAAAAAGTCAATCAACTGGAAATAGAGAATCAAAAACTTAGAATAAAATAATTCCTTGAAAAGTAGAATTGGGGGGGGTGGAGCCAAGATGGCAGCACAGAAGCAGGAAAACTCTGCAGCTCCCCCCATAACCACCTCAAACACCTATAAAACATGACTCTAAACAAATTTTAGAGCTCCAGAACTGACAAAAGTACAGAGAAACAAAGCTCCCACTGAAGACAAGCAGGACAGGAAGGGCTCATAACAGTGCACTGGGAGCCAAAACCAGCCCAGCTTAAGACCATGGCTTAGCCCTGGGGGCAGCCAGGACAAGCCACTGCTGGAGCTTTCAGGAGAGTGGATCACTGGCAGCTGTGTCAGTTTCCAGAATAATCAACCCATTAGAAACAAGGACAAAGTGAAAAGTCAGTGGAACTCAGCTAAATTCGGGGGAGAAAACCAGGTCTAGCCGTCTGCCCCCAGGGCAAGAAAGTGGCAGAAGCAGTGGCCCTACAGCCACCTCCACATGGCTGCTTCAGAGCTCACGGCCTGCAGACTGCAGGGGAGCCAAGCAATCATTCAGAGGCTAAGTGCTCTTGCCTTAAGCTTCCTGGATCAGGATTGTAGTCTTGGGTGGTGGTCCTGAGATAAGTGAACAGTGAGCCAAAGCTTGTGGGGGCTGCAGAGACTGCGGCCTCCTAATAGCTCCAGCAGCTGTGAAACCCCAGCAATTTGGGACAAAGCTCTCTCCCCAGGAAGCAGAGATCTACTGTGGCTCAAAAATCAAGTTAATTGACTGGCAACATGAGCAGGCAAAGGAAGCAAAGCAAGCCCAGCGATCCAACTTTAGATTCCTTTTTTGGAGACACAAAGGATCAAAGCATGGAATGGGAGGAAGACAACACAGTCAGAACTGCCACACCAAAAGCTTCCAAGAAAAATGTAAACTTATTACAGGCCATAGAAGAGCTTAAGAAGGATTTTGAAAACCAAATAAAAGAAGTGGAGGAAAAATTGGGGAGAGAAATGAGAATTATGAAAGAAAATCATGAAAAGAGAGTCAACCACCTGACTGAAGAAAACAACACCTTAAAAAATAGACTAACTCAAATGGCAAAAGAGGCCCAAAAAGTCAATGAGGAGAAGAATGCCTTAAAAAGTTGAATTTGCCATTTAGAAAAAGAATCTCAAAAGCTTACTGAAGAGAATAATTCCTTCAGAATTAGAGTGGAG
>CM053586.1:79018522-79035839 GCA_028646515.1 Pseudochirops corinnae | reverse complement strand
CATCATCTGATTTCCCCGAAATCAGGTGATTTACAGGAACATGAAACTTAGGCCTAAAGAGATCTAGGACCTAGCTCAAGTTTGGTGACTGTCTCTTTTATTTTATGAGAATGCTTTCACCTGTCTCATTCACACTTGGTCTACCCTGACAGGTCAAATTTCTTTGAGTGAGTATAGATCTCTTCCAGAAGTTTCTACAATGTCTTGGAGTCTGATATAATTGACACAATGTCATTGGCAAACTAGATTCTAGAATTAGATTCTAGATACTAGATTCTAGAAGAATCTGGAGGATGTAGCCAAGTCCAGGGAATTTCTCTTGGACCTGGACTCCATACCAGATCTCTTCCATTGTAGTATTTGCTATTCCAGTGTATGTGTGTACATGTGTGCACATATATATATGCACACATACATACATATATATATATATACATATATACACACACCTACACATGCACAATACATATTCACACATACATATATATATAATTATAATTATTATTAGCAGAGGGTAGTTAAATAGGCTTATTTCTCTTGTTGGGATTAGAATGAGAAAACATAATTACTACTAAACTTTGACTTTCTTTCATATGGTTTTTCAATTCAGTCATGTCTTACCATTTCCCTAGGACTTTTTAAGGTGTTTATGGGCTGAGGATTAACCAATTACTGTTTCCTCAACTCTGCAATAAAGGGGTAACATTAGATAATCTCAAAGATGCTTTCTAGTTCTAAATTCCATTATCCTATGATTTCATGTCACATCAAATCAAATCAAAATGCTTAAATAGTAATTTTCATATCAACATACTTACTCCAGTCATTTTCCTCTTATACTCCTTTACATTATGAATTGATTTTGAGATTTTTTAAAAAACTAGAGCAAGAATCAGCTTGGTTTAGGAAAACTGTATGAACCTAGAGTTAGTGGAGTTAGTTGCCCACCCACTCACTGTCTGTGTGACTTTGAACCATTTATTTAACCTCTCTGGATTTCTGGTTCCTTACTTGTAAAAGAAAGAAGTTGGATTTGTAAGGTCCCTTCTAGCCTTAAGTCTTGGAATCCCATTCAAAATGTGGGAGCTATTGGTTATCAAGATTGACTCCTATTGAGAAATAATAGAGAAATCTCCATTCCTTTTATCTAGGATCAGTAATGGGCTGGTAAATGTTTTGTTGTTCCGTTGTGTCTGACTCTTCATGACCCTATTTGGGGTTTTCTTGGCAAAGGTATGGGAGTAGTTTGCCATTTCTTTCTTCAGCTCACTTTACAGATGAGGAAAGTGAGGTAAACAGGTGTAAGTGACTTGCCCAGGGTCACAGTTAATGTTTAACAACTGGCTACAGGTGGAGTGAGAATGGGGGAAATGTACCACTTGTAAATTTAATTCACATTATTAGCATTTTCTCCATCACTTTAAATCTAAATAATAAACAAAACAATAAATCAAGTCCTGATTCTTAGCCTTTGCTGATTTTGGAAGTGTGAATACTCACACTAAGAATTTAACAGTAGGCTCTCCTGAACCAGTACAAGCTGGCTTCAGCATATCACTCACTATATGACATAACCCTCCTTTAAGTGTTTTTTAAAAGAATTTTACTACTATGCAATAGCAAAATATTAGATAGTAATAGTTAACAGGATAGTAAAATAGTAAATAGAAAAATCCTGCTGGGGAGAAGAGAGGTGGTCTCTAAGGAAAAGTGTTTTCATTGATGTAGGGAGCTCTCAATGA
Organism: Pseudochirops corinnae; assembly: GCA_028646515.1. NCBI lineage: Eukaryota > Metazoa > Chordata > Mammalia > Diprotodontia > Pseudocheiridae > Pseudochirops > Pseudochirops corinnae. Next base: position 79,034,097 of record CM053586.1, on the reverse strand, counting down.
GTAAATGACCTCCAGAATGCAGATTAGCAATTCTTCTTCAATGCAGGGTTTTAGAGAGTTGCCTCAGGCACTTACTGGTTAAGTGATTTGCCTAAAGTCATACAACCAGTAGGAGTTAGAGACAAGACTTGAAGTCTTCATGACTCCAAAGTTGGCTCTTTGTCCCTTGCATTATCAAGGTAAGAGGCTGGGGAGAGAAATGAAGGTTATATTAATGAGCAAAAAAGAGGTGACTAAGATTAGATTTCTTAGTTGTTAATCCTGGGCTTTCAAGGCAAACCTACAGAATAACAAAAGAAGAGGAGAATAAGGGACAGGAAAAGGAGGAGAAAGACATGAAGAAGGAGGAGGAAATAAGGAAGAAAAGAAAGTGAAAAAAGGACAATTAAAAAGGAACTGTTGACCCCATTTTATAGATGAAGAAAATGAAGCTCAGAGAAAGGATTCACTTTTGTTTCTAGAAAGGGAACTGAGACCTTTGTTATGGTAGGGACTGGGAGGGATGTATAAGTGGCAAGAATGCGTGGCAAAAATCATCACTCAACCCTTCACTCCTACAGTATTGCTTAAGGAAGCTTAAGTCCCATCTTCTACAAGAAGGCATTTCCCAGTCCTCCTTCAGTGCCAATCCCTTGAAATTATCTCCAATATATTCTTTTGTATGTAGTTGTTTGCATGTTATGTCTTTAAGTTGGTCTGTGAGTTCCTTGAGGCCACTTGCATTCCCACTACTTAGCACAATGCCTGGCATAGAGTAGGCACTTAATAAATGTTTTTTGACTTAAAAAATTTCCCCAAACTTTTAGTGCTTACCTCTCAAAATTACTTTGAATTTATTTTGTATATATATTTTATCCACAACTATATGGTGGTGCTGGTCCTGCAGTCAGGAAGATGAGTCTTTCTGAATTCAAATCCAGCCTCAGACACAGACTAGCCCTGTGGTCTTCGCCAAGTGTAATGTCAAGCAAAGTAGTACTTTGCTGCTTGTTTCAGCTATTCAAGTGGCTTTGCACCTCACCTTTCATTGTGTCAAGTCTTTGTTGGAAACAGTATATATTTGTGTTGCCCTTAATAGGCCTAAGGGAGTTTAGACACCTTCTCTGCCCTTAATAGGCCTAACCATGGAGCCCATAGTGGGAGGAGTTTGCCAAAAGAGCAGAACAGGAAGGGCAGAAGAGGAAGGAGCAGAGTGCATAAAAGCTTGAGCACGAGCTGGGACCAAGCAGAACTGAGAGGGAAAATGTTTGTTATGTCCAGCACTCTGTCTGTCCATTCTGTGTGTGTTGATGTTACTTTGTCAGAATGAAGCATTCTGTCTGTTGAAAGAGTACTTTACCAGAAGCCCTGAAGAAGGGCTTTACTGCTGTATACAGAAGTCCTGGGACTTTACTGTTGATTTGTGTTTGATTTCTCAGACAGAAGTTTGGTCTGTTGATTTGTGTTACTTTGTCAGACAGAAAGTGAATTGAGATGATAGCGCCAGCAATGTGTGTAAATATCGTTGTAGCTCTGTTAAGCCTAATGTGTGTAAATATTGTTGTAGCTCTGTTAAACTTTGTCTTCCTAGAAACAAAAAAATGCAAAGAGCTTGGAGTGGAGTAGTGCCCATGGGAAGAGATACAGAACTGGAGTGAGAGCTGCCTGCATGTGAATCCAGGTAACAGCTGGAAGCAGGGAAGAGGAGCCAGGGGGTTTGGAAGTCAGCCTCAAATTAAGATGAAAGAAGACTTTACTTGGGTACTCAGTGCTGACTGATGATATTGTAACTTACTATGACCTAGGAGTGGATGGTGTTTGCACTTTCTGCTACCCCTTGAGGATGATTGGTTTAAGGATAATTAGAAGCCAACTTGGAGTCAAGATGAAAGAAGACTTGACTTAGGTACTCTATATTGATTGAGGAGACTGTGACTTACTGAATCATATTTTTTGTTTAAGGCTATGTGACCACCTTAGTAATAAGTTGTTGTTACATTGTTGTGAATGTGGCCACCTTAGTAATAAGTTGCTATGTTATATTGTTATGAATGTTGTGCTTTAGTTTCTTGAATATTTTCCTTTAGTTTATTGCTGAATAAATAGAGAGTTCACTATACTATGGGATTAGATCCTTAAAGTTATTCACAGTAGCAGTCCTCAGGAGATTTGCTCATGATTGACTTTACACCAAGTCACCTAACCCTGTTTGCCTCAGTTTCCTCATCTATAAAATTAACTGAAGAAAGAAATGGCAAACCACTCCAGTATCTTTGCCAAGAAAACCCTAAATGGGGTCATGAAGAATCAGACATGACTGAAATGGCTGAACAACAATATATGTATATGTTGCCTCCCTCTAATTGATTGTTTGTTTCATGTTTGTCTCTGTTTCCCAAGCAATTAGCACAATGCTAATCACATAAAAGGTGCTTAATACATGCCATTTGGTTGACTGAAAAAAGTTAATATAATTACAGTTAGGCTGTACTAACAGAAGTTCAATTACAGAAAGAGGAAAATTCTGTTCCTTATGTATTTGTTTGACACATGAACAGTCATATTCAGCTGTGTGTAGACACTGACAAACTGGAGTGAACAAGTCCAAAGAAAGGTGACTAAGATAATAAGGGGCCAGAAACTCTGCTACTTGAGGATTGGTTGGAGGGATAAAGATATTTTGATAGATGCAGCTGGATTGTACAATGGTGTAGGGGTAGGGAACCTGCAGCCTTGAGGTCACATGTAGTGGCCCTCTAGGTCCTCAAGTACAGCCCTTTGACTAAATCCAGAACAAATCCCCTTAATAAAAGAATTTGTTCTGTAAAACTTAGACTCAGTCTAAAGGCTGCAGTCGAGGACCTAGAGAGCCATATGTAGCCTCAGGGCCACAGATTCCCCACCCCTAGTAAGGGTAATGGGCCTGGAGTCAGGAAGACTTGAGTTCAAATTAGGGTCAGACACTTAATAGCTTTGTAATGCTGGGTTACACTTAACCTCATTCTGCTTTGGTTTCTTCATCTGTAAAATGGAAATAATAATAGCACTTATCACCCAGAATTATTATGAGGATAAAATGAAACAGTTGTAAAGCATTTTACAAATTTTAAGCACTCTGTAAATTTTATGAATTAGGAGAAAACTTAGGGAAATATAATAGCTCTTTTTAAAGCATTTTAAGGACTATCATGCTAAAGAAATATACAATTTATTTTGCTTAGCTTTGAAGGTCTCTGGTCAGGTCATTTTTAGACTATTATGTTCAGTTCTGGGCAGGATATTTTAGAAAAGATATTTGACAAACTGGAGCATGTCCAGAGTACCACAAGCAGGATGGTAAGACAACTGGAGACCTTCAAGCCATACAAGGCTTGAAGGAATTTGGCATGTTTATCCTTGAGGATACTCAGGGGGAGCATGACAGCAGCCTTCAAATATTTGAATGGCTTATCATGTGGAATAGCAATTAGTTCTCAATGGTCCCAGAGGGTATAACAAGGAGCATTTCGTGAAAGGTTAAAAGAAGCAGATTTGGGCTAAATATAAGAAAAACTTTCCTAGTGATTACAGCTGTCCAAAAATAGAATGAGTGGAGTGGACTTGTACTATGATAAATTCTACTAAACTAGAAGTCTTCAAGCAGAGGCTAAGATGATCACTTATCAGTGAAGTTGTAGGATTCCACTCTGTTGAATGAAAAGACCTCTGGGGTCCATTGCAAGCAGATTCTATTATCACTTCTTACTTGGCAATAACTTCCCTGACTTTCTTAGAGAAGTTGATGGTTTAAATCCCTGAAAGTTCTTTCTGTATTTTACCCCTGACCTAGTCTATCTTATTCTGATTGGTTTGTCTAAATTTAATTTCCTAGCCAGACTGTAATTGTTGGCTTCACCATAAGGTTGCTCCTTCTGCCTATTTATTGCCCTAGGCCCAAAACTGTATTTTTTTCTCTCTTGAGGCCATCTGCCCCTTGGATCATACTGTCTAGGGGGCAATGTTCACCCCTCCTGAGTCTGCATCATAATGTTGCTCCCAAATGAACAACAGAAACATTCTTTAACCAATATAATTTACCCACTAATCAGAATGAAGTCTGGTACTTTGTTTCCTCATTTAGCTAATTTGTGGATTCCTGACTGGAATAAGGAGACAACAGTCCTAGTTTGAAAGACTGATCTTTCAATCAAATAGTGAAGGCCTCAAGTGTATAAAAACTACAAGAGTTTTGTCCTGTAGAAAATTTAGCTAGCTGTGTCAGAGAGGCCTCCAAAAATATTCAAAATAGACTACTAGCTCAAGCTTTGTATGAAAATCAGTAAAAGGTTAATGCTACTGGGTCTAGACATTTATTGTTTATTGTATAATATTTTTATTTATATTATATATAAATATATGAATTATATTCATAAATATAAATATACATAAAATATATTTATTGCACAGTATTTATTGTAATCTTGTTCTAAATCAGGGGTTCTTAATTGTTCATGGACTCTGTTGGCAGTCTGGTGAAGTCTGTGGACCACTTCTTGCAATGTCTTTAAATGAATAAAAAATACAAAGAATTATTTTTTAAAAGTTAAACTAAAATACAGTTATCAAAATATATTTTTGAAAAACCCAAATTCACAGACCCTAAGAACCTCTACTATAAACTGTATAAGCTAAAATACAGTACTAGAGGACAATTAATTTTAAGCTTGGGAATTTTAATGAAAAGTTCTTCTTTTTAAAGAAAAAATATAATTTGAATTTGTTACTTTAAGTTCAAACAAGATGACAAAGAAATAACAAAGGAAAAGCCTATATCCTCCATACTTTCCTATAAACACAGCATTAGAAATACAAAAATGAAGTACAACTACCAGAAGTTCTCAAAATATTGTTTTAAAAATAGTCAAAGAAATGAGCAAATCAAAGAAGAGGGCAAAATATCATGGAATAAAAGAAGGCAGAGGAAAAATATCACAGGAAAAATATGCAATTGAAATACCAGAACAAAAATTGGCTTTTCTCAAGACTCAATAAAATGAACAATAAATACAGGGAAGAAATGAAAAGAAATCATCAAAAATATCACAAAATGAAATATAGAAGGAGATGAGTGTGACTAAGGAGTCTTAGGACAAGATGATAATGAAATCTAATAGGTTAGAAACAGACATTAAAAATATAGACAAAATAATAGACTTGATGAAAAACAAAATTGTTTTATTGAAGGATAGAATAACAGAAAGAACAGGAAAAATGGGAAAATAAACCTCCCAAATTGTTCGCCTGGAAAAAAAAAATTGGAAACAATGAAGACAAAAGTGAAAGATTTGGAGAAGAAAGAAAAGAAAATTCAAAAATGAATTGGATTACTAAATACTCTGAAAAAGAAAGAAATCTGATGACTATATTTCGGGAAACTATAGCAGAAAATTTCCAAAAAATATTGTAAACACATGACTAATGTAAAAATATGTTTAATATGAATGTATATGTAGAGCCTATATCAGAATGCACACAGTCTTGGGGAGGATTGAGGGGAGGGAAGGGGAGAAAATTTAAAACTTATCAAAGTGAATGCTGAAAACTAAAAAATAATTAATTAAATTTAAAAAACAAGTATAAAAAAGGAAATATTGTAAACAAGAGGCATTTTAACATTGTTATGATCATCATGATCACCATCCTCTTCCTCCTCATCAAGCTTCCAGACTACAATGACAAGAAGATGAGGGCTTTTGCTAGATCCCAGATCTGGGGTCAATTTCAAGCCCAAGAGTTCCAAGTCTGGACCACAACTTCCTTGTTTGCCGCAGTTTGGGCTAATACGGTAAAATCGTGGGAGGTTAACCCACACCTTCCCAGTTTCTAACTCAAAACACTCCTCCCTGTGATATCTAGATGTCAATACAATAGGGAGCCAGGGTCACAAAACTCAGCACAACAGATCACCTCCTCAAACTGACAACAAAGGGAAAGGGAAAGAAACAAGCATTTTGTTAAGCACTTACTATGGGCAGGGAACTGTGCTAAAGGGAACTGTGCTAAGTGCTTTACAAATATTGTCCCATGTGACCCTCACAGCAACCCTGGGAGGTCGGTGCTATAATTATCCCCATCTTACAGAGGGAAACTGAGGCAGACAACAATTAAGCAACTTTCCCAAAGTCATACAGGTAGGTGATATTATTATCCTAATTTTATAGAGGAGGAAATTCAGGCAGACAGGGGTTAAATGATTTGCCCAGGGTCACACAGCGTCTGAGATGGATTTAAACTCAAGATCTTCCTGACTCCAGGCCAAGTGTGCTATCCATTGTACCATCTAGCTGCCTCAGTGCTAAGAGGACATCATGTAAACAAAAAGGGTCTACATGGCTCCACTCCCATTGTTAGGCCAGTCATTGGCTAGGAGTCATGCTGTTTCTGGACATACAGCTGGCTGGGTCCTACCTGGGGCCACTTCTGGCAGACTCAGCCCACACTGAGCCTCAAGGCTGCTTCCAGCTCAGCTGGTCCACACCGTACCCAGGCCCTGTCTGTGTCTTGCTAGGGTCCATGGTATTGTCCTAGAAAGGATAAGTACTTCAAGGTAGATTCCTACTGTGCTCTCCCCTGTCTTGGGGCAGGCAACCTTTAAAGCTACTTCTTGAAGACTGGATATCATTGCCAAGGGCATTTGTCTCACTGCTGCTAATGGTGTCAGTGCCAGGCCAACTAATTATCCTGCTGCTACCACATGTTGTCACTGCTTCCTGAGCTATTACCCAGGGAGCCAGATCACTGCTGTTCTGTCATCTTGCTGCTGCTAGCAGTATCCAAATGTCACCATCCTCATCGCTGCCTGGGCTGCTACCCAAGGGCCAGGAAACTACTATCCCCTCACCCTCCGTAGCTCTTTCAGAGATCAGCCACTACCTCAGGTACTATCCTTGCTGCCAGTTGTGGGGATCCACAGCAAAGTATGTGTGAGGAGCAGCAATTTTATGCCTCTGATATTGCAGGGCAGCTAATACCCTCACACTGTTACCACTGACCTTGGTCTTGCCAATTCACTAGATGCTGTTAAACACTGCTCCACAAGAAGCCACTGGACTGCTTGGCTGTAGTCACCCAATGCTTCTGGCTCAACTGACATCCTAACATAAGGTACAGCTCTGAATATTCTAAAAGAAATAGATCCCACCTCCTAGGACCAGGAGTCTTGGCTCAAAGACTGCTACCTCTCAAGCAGGTTCCTGACTCCAAATATCAGATTCTAGACACCTCTCATCAATTTGACTGAACTCTGCAGTGGGACTCCTGTTCTTTCTTTTTTAAAGTTAATTTATTTATTTTTAGTTTTCAACATTCACTTACATAAATTTTAAATTTTCTTCCCCTCTTTCCTTTCCCCCCTCCCCAAAATGGCATGCAGTCTGATATAGGCTCTACACATACATTCCCATTAAACATATTTTCACATTAGTCATGTTGTATAGAGGAATTAGAATGAATGGGAGGAACCATGAACAAGAAAAAAACAAAACAAAAAGAAAACTGAACTCCTGTTCTACCTGATGCTACCATGTGCCTCTAATGTAAGACATCACTGATGAAGTGGAAGAGAGAAATATTCTCCTCTCCTTGCTGTATTCTGCTAGAACTGCATCTAGAAACTGGCTGCAAATCTGTGTCAATTTAGGCTTTTTTTTTTTAGGGGGAAGGCATTTCTTAAGTCTAGACAGTGTGCTCAGTCCAGTCCAACTCTTCATGACCCCATTTGGGGTTTTCTTGGCAGAGATACTTAGAAGTGGTTTGCCATTTCCTTCTCCAGCTCCATTTTACAGATGAAGAAACTGAAGAAAACAGGGTGAAGTGATTTGCCCAGGGTCACACAGCTAGTAAGTGTCTGAGGCCATATTTGAACTCAGGAAGATGAGTCTTCCTGACTTCAGGCCCAGCGCTCTATCACTATGTGCCACCTACCTGCCCAATCAAGGAATCAATAAATTAGGCCCTGATTTGTAGCGTTTTCAAAGGTATAAGTAAATGCTCACAACAAAAATTTAACACTTGGCTCTTGGGAGCTAATTCAAGCCTATTCCAGCCCACCTCTGGTTGACTCCTTAGATTTATAGTCAGTTTCTCCTTTTATTATTCATACTAATAAAAGGAGTGGCTTGGTTTGAAGTGCAACAGAAATGATTTAGATTAACTATCAAGAAGGATATGTCATGTATAACCTATATCATATTGCATGCCATCTTGGGGAGAGGTGGAGAAGGAAGGGTAAAAATTTGGAACTCAAAAATCTTACAAAAGTGAATGATGAAAGCTAAAAAAATAGATTTTTTAAAAATGTCCAAAGAAGAAGTAGATGTAGAAGGAGGAGGAGGAGGAGAAAGAGGAGGACAAGATGACAGACAGCAAAACACCTCCTAAGAATCTCTGAACATCAAAAGGGGTCACACAGGAAGTTTTTGGAATTTCCTACCTGGGAGAACATGAGGTGGAAAAATAAGAGAAATGTTCATCTATTGGCGGTGGGTTATATAAGTCCGTTTTTGCTGCCGACAACTAGACAAGATGATCCTCTCAAGTATTTCTGTGATTCTGCAGCTGCAAGATGATTTAAACAGATGGTCTGCATATAACCACACCAACAGAACTGGCCAGGCTCAGGAACATAAACTTAAGAGATTGATGAAGAGGTAAATAGCAGTATAGAGAAAGGAACATCGGAGTGTAATTCTTCTATCCCCTCTGCCCTCAGAGTTTACATTTCTGTTATGGGCAATAACATTTCCTCTTTTAAAGATTTTGCAGCAACGGCTGCTTCCTTCGACTAACACTTCTTTCCAGCAACAGTTGCAGCCAAATGTGGGCAAGGAGTGGGGCAATTAGAAAGAAACAGAATAAGAGTTTCATTATTCATTGTACTCGGCTGGTCACTTGGGATTTATTTTTAGGAAGTTGAAGACCAAATTCTAACTCCATACAGGGTCACAGGCTCTAGAATTAGAAGGCTTAGAGACGTCTAGTCCAACCCACTAGATTTTGCAGTTGACAAAACTGAGGTACAAAGAGGAAAAATTATTTGCCTAAGAAAATAACAGTTAGCGAGAGATCAAGCAACAGACCTGCAACTGATCCCGGTTAGTCAACAAGCATTTATCAAGTTCTTACTACTTGTAAGGCCCTAGAACACAAATGCAAATGAAAAGAAAGACGGTCTCTACCCTCAAGAAGCTTATGTTCTAAAAGGGAAGGAGACACATTAAAGGAAGCTTTAAAGAGGGGGGCAGCTAGGTGGAGTAGTGGCTAGAACACTGACCCTGGAGTCAGGAGGCCCCGAGTTCAAATTTGGCCTCAGATGCTCGACACTTACTAGCTGGGCGAGTCACTTAACCCCAACTGCCAAAAACAAATAGAAAAATAAAAAAGTCTGTCACCATTCTCTTTGCCTTTGCACATGGCTATTCATTTTCACTTCCACCTCACAGAATCCTTCTCTTCCAAGCACTACTACTTAAGCTTCCTACATAAATAGTAAACTTTTTTATAAAAAGCAGGGGAGGGGAGGCATGGAGACGCTAGACTTGTCAGGGAATGATGGAGAAATTCAGAAGTGCTGCCTGATAGAAAATGAAGAGATGGCTTGCCGGCACATCCTCTTTTTTTTTAAAAATGAATTTTATTGCATTTTTTTACATTGCCTATATCTCCCCCTGTATATCTCACCCCTGTTCCTCCTCGTAGGGAGCTATTCCTTTATAACAAAAAAAATTTTTTTTAATGTTTCTTTTTAAAGAAGGAGGAAGAAGAGTGGGAAAAAATTCAGCAGCCCCAATCAACACACGGAAAAATTTTGAAATTCTATGGAATGCTTGACATTAGTGGGCCCCCTCCCCATTTCTGCAAAGGGAGGTGGGAAAACGACTTTTATTCCTGCTTCTAATATGTAATATTTTTGAGCCTTTGGTAAGGAAGTCCTCCATGCATACTTTGAGTTGGAAGGAATCTCAGAATTTACCTCTGAATCATAACTAAGTGGGAATCTCCTCTATGATATCTCTAACAAAAGGTCATCATCCGCATCCCCCACGCCTAGCACAATGTTTGGCACATAGTAAGTATTCTTTTTTTGTTTTTGTCTTTCTTTTTTTTTTTCATTGATTTGTTTATTTACTTTTAGTTTACAAGATTCAGTTCCACAATCCTTTGAATTCTGCACGTCCTCTTTAAAAGGAGGTTCTGGGAAGAAATCCTCCAGTGAGAGGGAGGAGGTCCAGTTGTGAGTTCCAGGGCTGCAATGACCTTCCAGGATGAAGAGGTTTCTGAGGCATGGTGCAGAATTCTAGGGGATCACAGCCTGGTGGAGAAATGAGCGGAAGATCCATTGTTCTTTCTACTATGTCTTCTAATTCTAGAGCTTGTTATAAAGTTATAATTTGAGGAGCCTTGAGTTTTAAGGAGGGAAATATTAAAGAACTGATTCCTCATCTCCAAAGACTTTGTCTTATTCCTCATTCTTCTTTACTTCTCTGTGATATTTAAGACTTTTGATCATTCCTTTCTCTTTCCTCTACCTTCTTTACTGACTCTTCTTCTTGACCCCTAACTATGGTCATTGTCCTCAACACTCCTCCCCTCTATATTCTTTCCTTTGGCAAAGATGCATTTTCAATTTCAACTAATCCCTCTAGGCTGATGATTCTTAAATTTATTTCTAGTCCTCAACTCCAGTCTTGAACTTGGCTCCAGTCTTATGTTACACAACTGTGGGCCAGGGTCAGCGCTAAAGACATGAAGGGGAAAACATTTTGAATAGCTAAACATCTTGGGATTTGAAGTTCACAAATTCTCCTACTCAAGAAGTACTGCCTTAGCCCGGGGGTGTGAAATTTATATTTCTAACTGCTACATGATATCTGTATTTGTGAATCCCAATTTTACCTTAACATCAATAGGTCTAAACCTGAAACTCATCATTTCAAAGTCAACTGTATTAGTACATTTCTAATGAATTACTAAAGCTTGTTGGTGTTTTTTTTCCTTAGAAATAAATGTCTGTAACATTATTTTCTTTATAGGATCACAGACTTCTAGCTGGGAGGAATCTTCAAGGCCATTTAGTACATCTTCACTTGATGGAAAAGTTAAGGCCTAGGAAGTGAACTAATTTGCATGATGTCGTAAACAGAGAAAGGGCCAGAATCAGGATTTGAAACTAAAGCCTATGTCTTCAAATCCGATGCCCTAACATACCACAATGTCTTCCTTTTTTCACCTCACTGCTACCACTGTAATCTAAATTCCCATTACCTTAGGCCTAGACTAGTCTAATAATCTCATAAATGGCCTCCTTGGATTACTGTCTGTTTACCATTTCCAACCTCCTATGCCACAGTCAGATTCAGCTTCTCGAATATGATTTCATCATGTTATTCACCCCCCCAAAACTCATAAGAAATACCATAGAGTTGAGAAGCACCTCAACATTATCTTGTGTAACTTGAAAAATGAATTTTGTCTTTGTAATGGTAATAAAATGTGAATATCCCTTTGTATTGGAAAGCTAAGCGGTACTTAGCACCTAGTTTCAAATTAAGCCTCTGTTAAAGAAACAGAAGGTACGAGCTCCTGTTGCTGATGTAACAGGAAGGGGCTGAACAGGGAGGAGCTATACCATAGTTAAGGAAGAGCACAAGGTGGATAGTCAGAACTTCTTGGGATAAGCTTTGTGGAGGCAAAGCAGCTACTTTCAGAGAGAGAGAGAATTTTTCTCAGCAAGCATCTGAAGGCTGGGCTGCTGCTGCTGGACTGGAACTTCCATAGAGAAAGTAATTTTGATTTTGATAACGGAGCTGCTGAAGACTTCCAAGGGCCAGCCAGAGCTGCAGAGGCTGCTGAGGATTTCCAAGGGTCAGCTGGAGCTGCCAAAGTCTAAGGAAGCATGACTATGGTGCCGGTATTTTGTACAAATGTTGTTGTGGCTTTGTTAAGCCTTGTCTTCCCAGGAACACAGACTGTGAAGGACTTGAGATGGACTGGACACTGTGATCTTCAATGTGAAGCAGGAACTGCATGGAGAGCTGGACAAGGAACTGGGAGGTGTCTGCCTTTGAACTCAGGTGGCAGTTGGTTAGATTCAGGCAGAAGTTGGGATCATGGAAAAGGAATCATGGAAGTTGAAAGTCTGCCCCAATTATAATGTCATCCTTAAGGATGACTGAATAATTGAGTTACTAAATGATTGTACTTTGTTAAAAACTATTGTGAGCACCTTGGTGAAAAATATGTGGCCATTTTAGTGATAAGTTATTGAGTTGTAATGTGGTGAATACTGTATTTTGATTTTCTGTGATAAGTTGTAACATTGTGAAAGCTGTACCTTGATTTTCTGTGAATGTTTTGCTTTGATTTGTTATTGAATAAATAGAGAGTTCACTATACTATGTCATCAGAACCTTGAAAGCTGTTCACAGCAGCAGTCCTCTGGAAAGGTGCTCATGCTTGGCTTTACAGTATCTAATACCCTGGGTTTCAACTAAGTCATCAAACCTCTGCTTGAAGCTCCTAAGTGAGGGAAAATAGACATCTTGTTTAATTCTTGGTTAACTTAATTTCCTTTCACTTAAAAATTTATTTCTCTCCTCCTTACCTCTTTCTTCCAAATTAAAAAAAAAAAAACGTAATACACATAGTTAAACAAAACTAATTCCCATATTGTCTATGTCCATAAAGTATCTATCTCATTCTGTACCTGAGCTCATCACCTCTCTGTTAAGAGGTAGAGAACGTGTTTACTTATAGGTCCTTTGTGACCATGATTGGTTATATTGAAAATTATGCTGATCTAATGACCCATTGTTTGCAAACCAATCAGTGTTGGGGGAGGCATCATCCAGTCTGCAGCTTTGTATTACCTGATATTTGTCAAGTAGTAAGTCACCCTCTACCTGTCTGTACCTGGAAATTGTCACATACTTGTTCCCTTGTGGAGAAACTGAAATGGCTCCTTCTCTTTTGCTGATGTAGACCTATCTGAATTATCTTTACCTCATTAAGAAAGTTGTCAATAAAAGCTAGCTTCATCTTGAAGCCATTGCTGATCCCCAGTGATAAGTCCATCAATGTGTTACCACCTTGATGTATTTAATAAACTCCTTTTAATTCTCTTTGTCTTGGGTTTTGCCTCATTAATGTGTATACTCCTTTCTTCTTGCTGTTGAGTCATTTCAATTGTGTCTGAATCTTCATGGTCCCATTTGGGGTTTTCTTGGCAAAGATACTGGAGCTTTTTGTCATTGACTTTTTCAGCTCATTTTACAGATAAGGAAACTGAGGCAAATAGAGTTAAGTGACTCACCCAGGATCACACAGCTAGTAAATATATGAGGTAAAATTTGAACTCAGGAAGATGAGTCTTCCTGAGTCCAAGAGCACTTTGAACTCAGGTCTTCCTGACTCCAGGCCTAGAATCTATCCACTGTGCCACCTGGCTGCCCCATATACTCCTTTCAATTCCCATTCAATAATCACCACAACACTCATATTTAACTTTTCAAAACTTTAATACGACATTGCTCTCTTGTTCCTCCTATCTTATGTTGCCTTTTTGTCCTCCTTTGCTGGATCATAATTCACATCATGATTCCTAAATGAGGATACACCCAGTGGCTCTGTTGTTGACCTGCCAATCTATATAGCCAGCTGTAGTTTTTTTCCTGAGCTCCAGGCCTGCATCACCAACTGCCTATTAAGCATCTCAAACTGGATGTCTTATAGTCATCTCAAACTCACCATGTCCAAAATAGAGCTCATAATCTCCCATTACCTCCCTGACAGCAAACATACTTCTCTTCTCAACTTCCCCATTTCTGATGAAGGCACCACCATCCTTCCATTCACCTACATTTACAATTATAATGTCATCCTCAACTCCTCATTCTCACTTACTTCATATACCCAATTTGTTGCTACAAAATCTTGTTTCTACCTCCTGAACCCTTGTCACATCCTTACCCTTTTCTCCACTCACACAGGAACCATCTTAGTTCAGGCCTTCATGTCTTCTCATCTAGACTATTTCAATAACCTTCTAATTGGCCTCCTGCTTCAAGCTTTTCCTCTCTCCAATCAAATATTCAGACTGCTACCAAAGTAATTTTTCTAAGATTTAAATCTAATCATGTCATTCCCCTATTCAATAAATGAAGCAAGCCAACATATTTGATCTTGGTGGTCAGTTCTCATACAGATGCCCAGGAGACGCAGTTTTGGCATAGATTCGTGCTATACATATCTTAACGCTTTGAAACCTGCTCTCATTTGCATCATACTGTATAATGTTAATTGACTTCCAAAGACCTGTTGGATTTGCAAAGATTTTTTGGTGCCTAGAATTCTCAAAGCTTCTTCTAAGACAAGTCTTTCCTGTTTAGGTCCTAAGGTATAGCAGATTCAAGACAATGATTTACAAAAGACCTAGATGTTTGGACATCTGCTCTGATTTATATTCTCTTTGACAATGTTGATTGACTTTCTATGGACTGTCCCAAACTCTCAGAGCCTAGATATCAGAAAGTTTGATTGTATCTGATGTTACTTCCAGGATGTAGCTGATCTTTGAAATTCTAAAATTATGATAGTCTCTCGGGATGTGAAAAACTAAGTCTACTGATAAAAATACTTGAATCTTTGTCTTTTGGATCTTTAAAAACCCTGTTCAAATCATCATTAAACGGAGTTCTTCCTTGAGCTTCCCCTTGGTGTCTCTCTTCTCATCTCTCTATTCTTTTAATCACGTCTCCACTCACACTTGGGGCTGCTACCCAAGTGATCCCTGATAAATAAATTCCAAACCCTTGCTTCTACTTCTGGGATCAAATATAATCCTTTATCTGACTTTTTAAAAAAATTTCAATAAATATATCTTTTTCCAATTACATTTAAAATTTTTAAACATTCTTTTTTTTATTTTGAGCTTCAAATTCTCTCCCTTCCTCCTTGCTTTCCCTTCCCCTTTCATCAAGAAGGCAAGCAATTTGATAATAGGTTATACATGTGCAGTCATGCAAAACGTATTTCCATATTAGTCATCATGAAAAAAACCCACAACTTTGTCTGACCTTTAAAGCTCTTCATGACCTGTCCCCAATCTACTTTTTCATCCTCATTATGTATTACTATTCTTCATGCATACTACACTCTGGCCAAAGTGACCTTCTTGCTGTCCTTCATACACAGCACTTCATCAACTGTCTCTGTGTCATTTCACCAGCTGTCTCCTCATGCTTGGAATACACTCCTTCCTCACTTCTGTCTCTTAGAATTCCTAGTTTCCTTCAAGGCTCAGTTTAAACAAAAAATTCTACATGAAGCCTTTCCTGATCGTATTATACAAACCACTCACATTTTTCTCACAAAATCATCTTTTATCTATGTTGCAACTACCTCTCTCTCTCTCTCTCTCTTTCTCTCCATATACAGATATATGTATATGTATATACATATATACACATATACATATATACACACATATGTGTATGTATGTGTGTATATATATCTCATATATATATAAAACATCTCTCTCATCTATATTGTACATTCTTTGA
>CM053586.1:78971672-79010667 GCA_028646515.1 Pseudochirops corinnae | reverse complement strand
GGAAGCGCGCCGTCTTCCGTATTCAGGGGAATTTATAACAATCATCAACCAATCATCTTTAGGAATCATAAACATGACCTTATATAGTAACTTATAAAGCAAGCTGGCAATCAGCATAACCCCGCCCCTAACAGGTTCCAATGACTTTAGAATAGAGAGTGAAGCTATTGACTTCACGCAACTCTTTTATCATTTTATTATTTTACTTTTCAACTATTTTCTCAAAAGAAACATGAGATGCACAAATTTACAGACCTCTCCCTCCTAAATGGTTATATGGACTATTTATACTTGATATGTGGTAAAGCTTTCTGAGCTCATGATCAGCCACAGCCAGACAGACACACTGTACATTGACCCCAACATTGTGATGTCATTTTGGTCCTCTTTGAGCAAGGAGGACAAGCAGCAACAATCTTATCACCTGAGGATTATTATCGTCTTTCAAAGAGGAAGTAATATGGAGGTGCTGGGGTAACTCTTAACCCACCTCCTCGTTAAAATTTACCAGTTGGGATTGTCTTACCTTTACCAGAGAAGGTGCAAATGATGTGCTATAAAGTGAATCATAAGGAAAACATGCCTACGTTTAAAACACCTGTCAGCCTTCACTTAAATCTGGTCACTGACCCAATTTATTAGCTGCTGCTAGCCTAACTAATAAACTGATCATGCTCAGGTCCCTGGCTTTTTGGCTGAGATGGCCAAGGTGACCAACTTACTAATAGTTTATGAGTCACTGCTAATAAACTTTTATCTTGCCCTGGAGAAAACTGTGTCTCAGCCTGCCTTTGTTAGAATTTTACTTGCCACACTAGGTATTGCTGACACAAAGATAAAATAAAACAGATTCTGCTCTTATGGAGCTAATGCTTGAGTAAGAGGGATACGACACCTACAGAAATATGTTGACATATGAAAGCAAGGATCTTAGATTAGACAAAGTACCCAATCTAATAAGATAAAACTTAACAGGGTTAAATTAATTCACTTAACAATCATATTACATGCCTCCCATATATAATGTAACATTCTTGCTACAAAGAGTACAAAGATTTTCAAAAATACTCCTTTATGTTCTTCTGAGAGGAAGCAACTTGTACCGTGAAGATAAAATACAAAATATGCAGAAATAATTTCCAGAGGGCCCTAGCAGCTGGGGGGTGGAGGGAGGAAGGGGAGGAATCAGGACAGGTTTCCTATAAGAGACAGCACTTGAGCTTACTTTGAAGGAAATTAGGCATTGTACTAGACTGAAAGGAGGAAAGGGGGGTGTGGTTGGGGTAGGGATGGTGCATTATAATTATAGGAGGTCAGCTTATGCAAAGGCACAGAGGTAGTAGAATGCCCTACACATGGACAGCAAACAAGTTGGTTCAGTTAGAACGTAGACTTCTGTGTAATAAACCAGGAAAGTTAGGTGGGAGCCAGATTATGAAGGTCTTTAGAAACCAACTGGAGTTTGTATTTGATCTTAGAGACAAGAGTGACCTACAAGAGCTTCTTAAGCAATGGACAGACCTATGCTTTAGGACTATCAATTCTGCAGGCCTGTGGAGAATAGACGGGAAAGAAGAGAGATTGCAGCTGGGGTTATTGCAACATCCTGGATGACAGATAAAGGTCTGACTAGGATGGACGCTGTGTGAGTGAAAATGGGGTGGGGGAGAGAAGAGGTGTACTTATGTAAGCTAAACTGAGGAAATAGGATCAACAAGATTTAGCAACTGGTTGGATTAGGGAGAGGGAAGAATCAAGGATGGCTATAAGGCTCAGAATGAATGGCTTAAAGTATAGTAGTGCCCTTTACAAAGATGAAGAATCCAGAAAGGGAAGAAAGATGGGGAAAGATGAGTTCTGGTTTAGAATGGCTATATGACATCCAGTTTGAGATGCTTAATAGTCAGTTAGTGATGTCTAAGTTGTTTAGACAGTACCTAGGAATGGATATACAGATTTACATAGAAATAATGGTGGAAATCATAAGAGCTGATGAGACCACCACAAAAGAGAGTTAATGAAATATAATTCTACACTTAGACTCATAAAATCAACAATTTCAAGAAAAGAGAGGCATGACTAGACAACGCTTGGTGTGAAAAAGATCTGAGATGTCAATATACTGATTCATACTTCAAACTGAATCAGCAGTGTGACATGGCAGGCCAAGAAAACAAGAATTTTGTATCTGATCTAATTAAGTCTTTATTCAATCCAAGACTGAATTAAATGGAGGCAGATCGTACAGAATAAGGGAGTTAATAGTTCTGTTGTATTTTGCTCTGGTTGGAGCATGTACAAGAGTATTGTGTTCAATTCTGTGCACATTTTAGGAAGGTCACTGGCAAGCTGGAATATGTTTAATAAGACTGTAACTAGGATAACTAGGGAAGTGGAGGACCATACCATATAAGGCCTGATTGAAGGAACTGGGCACAGTTAGTTTAAAGATGACTCAGGGAGACCATAACAGCAGACTTGAAGCGTTCAAAGGCATGTCATATGAAAAAGGGCTTAGACTTATTCTGCTTAGTTCTAGAAAGCAGAACTTAAATCCAGTTCCTAAGCAAGTCAAAAGAGATCACCCATACCAAAGAGGCAGATACACTCAATGCAAGATAGCTTCTCCAAAATTATAATTACCTAAAAATGGAAAATGCTTCCTTGGGAGTGGGTTCTTGGTTTGTTTGACTAATGGAAGCTGTAGGATCACTTGTCAACAATATTGTAGCAAAGAAAGTAACTCAAAAAAAAACTCAAAAAGTAACTCAAGTCTAGTACAATGCCTAATTTCCTTCAAAGTAAGCTCAAGTGCTGTCTCTTATAGGAAACCTGTCCTGATTCCTCCCCTTCCTCCCTCCACCCCCCAGCTGCTAGGGCCCTCTGGAAATTATTAAAATTATTATTTTTGAGTTACTTTCTTTGCTACAATATTGTTGACAAGTGATCCTACAGCTTCCATTAGTCAAACAAACTTAAAAATTATTATAATTAATAATAATTAAAATTATTATTTTAATAAAATTATTAAATTTTATATTAATTTTTAATATAAAAAAAGATTAACAATCTTAATTTAATCAAACATATATCATTTACCTAGTTCAAGGGAAAAAGTCAGCAGCTTAAACTTCAGAGAATACAAACAGAAGTTACAAGCAGACAAAAAATACAGAGAAAATAACACAATTAAACAGACAGGGCTTCTAACTGTCTGACCATTACATACATATAGTTAGTTACCAGAGGGAGAAGTACCAACATCTGGGTTTTTCAAAGCCTGGGGGCTCAACGGCTGCCCAGAGTCTTATCTGACCAAATCACACAGCTCTTCCCAAAGTGAGTCCCCAAGCAAAACCTCACCTCAGAGGTATATATAGCCTTCTCCAGGGTCAGAGAACATCATAGCCCTTGTGACCCACTGTCTAATTACAAAGTAACAACATGTGGGCATTCCTGAAAAGCAAGCCTTCCCTAAGCAAGCTTCTCCTGTTGGATTGTGTTCCACTCTTCAGCAAACTCCTTCCACCACAGGCTCCATGTGACCACATTCAGGTTATTAGGGGGCAGAGCATATTTTCAAATTAGGAAAGGTCCTCAAATTCACCTAGAGTTATTAAGGGGCAGGGAAAATCTTCAAATTCCATTACCATTACAAGCAGTGAAAGGTAGAGGTCAACAGTTTGAGGATAAAGAAAAAGATTAGTGGATGAGAGTAGGAAACCTGATCATGTTGCAGGCCAGTGGGAAAGAATTAGCACAAAAAGGGAAATAGAAACTACATTAAAAAGGACGATTGATAGAACTAGGCCAACTCCTTCACTTGTGCCCTTAATCCATCCACTCCTATAGTTTCCAATCAATCAGTCAACCAATAAACACTTATTAAGAGCCTACAATGTGCCTTGCTCTTTTTCTTTCTAATTTTAACTGTTTTTATCTACCAATTCCTTCCCTGATACCAATAAAAATGTTCAGGTCTCTTGTATCCTTAAAAAAATAATCCTCCACTCACCCTACCATTCCAAACTTTATTTCCCTTCTCTTTCACATCCAAGAAGTCATCTACACTAGTTGGCTCCTCTTCCTGTCTTCCTACTCAGTTCTCAACCCATTCCAAAATGGTTTCCAACCTCACCATTCAACTGAAATTTTTCCAGATTGCCAATCATCTCAATTGCTTAATCTGACAGTCTCTCAGTTCTCCTTGTTCTTGACCTCTCTGCACTATTCTATATTGTTAATCTCTCTCTTCTCCCAAAGCATTCATGACACTGCTCTGATTCTTTCACCTCGTTGACTCTGCCTTCTCAATCTACATTGGCTCAAGTATTCCTAAAGGAGCTATCTCCTTTTCTCTCTACAATGTCTCTTGATGATTGAACTCATTGTACCTGAAAAGATCATCTCTATTTCCATGACTCCTAGATGTATACAGTCCTAATCTCTCCCGAGCTCTTTGTGCCAAATCAAACTTTCTGTTGGACAACTCCAACTGGATGTCCCATAGGCCTTTGTCTCAAACATAACTTGTTTGAAAGAGAACTCATCTCCAGTCCCTCACCCCAACCCAATCAATTACACTTCTCTGCCCTTTTCCCATAAGGACATGATCCTTCTAATCACTTAGAATCATGTCATATCATCATCATCACATCCTAATCATGTTTGAGCCTTCTCTCTCCCTCATGTAATCATACTCAATTTCTTGAGAAGTCTTAATGATTCAATCTTTATCTCTGACATCTATCCCTTTTCTCCATTCATATGGCCACCAACCTAATTCTGTCCCTCATTGCCTCTCTTAGATAACATTTTCCTAACTGGACACCTACTTGTTAATATTTCCTCTCTCTCCCTCTTTATACAGCTGCCAAAATAATCTCCCTAATGCACCAGACAGAAGACATCACTTGCCTATTCAATAGCCATCAATGGCTCCTTATTGCTTCTAAAATAAAATCATCACTGACCTTGGCTTTCAAAGCTTTATACAATCTGGCTCTGTATCATATAGGTAAGAGCTAAATTGGTCTGTTTTCTCTTTCTCCCTAACTCTGCTTTCTACCGCTACATCTTTGAACAGATCTGCAGAAATATACTTACTTCCTTCTCAACTGTCTCCATAATCCTGACTTTCCCTCAAAGTTCTGTTCATTTGCCACTGCCTATGGAAAGTTTTTCCTGATCCTCTTAGCTATTAATGCTCTCTCTCTCTCTTCTCAAATAATCATGTATATACTTAGGTTGTATGCCTCCAGTATAAGTTTCCTAAGGTTGGTATTTTCCCCTCATTTTTGTCTTCATGTCAGCAGTAATACACATGTGACAGGTGCTCACTAACCAAACTAAATGTTTGGTTGGAATGGTAAAAGACCAAGAGACTGAAAAGTGTAAAGTATATTATTGAAATGCCCACTGGGTCAAAACAGTCAAAAATGAAAAGAGAATAGAGAAAAACTGATAAAACAAGGAGAGGCTAAATTTAGGGAATGAAGGTTAAAATGCTAACGAAAAACACGTTTGGGGAAAGTTGGAAAAATGTAAAGATAGGAGATAGTAAGTGGTTAGAAGAAAATATGGGAGTTCAAGTTCTTAGATATAGGGCAATTTTCAGTGATGAAGTCTAAAAATGTGGTAACACTGAAGGGTGGATGAAACTAAGCAGAGATGAAAGTCTCTAAGAACCAAGAACCAGGAGGATTATTAACACAGATACTAAAGTCTGAAGATAAGAGTATAAGAGTGGAGAACAAGTATTAGGATGCTAAAGGTAGGAGAGTATTCTATAGATTATATGACAACAGCAAGGATTCAGAGGAAGTCTGGCATTATGAACTTTTAATAAGAGACTAAGTGATGGTTAGTAATATGTAAAAGTGCTATATCATTTGTGAACTTTGGAGGTGACCTGGTAAGCCAGGTATAATTCTTGTTAAAGCTGCTAGGACACTTTACCAATTGCACCTCCAGCTTGTCCTTTAGTGTAGTTTAGCTAGTTAGCTAAGTGATTGCCTAATTATGAGTGGAAGAACCCTACACCTGCCACTTAGGAGACTAATTCAACTCATTCACTTCCTCTTGGCCAGTTTTGTTGTCTCCTATCAGGCTCCAAACTAAGAAGGGGAGGAACGTAAGAAAAAGGATTGCCAACAGGAATGTTAAAACTCAGGGTAAACTAGGTCTCAATTAAATGTCACAGATGAAAGAATCAAGGAAGAGACTGAAGATGAGGGGGAAAGGTAGGAGGGGATCCAAAGGATGAGTAGGTTAAATTATGCATTAATGGGTTATCTCCCGTCTCCTGGTTCAGGAATATTCCAATTCACCTGGGGAATTTCTCAAAGAAAGGTAGATTTCCTTTAGGAAACATATCCTATAGATTCTGTTTCTTTTTTTCATCAAATAGTAGTCACTGCTAAGAAATAGAGCACGTATGTTTTTCAACTTCAATGCCTAAAAACTTCTAGTCTTGCTCAACGACTGAGAATGCAGAACATTAGTAATCAATTCTTTTCACATCATGAGGCAACCTTCTCCATCTTTTTCCTCCACTGCCTCCCACACTGTAATCAGAAGGGATGAGGCTGTAGTAGCTTCTGAATAAGAGATCACATTACTTGTATGTAACTGAGTGTCTGATGGCTTTGAATTTTGGATTACTTACTTTCTTTGTTATTGTACTTTGTAAGAGGCTTCGTGCTCCTTTACAAAATTCTCATTTCCAAAGTGAATTCTTCAATTCAGATTAATCCCAGAGCTCCACAACAATGGCTTTCTGACCCAATGTATGGTGACTCAAACTGCCCCTTCTAAACCCTATTCCTGGGTTTTCATGTTCATAGCTCTTAGCACTGTGCCTGTCCCATAGTAAATGCTTAACAAATATGTGATTAATATCTATTTTGTATTCCATGGGCATAATAAATGTTCCTGGGAGTTTTTTGCTACTGATGGACACAAACAATTCGTATGTGTTGCAGGATATTAAGAAAATACAAAAGAATAAAAGGGTATACATCAAATTCAATTTATTAAACCGTTCCTACCCAATAACATCTGAATTTGCTACTTTAAAAAGAACATAAAAGTACAAAACTGTAAAACTCTGAAAATTACATTTTTTAAAAAAGCATTTTTTAAAAAATCAGTTCTTTAGGTTTGATTGAGATGTAGCATTAAAAAAAAGTAACATGCAAAAAAGGTGGAAAATTGATTAAAAAAACAAGTTATTCAATATCAGCTACATGAAATGCAGAGAAACTGAATTATCTCTTGACTAATGCAGTCCTCACCAGCATTTTTGTGGAGTATTAGAACTAAAAGAAAAAAAATACATACATGTATTTACATACACATATAAAAGTCAATTTGTCAAGTTACTAAGTATCTAAACAAATTCTAAATTTTGACTTGAATATGCTGTAAGCTTCAATTAAAAAAAATTTTTTTAAACAACCAGGAATATTGCACCTTTGTCTTTGGGGAAAAATCAAACTACTGTGTCAAGAAACAAAAAGGAAGATGTAAATGAGTATAGTAATGCACTGCAATTACTTTTACTCAATTAAAACATTCAAATACTGCTTAGTTTTCTATCACATCATAAAACTTCAACAAATTTTGAGAAATGCCTATAAAGCTAACTACTTAAGTATACATCATATGTGAATATGCCATTACTATCATAACAAAACTGTAGTCATGTAGAACTATTCTATCTTTAGCTTCACCTTTACCTCTTTTCTTTCATATAACAAAGCTAAAAAAAAATTATAAATAAGCACCTCATTTGGCAATTGTAAAAGTCAAAAGAAATGTGCTTATGCTTAGTGCCTAATGTGATTTACATAATAAACTGATGACTTTTTCAATAGTGGCAAATGTTTGCTCAGATTGTTTTGGTGAAGCATTGTTACATTAGCTTCTCTAAATTTACTGTTTGTTTTTTAATGGACCTGTGCATAAATTCAAATTTAAGTACATATAAAGATGACTTGAACAAAACTAAAACCGAATCAGTGCCAAATAACTCCTGTGTACTCCTTGTAGAGTCTGAAATATGCTACAGATAGAAATTTTAGTCTGGCCAGCACTAGAAAACCAGGGTTGAGAGAACTTTAATTGCCAAAGTTTCTTGCCACTATCATGTTAAGTCCTTGACCACCTTATCAGGTGCCTAAATAGGTAGTAGGGATATGAAGACCTCAGTTCCTTAGGAAGGTTAACTTTATTGGCAAAATGGAGGCTGGAACAGAAGTGACATAGAAAAGAGAAGTATGAAAAAGTCTACCCTGTTAATACCTAAGTTGAGAGATTTTAGTAACTAAATCGTGAGATGTCAGTAAGAAATGACTGCTAACAGTTCTAAATTCACATCTCTGTAAATTAGAAATTGAATTTCATTTGTACTACTCTAATCACTTACTAACGATGATAGGTGCATTCTAAATCCATCTTCGTATCTTCACTAAATCTTCTGTGGTCTTAAGACAAAATCCCCCTAAATTACCTTGTTTTAAAGTACTTCTTTAAAAGATTCCAGAGATTTATTTAAGCATACAACAAAACCTCACAATATATTGTCTTCAGTGGGGCTGGCTCAGTTAAACATTATGGAACCTAAGTTATGAAATGACATTTTCCTATAAGTACATGCAGAACTATAACCCTTTTTGAGATAATTTTTGGTATAATAAACAGGTAAGAATAATTTGCAACTGGCACATTCACTATTTACAAGCACTTACTACTACTAAAATAGTTTTATATGAGCACATTCTACATTTTTCCTCTTTTACATCCTTATCAGTTTTTGTAGAAAACACTTTCCTCCCAACAAGCGCAAAAACAAAACAAAATGCCTCCATCTAGCATGAAGAAAATATAACAAATTCTAATTTAATGAGGTTTTACTGTCTACATAAAAGATATTTACTAGCTCCCCCAGTAACCTATTACTTGGTTCATTACTAATAATGAAAAATCATCTTCCATAGCAAGCATATAAAATACAAATGCATATCCACTTTCAAACATCTCAGTGGCTAATGATGCAGAGCTTTCCTTAAAACGTATTTATATTAAAAAAGGCTGGGGGAGAAGGAACGAAAAGTGTAATTTTACACTTTCTTTTACATACTTAAAGGGTAAATGAACACAGAAGCAAAGGAAGAAACCAGTTAACAGGAATAAACAAATTAAGATTCATGAGGCAGACTTGGCCCATAAAACATGACATCATACATACAAGTTTATAAAGTTTCTCATAACTACATTTAAGATATATAATAAAGTGGCTGAAAAAAATCTGCCAAATGTCCACCAGCTTATAATGAATACTTGAGTTTCAGTAACCAGCACGTTACACTTACCATAAACCACCTTTTCTTCTTTCTGACAGTAAGAAAGCAGAATGCTTTCTTAATTTTTCTTCCCTATCTACTGGTGCTGGAGACCAAATGGAAAGTAAAAACATACCATTCCCAACAATTTTCCCACATTTTTAACTAGTTTCCACCAGTCTACATGTATTGTAAAACAGAGAACTGATCCACAAGTCAGGTTGCTCGTTATTTCTAAATCTGTTCAACAACTCATTTCCCAATCACCTTTGGGCACCTATTTTCACATCTGTAAAACTAGTGTTGTGAAGAGTCTATAAAGTATTTGGAGTTTCTAAATGCCTGGATTTAGACTACAAAGAACTGAATAAATGGTGATTCAAAAAGGGTAAAAAATTATCTTTATGCAAATAGCTCATATTTTAAAAGTCAACTATTCTGTCTTTACAAAGACAGCTTGCATTCATGTTTAAATCAAACTGTAAATGCATAAAATTTTAAGAGGCAACCATATCCATTACTAATTTGCACATGACAATTTTTCTAGTATGCTAGAACATATTTATATTTGAGGAATGGTTAAGAATTAAAACTAACTAGTTAATATTCCATTGTTTTCTAGGTCTAGATAATGAGTGGTGAAAAGTAAAAATCTTCAGACAGCAGCATCCAAATACAAAGGTAGTCATAGTTATACTTGAGAGTTTGGTACCATAGGATTTTAAGAGTTTTCATTCACTTAATTTTAGCCATGAATAATTCTATCACATGGAGAAAGAAACATGAAATTTCATCTTTCTTTACTTCCATGTATTTTATTTTCAATCACCAGATCCCTGTATGAAGTAAAAGACAACTAGATAATTTAAGCAATTTCAAATCCTCGTACAGCTAATTTTGAATTTCATAGAAGACTTTTCAGTTAAAGTCCATTCTAGATGAGAATGTCTAACTAATGAAATTATTCAGCTTCTTATAAATTGTTTTGTATCCTCATATTGTGCTTAAACATATTCTGTCTTGTGTTTTGAAGTGACAGAAGTCTTCATATAAATGAAGTCCTTGACATTTGAAAATTAGCGGTTTCAAATTTAAATAGTAGATTAAAACAGAAGAAAAATTGAACCAGCAACAAGGCCCAAGAAATAAAGTCTATCTTACTAAAGATGGCAGGTCTCAATCTTTATAAAAGTCTCTCTCATGAGATCTCTGGGTTAATAAGATACTGAGAATCTTTTCCTTTAACTTCCAACATTCATTTTGTTCCTTTTTACGATTAATCCAATCTCTTGATACCTTGTACATTCTTACTCAGGTTAAAAACTTGAGAGATGGAATCTTCATAGCAGCAGCAAATAACATGTAAAATTTTAGTTGTAAAATTAATGTAGTATCAACATTCACATAGCATGAACAAATTAGAAAAAAGTATACAGCAATTTACTTTCTCCAAAAGAGACATCAATAAATCAAGTACACACCCAAATCAAAATTACCTCATAATTTGAGTTATGGAATTGATTCCATTTTAATTAGCTACAAAAACGTCCAGGAACGTAATTCACTGTCACATGGACTTAAATGTCTGAGACAATTACAAAGTGCTGTCTTGTACTAACTACACGGTTATTTGATTTTCTCAGTCTAATAAATTCGTAACATATTAACTTGCAATTATCTGTGCTAATAGAAAAAAAGTATTAGCAGTGATACTGCAAAACTATAGATAGTCAGACTCAAATTTTTCACTGAATCCTTAGATAGGTAGCAGGATAAATAGTAAAGACAGAACAATAGGAAGTAGTCTTTCCAAAGAATGCACAAGCTGATAATATGTATTCAGACTTTATGCCTCCCTTTTGATAAGCTTCCTCTCAAAAGACCACTTTTCAAATCCTAATCTTATGCCAATAAACAAAATAAAAAGATAGGCATTCCAACATCTTACAAAAAAGTTTTTGCATAGAATAAGGCTAGGTCCCTTATATCAACAGAGAAGAGTTTAGAAAATAATCATGCTATTACTTCTCTATCCTCTTTATGCCTGAGTCTAGGAACAATAGAGGGAAAAGGAAAACAAAAAAGGCTTTTACACAGACCAGTCTAGGAAGTCTGGGAGAGTGGCCAATCAGCAAGTTGAACAGCATGCAGATGATGTACATAAGAGTTAACAGTACTTGATGCTTAATTACAAAAAATTCCAAATTGTCTCAAATAAAACAAATCACATTTTTCAGATTTTTGAAAAGTTACTGAGTCACATTAAGGGGAAACAAATATTAATTTTATTAGAATTTGAACAAGTAATATAACAAAACCAAATTATAACATGGAAATATGGTGTATCACACAAACAAAAAATGTTACTAGAGATATGTGACAACAGAAATATAATGAGACAGAAAATGTACCTTGGAATCTACATCAACACCAGAGGTTTATGACCATAAACTCAACAGTCTAAATTCGTACCATGACATAAACCAAAGGGAAATGAATGGTTCTGTTATACTGACTATATACATTTTTTTTTCCACATCTGCAATATTTTATATAGCAGAATTTTATTAACTGTTATTTTCATTTCTGATTTTTCACGAAAACTTAATATTTGCTTATGCAACTCAGCATCTCACACTAGACAAATCAGGTACAGGCACTGAGAAATGAGTGTAGTTATACGTAAATGACTGGCAAAGAAAGCATTGACTGTTCTTGATATTTTGACTGTTCTATGATATTTTCAACTGCAATAAGGGCCCAATTCAGCAAAAACAATTCTTAACTGTTGCAGAACTCCTCTCCAGTGGCCAGGGAATGCTTCTGCCCAGCCTGACTGCCATCCATGGAAATAAAAAACTTAGTAATAATATAGCACACTCAGGATCTGACATAGGAAAGGAGATGAAAAGACACATTAGTGCTTCAAAATTTATAGATGTAAAGATGGCAAATTACCACTGTTACGAGGTACCAAGTGCCAAAAGTTATTCATGACACCCCCCCCTGAAAATTTGGAGTAAATGTGTCATCATCTTTCCAGTTTAATATTCTCAAATGCTGATCCATTCATTCTCATTCTTAATAGTGGCATTAGTTATCAACCTTATCAGGTCAATAACAGTCCACAGAAAGCCGAAAACTATGATGAAATCCTCGGGATATATTCCTAACACTACTAGGTTTCTATCCAAAAATATTATACTCATTTCCCGTTATGGAAGTCTGTATGGAAACTTTCTGGTAGTGTTTTCAAAGGAGGGTGAGAATGGTTTAAGATGTCTTTATGTAGTTAATGGGCTGTCATCTTATGAAGACAATATACTGTACTGATATTTTAAGATGCCCCTTAAACACTGGCATTTTTTAACCAAAGTAAAAAAAGTAAGGCCTATAAAATATATATGAGTTAAGCCCTTTCAATATTTAAAATCTGTGCATCTGATATTCCTAATTCACAAACCTAAAATGAGGTATATGTTCCCCACCTGTCTTCACTTGATCTTAGCCCAAATAGGCTGAGAAGCAATATACCCAACCTTTTAAAACCCTATCAAACATCTAGCAAAATAATGTCATGAACATATTGAGTTAAAGTAAACATGTATGTAAAATTTTTTAAGCATTCATCTTTTATGATTTTACTTTAACTTGTTTAACTATAACATTTCCATGAAGTTTGGTGTTAGCTACAAGAAAAATAGAAATAGTTTTGCTTTCTGCGTGACTCTTACAAATACACAAAAGTAATTTGAGTATTTTAAAGAAACAATAAATGTTTCAATCACACTGCTTGACATCTTTCTAAACTATACATTCTAGGTCACCTATGTGTCAACAATTGTAAAAAGAAAAGTACTAAGAACAAGAATGCTGCAGAGTTTTTATGGCAGTACTAAAATAGCTTTGTTATTTTAAAATCTAAAATATATATTGCAAACTTAATTGTTTCAGTTTTTGAATGCAAAGGGTCACACCTTGCAGAAAACAAGTACAAAATCATTTGGTCAGGATCTTGTTAGTGTATTAAACGCAAAAAATTTGTGATCTGAAATGTGCACACATTAAAAATACTAATTCTAAATATCTATTCAACAAAAATATGACCAACATAAGTTAGAAAAAACTATCCTGTCCAGCAAGTTTCAAAAGTTTCAAACATTAAGGCAAATTGTTTCTTCCAATTAAATTGTACTTATTTTATAAAAAATAAATGTCACTTCAAAACATTATATACATAGTGACAAGATTTTGCTAGACATTACCTTTAGTACATTAATAAAGTGTCATGTATTACACAGAGGTGATAGCAGGTGTGATTGTATGTGCGCAAAAGGAGTAATTATCATTTAAAGTACAGGTTTCAAGACTGAGCGTAGTGATCGTCCTTCTTTAGTGAGTTCCCGTGTTACACACATACATGGTAATGGAATAGCTTCTTCCCTTCTCTCTACAATATTGTAACTGCATTTCTTCAAGTGGTCAGCCATGCTAAGGATGTCAGCAAATTTCCACTCATTCACAGAACAAAATGCAGTACTGAATCGCCATACCTGAAAGAAAACGGGACTTCAGATTCAATTTGATTATAAGGATTCATAATACATTTACCACCTTAACTATATACGTTTCTACTTTGATGGAGAAACCATTAAAGATCTTGAAACCTTCCCCGCCCCCCCCCTCAAAAAAAAAACAACCAAGTTTGTCTTTTGAACTTAATATTAATTCATAATTACTGCTGGGTGACTCTACTAGGATGCAAACTTTTTGACTGAAGTGTTTGTATGTTATATAAACTTTTTTATCTCCACAAATAACTAAAGGCACTATTAACACTAATATAAAACTAAGCACAAACTAGTTGCTTGATAAGTATTTGTGGTATATAGTAAGCTACATCATTTCGTGGCTAGAAA
This sequence comes from Pseudochirops corinnae, assembly GCA_028646515.1. Taxonomy (NCBI): domain Eukaryota; kingdom Metazoa; phylum Chordata; class Mammalia; order Diprotodontia; family Pseudocheiridae; genus Pseudochirops; species Pseudochirops corinnae. Next base: position 78,996,404 of record CM053586.1, on the reverse strand, counting down.
TTAAGACCAGACAGCTCATATAAATGCTGAACCAACGCTAATATGATTACTCAGTAAGGAGAAACATGGGTTTGAATTCTGTCTGACACAATAACTGTATAACCCTGGGTATGGCACTTGACCACTCTAAGCCTATTTCATCATCTTCAAAACGGTGATGCTACATATAAGTATTTACCTCCTAAGGTGTTATAATTATCAAATGAAAATATACATGAAAGGTTTTGTCAACCTTAAAAAAGTTCTGTATTATGTCAGCAAGGTGGTTTTTCTTTTTAGCTACCTATTACGCTATCACTTTCTTTCCAACTAGTATTATTACTTCTTTAAATATGCCTTGACAATTTAGGGTTTGTGAATTTTTCCAGGATTTTCTCATTACTTTATTAAGCATAAATTCATTCATCCTACACTTATGTCTCATTATATCTATGAAGCAAGCCTGAGCTTTCACATTATAGAAGCAAAGCTCTGGCATGTTTAGAACTGGAAAGTCTTCCAATTATGGGTCTGACAATGACCTCTACATCTACTGACCAAGAAACTAGGGTAGAAGAAGCTCATCACTAAAAAATTAATGCCAAATGATGAAGTAATTTGGCCACTAAGACTTATGAAATCATTTAAGGCATAAAGGGTTGTAATCTAAATGGGTGGAGTTCTCAAATGATGAAAATAGGGCTATTTCAAATACTTTAAGAAGGCATATGATACTCATACCTCACCTGAAAATGTTAATCTATGGAAGATATTTTCCTGTACATGTATTCAGAACAAGGGGAAATAATTTTAAAAATTACTATTCAATAATACACATGGTTATTTATACAAGTGTTGAATTCCTAAAAAGTTGTGGGAAAAAGTGATGTTATAAAAATTAATTCCATACCAATACTCCCTTCACCTTCCATTATACAAGTAGACATATTTTTACACAAGAATACTAACTTGGTATCATTGCCTATTTTTTTGCCAACATGATACACAACATGAGCAATATCAAAGTGCGTTGCTTCCCAGAGCACTACTCTCCACCTCTATCCCCCATTCTCAAATGTTCTTGCCCAAGTCAGGAGGAATAAGTATTATCCTCCTCTGACAGCTGAGTAAAGAAAGTATTTTCTTTACCATGATTCAAATCCATGCTTCTTTGTAGATGAGAAACTGAGGCATAGAAGTAAGCAGAGTAAGATATATATCCAGGAGTTAAGACATTTCAGTTTACCATGTGTAGAGACACTGCTAAGGCTAAACTAGAGTCAATCATCTAAAAGCTAAAGAGTATATGCTTGATAAACAGCCAATACTATATAAAGTAGTGATAGCTTTGAGGGTAGTTCCCCAACTTACTATCATTTATCAAAAGTGGAATGGAGAAGAATCACAATATCTGTTGGTGTTCTAGTGGTGTCTAGGGTCTCATCCCCTTCTCTTGGAAAAGAAGACATTCTATTCTCTGTTGCTATGAAGAGTAGCAATCCCTTCTCTGCTTAAAGCAGCAGTTCTCAACCTGTGGGCTACAACCCCTTTGGGGGTTGAACGACCCTTTCACAGGGGTCACAGGGGTCTCCTAAGACCATCAGAAAACACTAATTTCTGATGGTCTTAGGAACCAAGATACCACTCCTCTATCTGTCTCCAGGCAGGTCTGCCCACATACAAGTACTAAAAGGTTGTGGCATTAGGAAGGTTGAGAACCACTGGCTTAAAGAAAGCTAGGTACAGAGAATCCTCTGGGGATGTGATCATATTGCTAGCCATGCTGCCATTCCCCAACAAGAGATAGGGATATATTCTAGGGTCTTTGGCTTATGGAATTCTACTCATCTCATTACTTCTATCTTCCCCAAACCAGCAAAAGGTATCCCCTGTTATCAATGATGTCAGCTATGACTGCTTGGGATCAGTTAATTGCAAAGGATTCTGTAACAGTAGTCTCCCTCAGTAGATCCAATTAGCTTGGCTAAATCATGAAAAAAAAATATTATTGATTGCTACTAAGCAATGACAGAATTAGAAAGATCCAAGTAGAGGTTAGAGGTAGGAGGAAAAGGGACTAGAGCTGGGGGTGAAGCAATCAAAAATGGAACTCAATAAGCAAGGGAACTTCTGAAGCAGTTTAAAAAGAGATTTTCCTTCTACTGTGATCTCTTATTTATGACAAACCAATAAAAGCAGACATGCCTCTTGCATGTTAATTTCTTTTTTACATGCAATAAGGCACCTCAATCCCTATTATTGATATGAATTTTTTAAAAATATTAAACTAAACAATGACTTTCTCTGAAAAAGTAGAAAGTGGTGCCACTCTGATAATTTGTTTTATTTCCATATTGCAAAGAGTAAAAGAAATTATTAAGATTCCAAATGAAATCCCTCTCATCTTTCAAGGCACAACATTATCTCACTCTCATTTTAACCTTTTACACCACATGTAAGTCTTAGCTTCCATGTACTTACAGGGCAACAATCTAACAGAGTCCCATATGCCTTTCCTTAACTCCATCCCCCAAAATACCTTCTCATGGCAATTTAATTAGCAAGAATACCTGTATTACTAGGAAAAACTGCATCTCCGTATACCTTCCTTCTCCTACCCAGGCTACATCTTAATTAACCCCTTAAGATTAACATAAGGAAACCTATTTTAAGGGGAAGAAATTTTTCACCTAGCTTCCTGAAAAATACCAAATCATGCCTGCAATGATTTAAATGGAACTAAGACTAGAGAGAGAATGAAAAAGTGATATAGTTGTAATCATAAGTAGTTGTAATGAGGTATGGAAGAGCTCACAGAAACAGAAAGCAGTTATAAGAAATTTGATATAAATCTGTGATTGTGGAAAATAACCACCTCCATAAATTCAACTCTTCTTAATTGTCCTATTTGTTATTTCAAAGAAATTCTAATGTCTCTTTACCATTAGCAGATTTGAGGAGTGAATGGTCATCTCTGGACGAAAGCATTAACTTTACTGAGGTCTGGGGTGGAGAGAAGAGTCAAACTTTAGCAATGAATAAAACTAACCTTTTCTCGTATCTGCCATGATGAATGTCCATCAGGGTATTTCCTTTTTTCCCACAGAAGTATGACCATTCCACGGGACTGAAGCAGACTGCCACACACATCTCTCATTAGCCTTGATACACATGAAAACTGGCATAAGCTAAAACCATCTAAGAATCCAGCAATATGTTGTAGAACCTCAAAAGGAAGACTACTTAGATGGTCGCTATGTAAGCCAAGCAAACAGTTTCTAGCAGGTTCTACTAATACGGTAGATACACATGGCTGAACCCCAAATGATCTCAAATGACGATCATGTATAATCTTTGCCCCTTGTGTTGAAGGACAAAACCTACGCTGAGAATATGTACACCCATAATACGCTAAAGGACACCTCTGTTCCATCCAGCCATTGAGTCCAGCATGAATGTCACCATGAACATTCTTAAAATGAGAAGAAAATTCTTTTCTTCTAAATAATTGTCCACAAACAAATGTAAACATTGAACGCTGCTTGATTTGGTATCTTGCCACACATTCCAATACTAAATCCAGTCCAAGTGTCTGAAAAGGACTTGGATTTGAGAGCTGTGGGTTGGCATGATCACAAGCTGAAGCAGAAGCTATTTCCCCAACCATTGTATTTGTGGCTAAAATTGCAGAAGGAAGTGAAAAAGTTTGAGTCCCAAAGTCAACATGACAGACATCAACAAAACGACTATCAGATATACCTCTTCCACCAGGAGAATCTCCTAGACAAAACAGCAAAGCAGCTGTGATTAGATCTATTCCCTGAAGGCCCATGGGGTCCTCAGTAACTTCCAAGTCTGCAGTATCTACTGCTTTATCTTCCTTTGCTTTGAACCAAGAGGAACCAGAAAAAAATTTAAATGACTGAGGCCTAATTAAAGAAAGGACATCCACATTCCTCAATCCTTCTTGTTCTGCTTTATTTTCTAATATTTCCCCTCCACTGGAGTCATCTGGCAAGAGGACATGCTCAAGTGTTCCATTTGGCAAAGTACCAGATTGTATTCCTTCTCCAAGTTGTGCTGTTACTGAAAGTGAATCAGCAGGCAAAGTTTCATCAGAAGGTACACATTCACCATTTGTTAAATCACAGAGATCTGATTCACTACTAAAATCCTCATTGTGGTCCATCACCTCTGTATGTGTATTATCCAAATGGAAGCCATTACAGAAAGCAGTAGTGCTATCAAAACTATCATTGAAGTCACAGCAGAAATCATTTGAACCATTTTGTTCAGACTGTGGATTCTGACCAGAGACATTATGTTGATATCCACCAACTGCTCCCATCTCATCTTCATCTGAATAATCAAAGTCTTTTGAGTTCTTAAGCTTCAAGCTTTCGGAAGAAATTTGTTCTTTATCCATTTCACTTGGGGAAGAAGCACATAGTCTTGTATTCAACATACTAATATCTCGTGTAGCAGTGTTCAGGATATCCAATGCAGCAGCCAAACTTCTAGTTGTTTCTACAGTAGCCTGGTATAGTGCACCATAAGATTCTTCATCAACAGACACCAAACCATTAGTGTGTGGTACATCAGGGACACTTGATTTAACTGGAATTTGTTCTTTGGATTCTGATATTTTATCAGTAGCTTTTGACATCATAGTGGCAACTTTGAGAGATTCCAAGAGCATCCTTTGGTCCTGAAGGGCCAATGCCATGTCTAGCTGTTCTACTTCATCAACATCTCTGCTTAGATTTTCATAAGATTTTCGATCTGCATAACTAACTGGCCATCTATTCCACTCCATAGTACAGCATACTACACTTGCAGGACATATTTCTAGATGTTCAGCGATTTTACTTCGGGTAATTGTAAAAGGACACCCAAAGCCACTATTTAAACAAGGCACTCGTTCAAGTGGACACAATACTCGATGTTCATCAGCTTTGCATGAGTGGAAAACTGCTCCACAAACCAACGGACAGCCAATCAAATCACAGGAAATCCCAGTTTCTGGTCTAGCCATGCATCGTCTACTGACACAATTCACACAGTGTGAATGCTGCTTCTGCTGCTCCTCTTCCATCATGGCAAGTTGGGCTCTATTTGTAGAAATGAATCAAGATAAAAAATAAAGTAACTGGTCAGTTTATGAATATTTTAAAAGCTTTATGAAACAGTTTATAATGCAAATTACAATTTTTTTGGAGATGAAATACACTAGCATGTATGAAAATAAAATATAATAAGGAAACATATGCCAGAAAGAAATAATCAACACATCCAGGTCCTGATGAGAGTAATAATGAATAGTGTGAATAATGAATCTCTGAAATGACTGCATTATTTACATTTGCAAAGCATATTTTCACTGGGCTGGAATCAATTAATATATTTCACAAAATTATAACAACAAAGAGTGCAAATTCAAATACATGCAACCACTTCAGGAGTTTCATCAGTCACACGAATCAGGACCTAAATGTATTTTTTTTTTTAAAGAATTTGAGATTCTGAGTCATAGTCTCAAAGCATATTAGAGATGGCAGGGACCTTAAAGATCATTTACAATTCAATTAGCTAAAAAATAATTGGTATTCTCATGCTGTCCTTTTGGATCTCTAAGGTATCCCACAACCAAGTCAACAATTCTCCTTACCATTTACCACAATTACAACTCCATTACTTTGAGTACTGATATCAGTTAAGAGGTGGAGCTGAATTTACTCTAAGGCATGAATGAATTGTTAACAATATACTTGCATTTTAAGAGCTGGGTAACTCAAATTTCAAGATATTTTTAAAGAAAGCAGCCTTCTTGTGATCCTTCCCTATTCCTAGCTACCATTTTCCTTGTGCAGTGGTTCCAATCCCCCTTACTTAGTCTGAAAGAAAGTAAAATGCATGGTCTGTAATGTAATCTCAAACACAGAGCAGGGTCTTATTTTAAGGTCTATGAACTTAAAAAAATCTTGATAACTCTATTTTAATCTGATTTCTTTGTTATCCCATATATTTTATTGCAGTTAAAAATATCACAATATTATTTTTAGGTGGGCCTCTAAGCTTCACCAGACAGTTATAAAGGCCAAACCCCCATCCTAGAGATTTCTTTCTGGTCCTCCCACCCAACATATAATCACTTCTACAATGAGGCTAATTAAAACAAAGAGTTATAGTTTAGGGGTTGCAACAATGCCTGGAAGAAAATAGACAGTAAGTGCTTTCTGGACAACAGGAACAGTATTGATATATCAGAAACCAAGAATTCTGAATCCTCAAATGAAGACAGGTTTCTCTAAATATAAAACTAAACCTAATTTACAGCAAAAACATGGAATGGATAAACATGGAACACCAAAATTGATTTTTGAAAGAACGCTCTTTGTGAATAAAATGTAAATGTAACCTAATTTGCCAGCCCTACCAATGTATACAATTTAGTGTCTACAACTTAGGCAATTCAATACTTGCCTATAACTACTCTTGAACTACTGATCTTCAAAAACTGTCTATAATCATTCCACCACATAAAAATAAAATCAAGTTTAGTCAAAAGTAAAGGGATGACAAGTCTGTAATAATGACTGTGGCTTTCAGTGGAGCCATATGTTAATTGAGACCATGTTAAGATCACAATGTCCAATAGACACTTTAAAAGACTTGGTATTGGATCACTTGGGCTGATCTTAAAAGTTCTATCCTTTGAAGAGCTTTAATACAAAAATAACTAGGTCTATCTAAGTCAAGGAGCAGAACACTGCACAAAACTTTATTTAAAAACTTAAAAACTATTCTTAGCTCTCAGGTGTACAAAAATAAGCAGTGGGCTGAATTTGACCCATGGTCTGTGGTTTGCAAACTCCTGGTCTAGGCTTCTGAAAACACCTCAGAAATGTTCAAAGATTAATACAGTCCTTAAGAATTATGCCCTAAGGGGCAGCTAGGTAGGGCAGTGAATAGAGCACCGGCCCTGGAGTCAGGAGGACCTGAGTTGAAATCCGGCCTCAGACACTTAACACAAAACTAGCCATGTGACCTTAGGCAAGTCACTTAACCCCAATTGCCCCTCCAAAAAGCAAAAAAAAAAAAAGAAGAATCATGCCCTAAATCTCAATGTTCATGACAAAAACATCCATGGTATATCTATATAAAAACCTTAAAAATATTATCATATTAAAGCAGCATTTTATATGTGCCAAATATGAAATCCAGTGAAGATTATACCCTCTCCCCACATGTACCTTAACACGTATATGATAATATTGAGAGAATTTCTTATAAAATATTTTGGGGGCAGCTAGGTGGCGCAGTGACTGGAGCACTGGCCCTGGAATCAGGAGGTCAGTCCCAAGTTCAAATCCAGTCTCAGACACTTAACACTCACTAGCTTTGGGACCTTGGCCTTGGGCAAGTCACTTAACCCCAACTGTCCTGCCTTCCCTCCTCCAAAAAGACAAAAAAATAAAATGGTACATCTTTCTCTGGTTGTTTTGCAATGAATTTCCACTAAGAAATATAATGAATGTTCATCTAGACATTCATCAACCACTCTACTTGAACACTCAACAAATCAAGAATTAAAAAATAAACAAGTCTTATGTCATAAATAAGTTTTAGAAGATAAAGTTAGAGTCAACATTTAAATCAAGACAATCCATCTTAAAAGGTCATAATATAGTGGAAAGAACACTGAATTGGGAGTCAGGTGACCTGGGTTCTAATTTCATTTCTAAGTAGCAAGCTATACGAACCTTGGCAAATTATTTTCTTCTTTATATCTTTTTTTTACCTATTAAATTAGATGATCACAGAATTTTATACTGAGAGTAAACTGTAAAGACCAACTAGTTCAAACCCCTAATTTTACAAATGAAGAAACTGAAGTCATATGAAATGACCTGAAAAAACAAAACAAATTTGTGGTTTGGTTCTCTCATTTCAGATTCAGTGCTCTCTCTTAATATATCAAACTGCTTCTCTAATCTAAATCACATCTAAGTCCTTCCCAGCTTTCAAATTCTAAAATTCTGAGTAAATAAAATTGAACAGGAAAAAAATGAGATGAGTAGGAACTTAAAGATAAACTATTTTATAGTTTGTAAAATACTCGCCTACTAATACTTATTCATCCACCATATATTTATTCAGTATCTAGGGTACAAATGAGAACATGTTGTTGCTCAGTTATGTTCAACTCTTTGCAACCCCACATGGTGCTTTCTTGGCAAAGATACTATCATATCACTACGGTGGTTTGCCATTTCCTTCTCCAGCTCATTTTACAGATGAGGAAACTGAGACAAACAGGGTTAAGTGACCTGCCCAGGGTCACTCAGCTAGTAAGTATAGGAGGCAAGATTTGAACTCAGGAAGATGAGTCTTCCTGACTCCAGGTCCAGAGCTCTATCTGCTGTGTGACCACCTCAGAGTATACACAAAAGTGCTTTATAAAACCTCATCACAATACACACATAAATTATTAATGTTGTTACTCTGTACTTCTTGAGGCCTAGGATCACAAATGTATTGTTTTTCAGAATCTTGCACATCAGCAGTATGCAATTTTTTTCATAAGTAATAGTAATAAATTACCATTAAATAACAAATTATACTGCAGCAGCAAATGTAAAAACTATCAAGTTTCTGAACAAAAAGTTGTTTCTCCCTTTTAGGTGGCTCAGTGGATAGAGCACTGAGCCTGGAGTCAGGAAGGCTTAACAACACAGTGTCTATCACACAGAAGGAACTTAAGAAATGTTTGTTCCATTCTCCTTGCTTCCCCACCTCCCCTTTTAGATTGTGGTGTACATAAAACATACAATTCTCCCAAGCCTCTGTTATCAAAGAACATTTCAGTTCCAGACAGCAGGCTAAAACTATTCAGAGCAATCCATTTTTGCAAAAAACTATGTATGATATTAATTCTTATAATTGTTTACAAAGTACTTTCCATATCTCCTATAAGCCTAAAAACAACCCTTTGATATAAGTACAAGTATTATTACTCCTTTTTAATTCTGAAGAAACTAAGGCTCAGAGAGAAAAAGTCATTTGCCTTAGGTCAAGTACTAGTAAATGCCAGAACAGGATTTCAATTCGGGTATTGCTTAAGTATCATTTTCTTATACTAATTTCAAAAACAGTATCCTAAGGATCAGCCAATATTAGATTTTTCTCATGCAAAAATGTTCATCTAAAATATAACTGGCACAGCTTGCTTGGTTCAGTAGTACAATTCTCATATTTATGGTATTCAAGGGTGCCAGGGAAATGACAAGAGCTTAAATTTAACATTAAAATAATATTAAAGAACTAAATAAGTAAATTATAATAGGTAGAATATGTAAACACAACTTGGTTAATAAGCATAGTAAGCTAGGAAGTTAAATAGCTTTATATAAATAATAGCTAAATATATATTTTGAAAACTTTTAAAGATAAAAACATAACATGTATAATGATAAGATTGCTGAGTTAAAGATTATATAACAGATTAATAATAAAACAAAAGTTTTAAGAAGATACTTAAATGAAAACTTCAGTAAAAAAAATAACAGAAAAATACTACATGACACCAAGAAAACAGCTGTAAGCATTCTGTTTTTAAAATGTCAACAAGGCTGAGTTCATTTGACATGCTGAAGTTTTATAAGCTTGACTGTTACTAAGAGAGAAACCTAAAAATACATTCAGTTCCAAAGAGGTGACCATTGCTCCTAGTTTGTAGGGACATATGATGTTATTGTACACACTTGTCAGCTGACCAAGCTAGCCAGAGCACAACATAAAAACTTGAAATTCAAAAGGTTTAAAATTAGTAGCTATTCCAAACAACTCTGCCTTACAACTGTCATAAAAAGTTTTTTTAAAAAAATGGGCAAGTGAATGTATCTCAAACTTCAACAAATCAAAATTTCTAGTACCATTTAATTCTCCCTTTGAAAAATACTAGACATGAGGAAGTAATAATTACTGTGCACATACATAGTAAATAATTGACAATATTAATTATTTCTTGACTTTAGTACAAAATTTACCTATAAGTGAGCAGTGGTATATTACTAATTATCCAATTTTAAGATTTGTAGGAAACTCCCCAACCTTCCTCTGCAGCCTATCCCAATGCTTAATTACCCTTATAGTAAAAAAAATTCATTCAGATACAGCACTAGATCTGGAATTAGAAAGACCTTAAATCACACACAACCTCAGACGTTTATTAGCTGTGTAACCCTGGGCAAATCATTTAACCTCAGTTTCCTCATTTGTAAAATGACATAATGAATAATAGCACCTATCTCTCCCCAAGGTTGTTGGAGATCAAATAAGAAAATAACTGTAAAGTGCTCTGCAAATCTTAAAGCAGTAGCTATTAAACACACAAATACTATAAAACAATTTAAAATTATGTTCATTTATAGTGCTTTCACTCTAAATCTAAAACATTCAAGAAACTGAAGTCTCTTAATCCTCAGTAAAGATAAACACAGTGGACAGCAAGTTCTCACTGCATTTGACAGCTGAAAATACTAAGGAAGAATAAAGTAAAAAAAAAAAAAAGACAGAAAATACCTGCCTAGAGACAGAAAAAATGGACTCCAGCCTTCTAAACTGCATCAGTGAACCATTTTCCCTTTAGGCAAGACTGATACTATCAAATTAAAAAGTATTTCTATAAAATATAAACCGTACAACTGCTTGCAAGTCATATAAAACAAGATTAAAGGCCATTTAACAAATAGTGAGCATACAAACTAAAAGAGAGGCTCCCTTCAATTTAAACTAACAAAAATTCATCAATATCAATATCAAGTTCTAATTACTCATTGGATTACTATACTATACTAGGTTGATCCATGAAAATTCTTTAGAGCAAAACACACCTGGCTTTTATAAGTTTCAATCTACTTCTAGCAAAAAAGCCTACAAGTTAAAACTGTCTGAAAATCACTGTAGAAAATAGTTCTAAGGTAAGATACTCAGAGAATTTTATGAACTTCTAATTTTTATCCTTCAACAGTGGCACTATTCTATCCAGACAAAAAGATTAATCCAAAACTTAACAAGCTATCACTAATATATCAAGCTATTTTAAAAGTATAAGAAAAAAAAAATCTATAATAAGTAACATTAACAACAAAAATCTGCCCTGTGTCAAGTCTGAATTATTTTAGTCACATTCAATTCTTTGTGACGCCATTTTGGGGTCTTCTTGGCAAAGATACTGGAGTGATTTGCCATCTCCTTCTCTAGTTCATTTTACAAATGAAGAAACTGAGGCAAACAGGATTAAATGCCCAGGTCACACAGCTACTAAGTTTCTGAGGTCAAATTTGAACACAGGAAGATGAGTCTTCCTGACTCAATGCCTGGCACTCTATATTTACTCATTGTGCCACCTAGCTGCCCCCAAATTTGCCCTACTTTCTACCAAAAGTTATTTTAAACACTTAAAGGGAAAATGGTATAAGCAACAAGATGGAATCAAGCACCATTTTTTCTGTTCCAGGTCATGAAAACAATATACTCTGGAAAACTGATGCTACTTTAAAATTATTCTTCTTACACTTTAATAAATCTGATTGAACAAAAATGTAAGACCTTTGCCCACCTAACTCTAAAGTGAACCTAAAAAGGTAAGGGAAAAGACATTTCCAATTCCAACTTTTCACTGCTGCCAAATCTCTAACAGAGATTATAAACAACAAATTATAAATGTGTAATTATAGTATATAGTATTCATACTAACTTAAAATTCCAAACATTTTCAGATGGTGAACCACCAAATCCAGATGCAAATTCTGTTTTAAGATTTAGCACCATCATCAGTAAAAAAACAAAACAAAACATTTCTATCTAAGGAAACATTAAGGGAAATCTGTCATACATTCTTAGTTCCTGCTATTCTTTCAAAGAGAAATCCACAATCTATTCGAAGTCTATCTTGGCAGTACATTAGGAGTTGCTACAGAAGACAAATTTCTCTAAGCTGTTCAGCCACAGAAACACATTACTTTAAGCAGTGTCACTGAAATCAAGTAAACTATAGTGAAACCTCAGTGAAGCAATCTTTACTACTGTTGGCCTTATAAAAGAACCTGTGAAATTATGATATAGATATTAAAATAATGATCATTTCAGGTCATCACCTTCAGGACTCCTACCTAGGTCCCCCAACCAGCCCAGTACTGCACAAAATTTTATCAATAAAAATTCCAGCAATATTAAATTAGTTATCTATAAGTAATGTTCATTTCTAGTAAATACTGTGTTCTTGTAAAAGAAATTCTAACAAATAGCCACAAATTCAAATCCAGAAAACACTAGCATATTTTAACCTAAAGAGCTACTTCAAATTATTCATTTTATTCATTAGAAAAACAAGACTCAAAAGTTATATAAGTCCTTAGTGGTACACAGTGGCAGAACCAGGTCTGGAACTGAAGACTCCTTAACTACACTCCAGTGCTCTTTCCAATATACCACCATTTTTTAGTGTTACTAAATATAAATGCAAAATGAGATTTTTTAAAAGTCTACTATGACTAACGAGAATCTTCATAATTTGAAGGAGAGGGAGAATGAAGACAGGTAAAAATTTAGGAAGAGAAGCAATCTTAGGTAGTGGAAAGACCATTCAAATTGGAGTCATAGAGTTCCAAGTCAAAGCTCTAAAGAGCTGGAAAGAAACTGAGATCATCTAGTCCAGAAGAGTTCTTAATCTTGAGTATATTTTTTTAATATAAATATTCTAATACCTGTATTTCAACATGATTGAGTTCCTTGTAATTCTATGTATTTTATCCTATGCATTTAAAAACATTATTCTGAGACGGGTTTCACTAGGCTGCCTTCACTTTGATATAAAAAAAAAATTAAGAACCCCTGATCAAAGCTAACTCCCTCATCTTACAGTTGAATATTCTGAGGCCCACAGGGGTGAAGTGACAGTCCAAGTTACAAAGCTGGTTACTAGCAAAGTCAAGACTAGAATTCAAATCTCCCAACTGCCTGTCCAGTGGTGTTTTCTCTACATCAAAACTGCATAATCTGAAAGAAACAAAAACAAAAAACCACGTAACACAAAAATACCTGCCATAAGTTTCTCTAAGAACTCCAATGTTTCATTTTTAAAAAGACTAGGCACAAACAATATTTAAAATTTCATCTTTAATGTGAAGCTTGAGAATGCTATGAAGTTGTATGTGACATTCATTTAATCTTTCTTTAATAAGATTTCATAGTCTAATGACCTGGTTCACATGTTAAATTAGAAATTTTTAACCTTTCAAAATTTTAAAAAATTTTTTTCATATAATGAACACTTTTTCTACTTTAGCAGGCTGGTAAAGTTTAAGAAACTCTTCTGAGAATGTTTTTAAACTGATAAAATATATAGGATTTTAAAGGAAACCAATGATACTTCAATAGTTAACAAAATACTAATTTCTAAGTTCAGACATCCTCTCCCCAATCCCCCCCAAAGTCTGTGGACACCATTTACCTGAAAAACTCCTGCTCAGGAGAATGGCCTATAAACTCCTTGGGGGCAGAGACTTTCATTTTTGTCTTTGCATGTCCAATGCCTAGCACCATTGACTGGCATATAGTAACATACAAAAGAAATAAAAACAAGGTAACTTTAAAACAGGGTAATTTCAAGGAGTAGAAGAAGCATTAGCAATTAAGAGAAGAGATCAGCAAAGACCTCATTTCTAAAGTGATACCTGGGTTGTATTTTTTGAAGGAAGCAAGGATTCTAAAGCAATGAAGTAGAGGAAGGAATGTATTCCAGTCATAGGGGACAGCCTATGTGAAGGTAGACATAGGAAACAGAATGCCTTGCGTAAAGAACGGCAAAATGACCAGCTTGCCTAGAAAGGAGCTCATGAAAGTGTGGGAGTTTTAGGAGAGAAAGTAAGGCTGGATATATAGATATTTGAATCTATAGACAGAGAGACAGATAGAGACATTTGAGTCATCTGCACAGAGATAATTAAACTCACAGGAACTGATGAGGACAGAATCGAAGAGTGTAGAGAGAAAACAGTTCAGGACCAAGCATTGCAGGAACACCCACAGTTAGAATGTTAAATACAAATGATAATAATATGAATTTTAGATAATAACAGTTAACATTAATATGGTGTTTACCATGTGTCAGGCACTGTGCTAAGCACTTTATAATTACCTCATTTGATCCTCGTAACAACCCTGAGAGGCAGGTGCTATTACTATCCCCATTTTACAGATGAGGAAACTGAGGCAAACAGCAGTTAAGTGACTTGCACAGTGTCATACAACTTACCAAGTATCAGAGGTCAGATTTAAACTCAGGTCTTCCTGACTGCAGGCTTGGTGCTCTATCCACTACTCCATCTAGCTGCCCACAGAATATACAGTTCAAAATGATGCAGGAATAGATCTCATGAACAAGTTGAGGGCTGAATATATAGATGTGAAAGAATATGTGGTATATATACAGAGAAGAAAAGAGGGCCCAGGAAAGAGCTTAAAGTACTGCCCAAGTATCTTATATACAGTATGCGTGTGTGTGTGTGTGTATACACACACACATGTGTGTGTATAAATACAGAGAAGTGTCAAAGACACCTATTACTTAATTTCACTACCCATACTCTAACCTTGTGTAGTATGACTTACATTCCACACCATTCTATTGAATTTGGTCCAGATGCTAGGCCTAGTTCCGTGAATATTCAGCTACTAACATTCTTAACCTCCAAGTCTCAGTCTGCTTAATCAGTAAAATAAAGGAATCGAATTAGGTGACCCCTTCTATAAAGTTCTTTTCACCTCTAAAAGCTCTATTATATTTTACTGGGCAGAGGAGGGGTAATGAAGGGGAGAACTGAATCTAAGGAGAAAAACACTGAATCTAAGAAGAAAGACACACTAAAAACGAAGGGCTGCAAGGAATTAAGAAATTTTAATGTTGTCTGGAGTACAGAGTGCCTCTTTTATAGGTATCAAGTTCCTCATGTGGCCAAAGGATTAGGAACTAGGAAGGTGAAGTGTCAGATTCAAGGAAAAAAGTATATGTGTGTTTAGGGAAAAGAGAGGATATAGGAAGAGGAAAAAAATGAATAAAGGCTAGATAATCACTTCTCCAAATGCATCCAGTAGGAGGTGACACTTCACTAAAAAGACACCAACTCTTATAAAGGCCAACTTATTATTAAAATTGGGGGAGGGAGAACTTTATCTTTGCCATAGGCACCCTATTATAATACAGCAAGTATTCACATACCTTTCCCACCTTAGATATATCTTCATTATAAAAATTATAAATGGAAAACTGGCTAAAAAGATAATGTGAATTCATTATAATAAATGTCAAATTAAAATTTTGTGAATCTGCTACAACAATAATGTTCCTGTAAGCTGTTCTACAAATCCATAATGCTTTCATATTGTCTTGGTTATTATGTTACTAAAAAAAGTGGAATTCTAGATTGTAAGCTCCTGGAGGACAGGGAATATTTCTTTCTTTCTTCCTTCCAACACTGCACGGGGAGACAATAGGAAAAGCACTTAATATATGTTCATAGGGTCCCAGATTTAGAAGCTGAAATTCTGCACTCAACAGACAAAGTAAAGAAAAAATTATTTATTGCTATAATGATAGATTGATTATAAGATTACAAATATGCAGGCTTGTCTGCCCCAATGACAATACTATAAGCAAGTTTGCAATTTCAAACCCTATAATGAACAGCTGTTTGTAAACTCCCTAAGGTCACAGTCATTTTCTTTCCATGTACTGCAGACCTTAAAGCACTGGTACACAGGACATAAAAAAACTGCTGAAGAAACAGTTAATGATATTAGTTCTAAAAACCCATTCTACACCTTAATTCCCTGCTAGATAGCTTTATAACATGTGATTTTAGTCACAAATAGGACTGGACATACTTATACTAAAAAATTTCAAAATAATATTAAAAATCTAAAAAGAATATTATCAGCAGAAAAGTATAAGATGCAGCCAACTACAGCTTTGTGAATTGCAACAGAATAACCTAATTATGCAAAAGAAATTCAAAAGGTTCTTCCCTCCTATAATTATGACATATTCCTTACATTTACCTTCTATAACCAATTATGATGATCAGTAGGTTATTCTATATCTGCAATGCAAAAAAAATTATGATTATTTGTAATTGTTTCAACTAGGAGTAAAGAATATTATAGTATATTCCTTAGGATCACAGATTTAGAGCTGAAATGAAACTCAGAGGCTATCAAAAGTCCAACTCCCTTATTTGACAAAAGAAGAAACTGAAGCCCAGAGAAGTTAAGAAACTTGCCCCCTATAAGCGACAAAATCAGCATTTGAACCCAGGCCCTCCAACTCCAAATCTAACACTCTATCATTTGCTACCAGAAGCATTAAAAAGTAATAGATATAAGTGAAGCCTCAGGGTCACAACTTCTGCTTCAAACTCAGCTTTTAAAACATACTGGCTTGACTTCAGCCAAGTCACTTAATGTCTTAGTGCCTCTAGTCAATTTTCAAAGTATAAATTGCTGGACTGTAGATTTTAATTGGTACAAAGCATTCCTTAAGGAGAGTTCCCAAAACCACTAAATCACAAATTGGGACCCAAAACAATTTCCAGTAAAAAATAGGAGAAAACTTCTAATTAGATGTTAAAATAGAAATAGTTGACTAACAGAAGTTTAGGTCATTAAGACATTATCAATTGTTTGAAAAAGAGGTGTTATTCAAAGAATAAAATGAATGATAAAACAGATTATCTACAATTCACATAATGAAGTTTTCCTAAAAGAAGTACAATAATTTACACAAATTTTTATTGTAAAACTAGAAAGGAAACCTGACATTTATAGGAATTCTACTACAAAGCAAATAATCAACTTTTAATTTATCCTTCCATTAAAAAGTCCAAATTTTTATATCATACTACTTAAAGATGAAATGCCTGCGGCAGTAGAAATAATTTGGAATAAGAGTATAAATGGATTTTAATCCATCTTCTGCTGCTTAATGCCTCATAAGACTTTGGGTCAGTCATTTAACCATGCTGGGCCTCAGTTTTACATCCATAAAGACGATAGAATTTGAAAGAATGAGAATCAACGATTTCCCTACCTCACCACCAAAGCCAGTCTATATTGCCTTCAGGCAGCTGTTAACCTCCATGTTGCCTCCAGGCAACTCTTAACCCCAAAGTGCCTCCCAGAGAACACTTTCAGACAGTGTTAGGTGGAGAGACCTTCCTCTTAGGAGTTTCTGAAGTCAATGAAAATGCTTGTCTGGTTTTTAAAAAAAAGTAATCATCACATAATTAGTTTAGAGGATCAACTGATGAACACACTACAAACACCTTGCAATTTTTAAAACTTTTTATTACTATTAGCCATTATTATTTGTAAAGTACTGTCTATTTAATAAACGCAAGGACTGAAATGGGAAATTGGTACTGGGATACAAAGAAAGTCACTGCATTTAAGGAGCTTATTAACACTCAAATGGGGCAATAAAAGTACCTCACAGAGTCAATACCAAGAATATGCAAAAATAAAAACAGTAAATTGGGTGGCCAGGGAAATCTCAGATCCCCAATAACAGGAAATCAGGGAAGACTTTCTTTAGAAAGTGACAACAGAGCTGAACCTAGAAGAAAGCTAGGGAATTACAGAAGCTTGTAGGTAAGGAAGCCAAGAGGACAAACTATGTGCAAGCAGCTTAAGACGAATTACAACGAAGTAATCAAAAGAGTCAAGAAAAGCATTACAAAAAACAAACATGTCCAGAAAAAGGAGAATCACCGTGCTGTACTTAGACACATTAAAAAAAATCTGTAGTGAAAAAAGTTAAGTATTGCTAAAGAAAATCATCATAGTCTACAGACAAAATCCAAGTACCCAAACAAACCTGACTTCACCAATGCCATGGATCAGGTGAAAAGAATAACTGACATAAAGAATAGATTTTCACTATAGATTTTCACATAAAAAATAGATTTTCAAGTACCAGATTTAGAATCAATACTTTGTGGGAGAAAAAAAAACTAACAAAAACATTCGATGGTCATCAAGTAAATTCCTGTTCTAAACATTAAGAAACTGTGAGTAAGCTTAAAGTGACTCAGCTAAAATAACGTTGAAAATTCACCACCCTTTTACAAATCTAAATTTTTTGTACCACTTAACCACTAACTTGTTGATTTTCATTTTTGCAGCGTCATTAACCGTGCAAAGTCATTAATTAGTATCTTAGAAAATTACAAGTGAGAAACGATCTGTGTTTATTTCAAGATAGGTCCCCAACCTGTACTTCTGAAAATTGACTGCATCTTTAAATGGGGGGGCGGGAATCTAAAGTTGAAAAAAGTTTTGGTTCTAATCTATGCATTTATAATGATACTACAGTAGTCAGAGATATTCCTAATATAAATGCCCATAAAACACTTCATTTTCAACAGCTAGAACTGTGTTGATATAAGAAAAAAATCAATCCCAAGTATAGACTTTGGGAAGTTTTAAAATAGCACAGTCTAGGTAAAAAGTTTCATTACAAACAAAGACATTTAGCATAAAGACTAGAACCATGGTAGAAAGAAAAATTCTAGCTGGCATACTCCCCGTTCTATGTGTATATGTATACATTTACACAAAGAAGGGGATGCCTTTTAACTCCACTCACTTAGCTCTCAAAGTAATGATGTGAACACGAAAAACAGTTTAAGAAGTAACTTGGAAAAAGAAGAGTAGAGAAAATAAAAGCCACGTCCTGTTATGGGTGAGAAGAATCTCTTGGTATCAGACTGAACCAAAGAACCAGAATCCTTCACTACCACGGCACTACCACCCGTGGAAACAGTTACCCATTTAGGTTAAGTGATGCCCTGAACTCTCTCCTTCCCCCAAGTATCTTCAAACGAAAGAAAAGCCTTATCCTAGAACTTACAATATACCTTGACCCCCGGCAAAAACCAAAAATCCCGGGGGTGGGGGTGGGGGGAAGAAGGGGTGGGGGAGGGGAAGTTAGTCTGCCGGGGTTCGGGTCGCCATTTGGTGCCTGAGTCAGCGTCCAGAACAGCTGGTGCAGCGAGTGGTGATCAGTTTAAAGCGTGAAAGAAGAAGAAGACAGCTTCCCCCGGGGAGGGCCCAGAGGCTGGGGATCCCTGAAGCGCGTACCGCGGATGCCACTCCCACCCTCCACACAGACACTTGTACATAACAAACATAACGCTTTCCTTGGAGAGCCCCCCGCCGGGCCCCGAAGAGAGGCCGGCCAAGGTGGAGCCGGTGTTTAAATCGCGGATTTGGGCTGGGGCTGAGCGAGCGCCCGGGGAAGGCGGCACTCACGCGCTCTTTCACACACACACACACACACACACACACACACACACCCCACACACACACCCCCCCCCCCACACACACACCCCCCCCTCGCGTCCAGGAGGTGGGACACACAGCTCGACCCAAACAGCCCAGGAGTCCCAGCAGCCGGGGTGGGTCACACACACACACACACACACACGCGCGCGCGCGCGCGCCCCGGAACAGAAAACACGAAAGGCTGAGTTCTCCATTGTCCGGCGGACACACAGAGCCCGGCTCCCTTCCGGACCTTGACCGGCACTGACCTCGGTGACTACCAATCCCCGGCACCCTCCCCCAGCCCAGCCGACCTTGCTTTTCCCTCCTCCCCCGGGGCCTGGGGTGGCCTCCCCGGCTCCCGCCCAACACAGCCCAGCCCTCTCCTCACACCCCTCTCTGTAACTCACCGTCGGGCGCTGCCGCGGCTGTGGGCCCCGCGTCCCTCTGCCTCGGCCCGCTCGCCCCTGCCTGCCCCAGCCGAGGTGCCCCGGCTCTGCCGGCGACCGCACACACCCCTCCTCCTCCTCCTCCTCCTTCTCTTACTCAGTCCCTCAGAAACCACTGCCGCCACCGCCTCCACCTTCCTTTCTCTCCGCCTCCTCCTCCGCCTCCTTCCCCTCCCCTTATCTCTCCTCCCACTGGCCGCTGGGGAGGTGGCGGCGGCGCCAAACTCAGCCGGGACGCACGCGCGCACGCGCACGCACGCACGTCCTCTGCCTCCACACGTAAAGAGGCGGGGGAGGGGCGAAGGAGCCGGAGCTCGGGCGCGCGCTCCCAGGGATTGCTGGTTTACCTAGGCTGACTTTCCGTTTGCAAGCTCAAAAGCAGCCAATTTTGTGTTTATTTATTAAGTGCCACCATTACCATCATACTACCGTGCAAGGCCCTTCGTGTCTCACTTCTAAGTCATGGTCAGTAAATAGTGGTGGCAGGAGCATGCGATCGGGAGTCAGAAGCCCCACGCGATAAAGCCCCATGTGCGTTTTGGATGCTACTTTAGGCAGATCCCTTTTTGCCATTTACTAATTTAGATGAGACGCTTGGGGACTCGTGGCCTCATCTAGAAACAAAGAGCTCGGACTTTAGGATTACCCACCAGTGCTATAACTAGCAATTGTGGCTTCCGGGGCAAATTCAATGTTCTTTCCAACCAACTTTAGACTGTTTCGGCTTCCAACTGTTGGAGTCCAAGTGTCCATCTGTACCCTAGCTCCAAGTACTGCGTGTCCTACCCCAGCTAAGAGGCTGATAATCTCCTTCCTTTAAGCTTTAAACACTAAATCACTTTATCTTGTCTATCAGAGATTAGTATTTTACTATCTGTCTCACAAATTGAAAGCCAGAGATAGCTAAGAACTCCTCTGTTCTTTCTGTGTTTCTCTCTTTACCTCTCTCTCTGGTTGAAGAAACTAAGGTAGAGGGAGATTAAATGGTTCAACCAAGGTCACTTAGGCAGTATTAGACACAGGATTTAAATTCAGGCCCTTTGACTCAAGATCACAGTGATCTTTCCACTGTGCCATACTTTAAATTGTAAGCTCCCTAAGAGCAGCCACTGCCTTTTTTTTAAGTCAGTGGTATCCCCAGTGCTTAGCACAGTGCCTAACACATAGTAGGCTCTTTATAAATGTTTGTTGGATTGGATACTACTTAGGGTTTTGGGGAGAGGGGAGTGTCAAGGAAATTCCAATTAGTACAGAGTAAAGTCCTAAACATTCAAGGTTTGGTTCAAGGTTCTCTTATTTGGGCACTGCCTGTACTTTCCTAATAATACTCAAAGAACCCTTCAAGTCAAATCAGGCCAGCTTTCTTCCTGCCCCTTAAATATATCCTGCTTATTCCCAAATTAAATGCCTTTCCTCATGATCCTGTCCCCCAGTACTCTCCACCTATTAGAATCTCACCCATTCTTCAAAGCTTGGTTCAAATTCAATCTCCTCTTTGAGGCTTTTCTAGACCACTACTCCTGCTCAGCTGCTAAGGTATAATCGGACAGATTGTGGGACTTGGGCCACAAGAGGAAGAGAGGTTAGAGATCTAGTTCAAGACTCCCATTTTATAGATGAGGGAAATGGTGGCTAAAAATGTCTCAGGCATGGAGGTGATAAAATATAGCAGGAGCCCTGGACTCAGGAAGACTTATCTTCCTGAGTTCACATCTGGCCTCAGACATGTACTAGCCACCCTGGTCAAGTCATTTAACCCTGTTTGCCTCAATTTCCTCTTAAGCCCTAAGGTGTTTTTAATATATATATATATATATGTATACATGTACACATATATACATACATATGTGGGTGCATGTATATGTATGCATGTATACACATATGAATATATACATGCATACACATATATACATGTATGTGTATGTGTATATATATATATATATATATATATATATATATACACACACACATACATATAGTATACTACGTCAGTTTTCTTCTCTCAAAAGGAAGGGCTGGATAAAATTGTCTCCAAAGCTCAACTATAAATACTACAAGCCTTCCACATTTTCTTTTGTATTCCCTTTTCCACCCTGCATGGTACTATATATTAGGATTCAATGAGATAATTTGTAAATGCAGCATTATCAACATACTACAGACTTAACATGTATTAAATGCTTTGCAAACTTTAAAGAGTTATCTAAATGCCAGCTATGATGGTGATGATGATGATGGTTTGTGTTCTAATATTTGCTAAATGGCTGTTTTGATCTTGACTTTTCTCCTTTCTTTCTTCGTTCCTTCCTTTGAAACCCACTTTTCAGAGTGTCCCAGACTCTCAGGGTCCCTGTTCTCTACTTTCGAGAGTGTAGAGAAGAGTAAATCCAGAGGAAACTGAATCTCAGGATTCTCCTCTCACTTGTCAAAACAATCCCAATATTGAATATAATTTTATCAATAAAACAAAGAGACAGGAGTATCTTCAGAGATCAGAAACCTAATACAGGTAATGGGCCTCTATAAAAGCCTCATGCCACACATCAAAACAGCCTGTGATAATTCTTTTCAATGTAAATGTAACTAGCTTTAAGTTCAACGGCTGAGAAGAGCAAATTGAGAAAAGACCTGAGGACCATATCCACGTAGGTAAGTGTAGCCTCCTAACACTTGGGCCACAAGAGGAAGAGAATTTAGAGATCTAGTTCAAGATTCCTGTTTTATAGATGAGGGAAATGGTGGCTAAAGATGTCTCAGGCATAAACCAATAACAAGTCTCCTTGTACAAGTGTGCTTTTTTCTGAAACAGACCTGGACCTGTAGTAACAAATGCATCAGAACCAAAATTTCTGAAGTTTGCTAATTAAGAAGCTGGGAAATATTGTCGACCAAAAGCAAAGGTGACTGGTTAAAAGCTAATTTACAGCTATTAGGTACAGAACAGTTAGAGAATTAACCAATTGGGACTGCAGTAGAAAGTCCCATTCCCCTTTCTGATGTGCTTCTAAGGAATGGCAAGATAATAAAGGAGGGAAAATCATGAAGAATTTGCATAGTCTACAGGTTGGTAGCTCTAAATTTTCCATAAGACAGAACTGTTTTACAACTGTCCAATGAAAGGATCGAGAAGACCAAAATGGAATTATAATACAAATTAAAAATGGAGATTAACTTGAGAATGAAGCTCCCTAAGGATAATGGTCACAATGTCAGGCCAATTTTGCAACTGCATACAAAAAGTTAAAAGCTCCACCACAGGAGCCTCCTGGCAATAGTCAAAAGAGAGTCTGGCCTCAGTCTACCTTTGATGAATGATGTTTGTGTTTCAGTTTCCTCTGGTGTTATTCAAAGCTTCTAGTAAGGTTTGGAGTTGCAAGGCAGCTTGATGTAGTGGAAAGGAAAACAGACCAGTATTCTAGTCCTACCTCTGTCATTATAACAAGGAATATGACCTTTCTTCATCTCTCTGGACCTCAGTTTCTTGACCTGTACAACAAGAGGGTTGAACTCTGTTACCTCTAAGATACATTGCAACTCTAAGCCCTATAAATTTAAATATATCTGTGAGTTCATCAGTCAGTCAATGTGTGGGATAAAGAGATCCCTGAATCAGTTACTCAGAGACATCTCAAGGTGAAAGTAGCAAAAGGTCTCTTTATTAGAATCTCACAAGAAACTGGGCAGTCCAACCACTGAACAAAAATTCCAGGGGGAAGGAGGCCGAGACCCCAGGGCAGAAGGGTTAATTTATGCTAGGCAGGGGGTGGGGGGTGGAGTTTGGGAGGGGTTAGGGAGGAGTTGGGGCTTAAAGGGACATGCACTTTCTATATTATCCGCGCAGACGCATTGCCCATAATTCACTGGGAAAAATCAGAGGGGAGGGGAGTGATTTTTGCCTTGACACATCACTGGGTAACTTCTGGTCAAGGATGAGTGACATAGGTCCAACTACGACTTATTGGGAGGATAGGCCTGGTTGTTTCAAGAGATGCCAAGTCTAGAAGCTAGACTGATTAGGCATTTCAGGAGGTCCCATCTTGGGAGGGAGTCATCTCTCTGATAGTGTTTTTCAAGGTTCCTAAGTGCAGCTGGCCACTAAGAACAATGGGGTCTCTAAACTAAGCATTTGTTGATTAAATCCTTGGACAATCTGTTCATGGGAAGCTATCTGGACAGGCTGGTAGCTCAGGAAAAAAACTTTCAGGCTGGGGGCAGGGGAGAGGCAGAGTTAAAGCCTTTATGGCTGAAGGAAAGTGTGACTTTCACAGCTTACTTGCACAGGCTCGTTACAAACTGATGTTACACACCTAGGTGCCCAAACACAAGTGAGATTTTACAAACTGAGGTTACAACAAAGCATCCCAGATCTTATCATTCCCCCTTAACAGGTAAGACACAAATTCATTTGGGGACAAGGGACAAAGGTCTCAGCTTCCCAAGCTGCTTCATGCTGAAAAAAAAGGTTGTAGTGCTGTCCCTGTCTCAAAAGGGGGCGTCCATCAGTCAAGGGGCAGGGGGCTGTAGCCAATGTCCAGAACTTAGCAGACACCAGATCCAAAGGGTGTTGGGCCTAAAAGATAAAATCTAGCAAAGTGAGTAAACAAACAAGAGCCTAAAAGAAGTAGAAAAATGACCTGAAGTAGAGTGAGTATGGGCTAGTATAATCCATTACTCAGACTGTTTAACTGTCCTTAATATTTCTACATGCTACATAGACTAGGTACCTCATAAGATATTCTCCACTAACATAACTGTAGACATTAAACAAAAGAGGTTTCTGACTTAAACCTCACAACTGAATAGCAGACATACATCCTTGTTTCACAAAGCTTGTCTATCCTCTAATTATATTCACTTTGGAAGAAAGGGATACTTCAGAAATTGAATCTTTTACATATACACTCAGTTACAAAATGTTAAC
>CM053586.1:78947332-78971172 GCA_028646515.1 Pseudochirops corinnae | reverse complement strand
ATCTGGTCCTGTTGCTTTCCTCAAAATTTTAGAATCAAGTTACAAATCTTTCTGCTTTCTAAAAATACTTCCTCATACACTCTCAACATACTTAAACCTTTCTGAAACTGATATCAATTATCTGGAGACAGGAGGGGCTTAGATAACCCTCATTTGTCCCCAAACCTTCTTATCTGTCTTTCCAAATCCCTCAAAACCATTATTCAGTTTATTCAGCTTTCCTTTACATTTGTTAACCACAAAACATGATGGTTCATATCTTTTACTGACTACTTGCTCTGATCATAGAAACTTGTTATAGAAGTGATAAGCAGGGACATATGACATTCCAAATATGACAGGATAAAACATCCTTGGCTCTGTTTAAATTCAGGTAAAGTCATAGATATCCATACATGCAGCATCGGTACCACCTCACAGTTAGACTCAGGAATAGGTGGAAAACATTCCTTTTCAAAGGAATTTCGTGGGTAAGCTGAGCCTGAAGGGGTCCCATCCTGGCTGAGGCTAAGATTGCCCCTTTGGCCTTTACCAGATGTAGACTTACATCTGTTAACAGTATAGGATCACACGCCCTCTGAGTAGCCTGTGGCCCTTGATGCAGGCACTGACTTATGCAGGCAACCATACCCAAATTCAAACTCTGAACAAAATTTAGTTATGGTCCTAAATGCCTTTTACCTCAAACAGCAAGTCTCATTAATCACAGCTTAGAGCCAGTTCTCTTATTTATTTATTTTCCTTATGGCCCCGAGGCCAAAGGCTCTATATACTTTAGCAAATGAGAGACCACACTTCGTCCTACACAGTCAATAAACTTTTATTAATTGCCTGTCATGTTTCAGGCACCTTACTGTCCTTAGCATAAGCACTCACACTAGGCTACTAGCCTCTCTGTGCCCAGCCTTACATGATTTTTGTCCATGTTCTCAAATAATTCAACAAATGGCCCCACCCATTATATTAGGGGTCTTCCTTTAATTATCCTGACATCCCAAGGGTGTCAGTGAAGTGTACAGCCAGCTGGTCATGACTCCTTTGTAACAAATGACTAGATCATCTTCTTTTTTGGGTAATATACGTCTTTGTACCATACTTTATACCACTTCTCCTTTGTCATTCTTTATTTGAAATGTGTTACAACCTGCCCATGCCTGTCATTCACCTCTCAGTGGCCCTCTGAGTGATCCTCAACTTCAGTTCTTTGGAGATGTGGTGTTCTAAGATGTGCAATCATACAGTATGTCCAGAAGAACACTGTTATTAAAAAGGTGGGTCTTTGTATCAAGGAAAACCATGGAGTCAGTTCAAACAAACAAACAAAAAAACACCTTTGTAATTTCCCCAAGGCAATCAATCCACCTAGCTTTTCTCCTCCAGTTTAATTCTTATCTTCTAATTTTACATTTTTCTCTATTTGATTTTGATTTTAATATTTTTTGTTGTCTCAGAGTCACTAATTTCTATTTCATCTATTCTGTTTTTAGGTAGTTTGTTACCAGGGTGAGGTTTAGCTTGTATTAAGCTGTTGAATTTTTGGTGGTGGTCATTACTGTTCTCTGAGTCTCTCCTCCATAGCACTCATTTATTTTATAATATCATATTTTCCCTCTTCTTTGAATTCCTGTACCATTTCTTCTAGGAATTCTAATTATTCTTGTGAGACAGCTGTCTTTTTTCTTTGATGTATTGATTATTGGTGTTTTTGAATGACTTTCTTCCTTTGGGTTTGTGTTTTTTTCTTTGGTTTTTCCTATGTGGCTAGTTAGGTCAAACTCTTATGTGATTATTTCTCTCATTCAGAAGGTTCTTCACTGCTCCTGGGTTTGATTCAAACAGCATAATATCATTTGCGAATGGTAGGATCTGTAGTACCTCACTTTCTACGTGGAATATAGCCTATATATGCTACTTAAGTCTGTTGGGGCACTGTGCTTTCCCTCTGGCTAATACCAAGTTTTATATATTTATGGCCACCCAGGCTCTATGGAGAAGTAGGATGATATAACACATAGAATGCTGGACCCGGAGTCACGAAATTCTGCGTCTCAATCCTCCTTCAGACATTTATTATCCATGTGATCATGTGTAAATCACTTAACCTCAATCTGCCTCAATTTCTCCAGCTGTGAAATGAGAATAGGAACAGCGCACACCTCACAGGGTAGGAGGTAAGAATCAAATAAAGTTGATATTTATAAAGTGATTATCACAGTGCTGGGCACACAGTAGGTGCTTTATAAATACTTATGCCTGCTAAGACTCTGTTTCCTAATCTGTAAAAGAAGACGATAAGCACCTACCTCATGGGTTTATTGCAAGACCCAAACAAGAAAATGTCTATAAAGTGATTTGCAAAATCTAAAAGTACTGCATTAATATTAGCTCTAATTGGTAGGTGCTAATGATATTTCAGGGCAGGTAGGTAATGCAGTGGAAAGAGCACAGGGCCTGGAATCAGGAAGATTCGTCTTTGTGAGTTCATTCAGATCTGACCTTAGACACTCACTAGCTCTGTGACCCTGGGGAAGTCACTTAACCCTGTTTGCCTCAATTCCTCAGCTGTAAAATAAGCTGGAGAAGGAAATGGCAAACCACTCCAGTATCTTTGCTAAGAAAACCCCAAATGGGGTCATGAAGAATCAGACATAATTGAAACAACTGAACAATAACAATAATGATGTTTCATGTTTGTATATTACACTGAAAAGTAATTTCTTTGCACAATCCTGTGAGATAAGGTGCTCAATATTTTCATTTTACATAGGAGAATACTGAGGTTAAGAGAGTCTAATAACCTTTTCAAGGTCACACGTCTTGTATACGGCAGTAGCAGGTTAAAATCCTCAGAATCCCCAGATTCCTGGAAGCCTTGGCTCTGGAGCCACCTTCTATGCGAAGGGAAGCCTTGCTCAATCTCCATGGTGATTAGTATTTTCTCTCTCCTCAAAGTATCTTAAACATACTTATCTGTGTATTTGGGTATCTGCAGTCTGACTTCTCCATGTTGGTTCTTTGGTTCAACAAACATTTATTGTTCCTCTTTTGCAGACCTTTTTTTTCCCCCAAAACTGTGCTTCTTCCATGAGAGAGAAGAAAACTAAAAAAAAAAAATTTCCCAAATTATTGGACTTTTAAATCCAACTCCTGCTTAAGTACATCCACACTTTCAGTGATTAAAAAAAAGGTCAACTAAAAGTCCACAACAGTAAGACTATCACTATGAATTTGACCCGACTAACAGTGAATACAGTCCAGCAACAATTTAATGTTCCATGCACGAAGGTCAGATGTAAGTCTGTGCATGTTGTATCTCTAGGAACAGTTAAGGTTGAGGTCAAGACGTTCCCAGGGGAACGTGCCCTTTTCATTCTTTCATTTCTTAGGGCCACAGTGGTACAGAGCTGCCTCTACTTGACCTGCTTTTTTGATGTTAACTATCCCTGAAATATAGGCCTGAATGGGTCTTATATCATCCTTATGAAGTTGATAGAAAGTACACCAATCCCCATTTTCTTACCCAAAGCTAGAGAATTTGCTCAAATTAATTTTGTTGTTGTTCAGTCACATCTGATTCTTCGTGACCCCATTTGGGGTTTTCTTGGCAAAGATACTGGAGTGGTTTGTCATTTCCTTCTCTGGCTCATTTTACAGATGAGGAAACTGAGGCAAATAAGGTTAAGTGACCTGCCCAGGGTCACAGAGCTACTAAGTGTTTGAGGCCAGATTTGAACTCAGGTAGATAAGTCTCCCTGACTCCAAATCTGGCACTCTATCCACTGAGCCATGTAGCTACCTAAATTAATAAAGAAAGCTAATGTCAGAGATGGGGAGAGCCTAAAATTCCTGTATCTAACATTCTAACATACATGAATATAAAAAAAAATGAAGTGAAAGGCAAAGTAGTATAATGGAGATATAGTCAGGCTTGGAATCCCAGAAAGACCTGGGTTCAAACCCTGACTCTCATACATACCAGCTACATGACCATGGCCTTTCAATGCCCTGAAGAACTCTTAAAGACTATAAATAAAAAAATTAACTGACCATCTCAGTACAAGAAGGAGTGTTCATTCCATAAAATCCTAAATCTGGATCAATTCATTTCCCCTCTACCCCCAACCTTGAAAATTTTTTTCTGGACAAAAAAGTATAAAATTAACTATTTTTAAAAAATTATTTTTCCATATACAGCTTTCAAGTATTCTATAGACTTAACAGTTTGTTTATTGATTGCTACTAACTTTGTCAGCATGATTTGGGTTTGAGGCTCAGTGCCCCAGGTAGTAACCACCACTCCACCCCACCCCCCAAAAAAAGCTACCATGAAAATTTTGTCATTTATTTCCAGTATAGGATCAAAGATCAAAGATGAGGCCACAGAGATTATTTTATTGTTGTTTGGTTGGTTGGTTTTGGAGAGGGGAAGGCAAGGCAATTGAGGTTAAATGACTTGGCCAAGGTCACATAGCTAGTGTGTCAAGTGTCTGAGGCCAGTATTCTTGACTCCAGGGCCGGTGCTCTATTCACTGTGCCTCCTAGCTGCCCCATCAGAGATTATTTTTAAAAAACCTATGCCATCAAAATCCTATTGCTCCTTAGTCATCTCGGTCTGCTATATCTTTCTTGGTACTTTATTAGATGTTCTAGGGTTGACTAAGCAGGTAACATCACCCTTCTGCCTGCTCCCTCACTTACTATATTTTATGAAGAATATGGCTATCAACAACTTAGGCTTCAAATTTTATTCCTTCTTTATGGAGATCATACATGAATATTTCTTTTGGACATAGTATAGGTTGAGAATAGCACAAAAATAACTTTGAGCTACTTTTCACAGTTGCTTAGATGAGACAAATATTTATGAAACAGGGAGGTAGGTTGGAAAAAGAATCCGCCATCCAACATTATCTTACAGAACAGGCCTTAAGATAAAGGGAGTTGAGGCAAATGACTCAGATCCATGTTTTGCAAGAATATATAGTCAAACAAATCATCAACATTTCTCTATGCTGCCAAAAAAATGTAGCAGAAAGAGATGTAAAGAGAAATCCCATTTAAAATAACTACAAACAGTATAAAAAGCTTGGGAGTCTACCGGCCAAGACATACACAGGAACTATTTGAACATAATTACAAAACACTCTACGCAAATAAAGACATCTAAAATTGGAGAAATTTTGATAGCTAGTGCATAGCTTAATTAATATACTAAAATTGACAATGTTATCCAAATTAATTTACTTATTCAATGCCAAACCAATAAAACTACCAAAGAATTATTTTATATAGTTAGAAAAAAAGCAATAAAATTCATCTCAAGGAATAAAAGGTGAAGAATATCAAGGGAATTAATGAAAAAAATAGGAAGGAAGAGGACCTAGCAATACCAGATCTCAAATTATACTTCAAAGCTATAATCATGAAAATAATTTGCTACTGGTTAAGAAATAGAGAACTTTATCAGTGGAACATAGCTATATAGATATAACAGATACATAGATATGTCTATGTAACTATATATTGATCATGTTAAACATTGTATTTATATATGCATACACACATATACTGAGCACAATAGTTCTAGTGTCTGATGAATCCCAAGATCCCAGCAATTGGGGTAAGACTTTACTATTTGACAAAAGCTGCTGGCAAAACCAAAAAGCAGTCAGACAGAAAGTAGGTACAAACGAACATCTCACACCATACACCAACACAAGCTCAAAGGGTTATATAATTTAGACATAAAGTGTGGCATCTTAAGCAAACTAGATGGGAAAAAGTTACCTGTCAGAACAATGGATAGGAGAGTTCATGACCAAACAAGAAGTGGAGAGGTTCACTGGAGGTAAAATAGAAAATTTTGATTATATAAAATTTTAAAAGTTTGTATACAAGCAAAATCAATTTAACTATAAAGTTAGAAAGTTAGGGAAAAATCTTTGCCTCAAGTTTCTCTCACAAAGATTTCATTTCTGAGATGTATAGGGACTTGAAGGCAAATTTATAACAATAAAAACCATTCCATAATTGATAAATAATAAAGGGATATAAATAAACATTTTCAGAGGAAGAAATCCAAACTGTCAACAGCTATATAAAAAAAATGCTCTAAGTCACAAACAATTAGAGAAATTCAAATTACAATAACTTTGAGGTTCTGTTTCATACTTGTTAGATTGACAAAGATTACCAAAAAAAAGAAAATGACTAATACTGGAAGGACTAAGGGAAAACAGATATATTAATGCACAGTTGATGGAACTGTGAATCAGTCTAGCCATTCTGGAAAGCAATTTGGAACTATTCCCAGAAAGCTATTAAACTGTATATTCCCTTTGTCCCAGTGATACCACTATTAGGTCTCTATGCCAAAGAGGTCGAAGAAATAAGAAAGGAGCCCACATGTACAAAAATATTTAGATTAGCTCTTTTTGTGGTGACAAAGAAATGGAAACTGAGGGGGTGCCCATCAATTGGGGAATAGTTGAACAAATTAAGGCATATAAATACCTTATATAAATGCTACATGTAAATATGCATATTTAAAATATATTTAAAAATCATCTGCATAGAGATGATAATTGAAACCATGGGAATTGATGAGATCACCAAATGTGATAGTATAGAAAGAGAAGGCAGTCCAGGATAGACTATTGGGAAATAATGGGCATGATCTTAGTGGTCAGAAATGGTTCTTCTTGGAGAAGAACCAGTAGAGAACAGAATCTCAAAATACAGAGGAGAGATTACCTACCAGTTGCAGCTTATCTGCCACTTATAGTTAAGTATTGCTTCAGTTTGGAGGATATATAAGAGGGACCTAAATGGGTCTTAGATCGTGGAGTAAAAGGAGTGACCCATTCCTAAAATCAAAGCTGAAAGGGAATCCTCTCCCACAGGAGTAGAAACTGTGAGGCTAAGTGACAAGAAAGGATTAGATTGTGTCAACTCATTAAAAAAAATTAACATCTTCTCCTCTCCTGTTCTCATCTGTTGCCCAGAAATCTGGGGTTCTGGAAGCCTTACTCTGGTCCTGGTATTACTATCACTCCTGATCAATGCTATAACTTGTAAATAAGTTTGGAGAAAAATAAAGACAGTATTATTAAATAAATACTTTAAGATAATAATTTGTGTAAAACTCATAATTTTAAAATTATGGCATTTAAAGGCATTTAAAAATGCCTTCACATTTATTATGTCATTTTATCCTTACAACAACCCTATAAGGTAGGTAGGTCAGGTACTTTTATCCCCAAGGAGGAAACAAAAAGAGAGATCTGCCTAAGGTTACATAGCTAGTTAATGGCAGAGCTGGAAATAGGAGTGAGGTCTTCTGACTCTCCATCTTGCAGTTCCTTGATGAGCTGTTGTCAGCCAGGAGAGGAACAAATTAACTAGCTTTGTGAACTTGAAAAAGTTACTGTACTTCTTTCTTGCTGGAAAGGACCACAGAAGTCATCCAGTCCAAAGTCTTCAGTTTACAGGGGAAGAAGCTGAGCATTAAAAAGATGAAATAGGAGTAGCTCGGTGGCACAGTGGATAGAGCAATGGTTCTGGAGTCAGGAGGATATGAGGTCAGATCTAGACTCAGCCACTTACTAGCTGTGTGACCCTGATCAAGTCACTTAACCCTGATTGCTTTAAAAAAAAAAAGAAAGAGATGAAATGATGTGCCTGAAGTCACTCAGGTAGCGAGTGTGTCAGAGATAGCATTTAAACTGATATCCTCTGACTCTAGAGGCAATGTTATTTCCACTGTACCATGTGTAAATTAAAGGAATTGAACTAGATAATTTCTAAGGTATTCTTCTTATCTAAAATTCAGAGATTCTAAGTTAGTAATATGCTTCCTTTGGAATAAAAGCTTAGATTCATTTTATTTCCAGACAGAATTGAGACAGTACCTTTTTTTTTTTGTAAGTATAAACCACTATATATTTATTTATATATTATATATTTGTGTGCTTATATTTTTCTATTTAATCATCAATAGACGAGATCTGGTGAACGATGTACCTTTAAACACTAGTGGAATTTTCTAAAGATTGGTGGAAGACAGAAAAATCCCTTAAGTGTCTTCCCTATTAAAGGAATAGGGGACTAGCCCATTATAGTGAGCTACAACTAGAGCTGGTATGCTTTTCTGTACTGTGGAACAAAAATATGTTTGCTATAAATATATTTCTTTGATTCATATTTTCTATCATGTGATCCTCTAGGCCCACAAACTGTTTATATTACACTATTATGCTATCATATGACATTTTGCCATATTATGTTATATTCTTGTAATTTTTTTGTTAATAAATAAGGCAAAATTAGGTCTTAGAGTAAGTGAGACCCAAGTTCAAATCCTACCTCTGACAATTATTATTTATGTGACCATGGACAAGTCACAACCTCCCATTGCTAAGGAAGTTTAAAAAAATTTAGTATTTTAATTTTTTTCAATTAGCAAGCATTTAAAAAAATTAATTTGTCCCCCCTATTACTTCTGCTCCCACCCTTACAAAAAATAAAGGTCCTTGGTATATAGCTACATACCCAGGAAAAACAAATTCTCATGTTAGCCAAGTCCAAAAATGTTTGTCTATCTGCATTTTAAATTCATTAATTCTGTCAGAATTTGAGTGGTTATTTCATCTTTATTCTTTTGCACTTACAGTTTAATTATCTTGTTAACCAGAGTTTAGAAAATTTTCAAAGTTGTATTTTACTTTGTTTTGCATCGGTATATAAAAATCTGTTTCCTGTGAAATTATCATTTCATCTTTTCTTATAGTACAAAAAATATTCTATTACATTCATACATCATAGTTTGTCTAGCTATTCTTCAAAAGGGGGCTATCCCCACCCCTTTTAGTTTTCACTTTTTGGCTATTACAAAAAGAATAGGTATAAATACTTTCTAATATAAAGATCCCTTTCTTCTTTCTTTGATTTTATTGGAATATAGGCCTAATAGTGATATAGCTGGGGCAAAGTGTGTGTACAGTACGATAATTTTCTGGGCATAGTCCAAATTGCTTTCCAGAAGGGCTGAATCAATTTAAATCTCACCAACAGAGCACAGCTTTTCCATTTGGACAACGTGCCAGGCCAAGAAGTTAAAAAAGATGAGGATAGCAGGCTGTATTGCCTTTGGGAAATCATGCAGTCTCTAATGATCTTAAGCTTGTCCCTGAAACAAAGTCCTGTCTAATGACAATATTCTTCCAGTGATGCTGTATGACTATAAGTGATGGGTCACCATGGGCTCCAAAGAATTAAAGTTCTTGGGCAGTCAGTTGATCAGCAAGCAATTATTAAGTGTTTATGGTATGCCAGGCATTGTGCTAAGCCCTGGGAATATAAAGAGAGGTAAAAACATGGCCCCTGCCCTTTAGGAACTCACTCTACTGGGGAAGATGACATAGAGAAAATTGTACATGAAAGATACATGTAATATAAATGGAAAGTAATCTCTGAGAGAGGGAGAAATGCCAGGAAGTCTTCTGTAGGAAATGGGATTTCTGATCAATCTTGAAGGAACTCAGAGAAGCCAGAGACTCAGGTAAGTAGGGAGAGTATTCCAGGTATGGTAGATCACCAGTGCAAAGGCACATAGTCAAGAGATGGGAAGTAGTACTTACTCACCCCTCTCCTAACTTAACCTGTCACTACTCTGTTTAAGATATATCTATATCTGATAGTTCTCTGTGTAAATAACAATTTGCTTGTAGCTTTGAAAGAGGGCATTTTGTTTGAAGGTGAATTTTATTCTAATCAGATAATATAAGAGAAGTAGCCCAATGTAATAACACAAACACTGGATTTGGAGTCTAAGCACCTGAACTTGAATCCTAACTCTATTACTTACCACCTGTTTGAACCTGAGAAAGTTACTAAACTTTACAAGGTTGGTGTTTTCTTACTGGTAAAATGATAATTGGACTAAATGATCTTAAAGGTCCCATTCAACTCTTGTACCTATGAAACAAGGTCTTATGAAAGGTACAAGTAATCAGAATAATAAAATATACTGTTTGATAAACTGAGATCAAAGTGGTAGATAGACTTAACCACCAGGTGGCACTGCTAACCACTATCTTGCTTCTGCTCAGTTATTAGCATCTAGACCTGGGCATTCCTATGCTCTACCACGCAGTTATGTGTATTTCCCCTGGGCCCAAGTCCTGAACTTACGGTTTTCTGAGGATAGTTCCCCCTTTCTCTTTGGGGTAGTGAGGATGGACTGTGGTGGGGGGGATGTATTGTTGATGTTGTTGTTGTTCAGTTGTGTTTGACTCTTTGTGAGCCCATATGGGCTTTTCTTGGCAAAGATAACAGGGTGGTTTGCCATTTTCTTCTCCAGGGAATTAAGGCAAACCAAGGTTAAATGACTTGCCTGGGGTCACAAAGCTAGTAAGTGTTTGAGGTTGGATTTGAATTTAGGTCTTCCTAACTTCAGGCCCACCACTCCATTTAGGTCATCTAGCTGACTCTGGATTATTGCAGATTTACCCAGTTAGAAACCAATGCTCAAGTTCCCACCTCTGGCAAGCCCTACCTCTTCCCCGAATTTGTTACACATCTTTTAGTTCTTATTGTGACCTGAGCACAATGGAGTTAATTCTCCATAGAATCAGGCCAACAGGCTTGATTGCATATGGTGCTTCAGTTCCTGGCATAAAATCAATAAGCAAATAAACAGGATATAACACAAGTAACACAATGGATAATAAAACCTAAGATTCAGAACTGGAAAGGACCTCCTTAAAAGCCACTGCATCCAAACCTATCATTTCATAGGAGAAAAAATGGAGGCTGAGATGGGACAAATGACTTATCAAAGCTTAGACAACTAGTTAAGTATCTGAGGCAGGATGCAAACATGTTTTTCGCTTAATTCAGTCATTTTTCCATTGTGTCCAACTCTTTATGACTCCATTTGGGCTTTTCCTTGGCAAAGATGCTGGAGTGGTTTGCCGTTTCCTTCTCCAGCTCATTCTACAGATGAGGAAACTAAGGCAAATGGGGTTAAGTGACTTGCCCAGGGTCACACTATTAGTAAGTGTCTGAGGTCAGATTTAAACTCAGGAAGGTGAGTCTTTCTGACTCCAGGCCCAGGCTTTATCCATTGTACCACCTACCTGTCCTTTATCTACTAAGTTAGTGTATCTCCCAGGGAGCAGGCAGTTCCCAGTTAGTGTAGTAGTTACTCCAAATCCAAGAGTACAAAGGAATGTGAAATCAACTTGCCTACCCCATCTTTAGGACAGAGTTTTTGTGATTTTCATTTGCACCAAATTTAAAATGGCACCAATATTCACCTTAGAGGAGTAATTACATTAGTGATTTTCATTTAGCACCTATGATTGATTAGTTATACAGTATGAGTGCTAACTTGGCTGAATTTCCAGGCATGGGTCTATGTTTTTTTGTTGTTGCATCTCTGATCAACAGGATGGTTTGAGAATATGGGCCTATCATGTACCACAGTTGCTCAGCAATTAAAAGGGCTGCCAGTGAGGTGTGGTAAGCCTAGCAGGACTGCCCATAAAAGCTACCATATAGTTCCTACCCATTACTGGTTAACACTCTTGAGAACAAGTCATCTCAATCTTGAGTGTTTGGTAGCAACTGAGAATTTTCTAAAACCTGTTATCTATGATAACAGCCTGTATAGCTACCAATATCAAACCTCTCCCTAGAATAGTGGTTCTCAACCTGTGGGTCATGGGGTCGAATGACCCTTTCACAGGGGTCACAGGGGTCACCTAAGACCATCAGAAAACACATATTTCTGATAGTCTTAGGAACTGAGACGCCACTCCTCTATCTGTCTCTAGGCAGGTCTGCCTACATGCAGATATGCCTACATACAAGTATTACGGGGTCGCGGCATCAGGAAGGTTGAGAACCACTGGTCTAGAGTAAGAGCAAGACCACAGATTTCTGTATGAGACAGTATACTCTGAAGTCCAACTTTTAGCCACAAGCAGTAGGAATAGCATAAGGAGAAACCATAAGGACAGCCATAGTGATGAATTAACTAATAGTTAGCCAAAAGTAAGGAGGCCCTAAAAGTATAGAGTCATAAAGGTGATTGCATAGTATGGGTAGAGATGGGGGAGAGAAAACGGGGGAGAGAAGAAGGGCCAAAGATAAACTTCATCTGCTTCATAATCTTGCCTATAGATAGAGCTTTCTCTAATGTGCAAGTTGAGGTCCAGCTGTAGAGAAGGAATATTTGTGAGAAGAGTAAAGATAATAGAATTTTAGATCTGTATGATCTTAAAATTAAGTTAAATTAAAACTCAAGAGGTCTAATTAAGGTAGAATCTCTTGCTTCCAGGGGAAAAAATGGAGTAAACTTAAACTGTATAATGCCAATGATTATATATAGTATTGTGTATATAGTGAACTGTCCTTTTTTGGGCCAGATATATGATTTAATACTAGTTGAAGCTCCCTCTATCAATGAAGGGCCTGCTGTGCAACCTAGTCTTAGAGAGTTGTCTGGGGGACTAAAGGGTGAAGTACCTGGTGTCATATTGCCAGTATGCATTAAGGTAGAACTTGAACCCAGCTCTTCTTCACTGGGAGGCCAGTTCTCCACTATGCCATGCAGTGATATTAGGCTAACCAATGAGGCTTCTTTATAGACCATCTTATAGTAGATTTCTACTGTAAGCGGTTATTTGAGGCACTGTGTAGCCAATAAGATTTACTAGTAAGCCATGTTATATTGTTTCACTAAAATATCATATGGTAGTTCAATAGGCTTACTTATCAACCATTATTTAACACTTTGGTACTTAAAAAGGATCAATGACTACATCAGTGTGGGTAATATCTGTAATGCCAAGGCAAAGGCAACTTCCAAGGTTCAGAATACCAGCATAGTAACTCTATTTATTCAGTGATAGATTAAGGTAAAACATTCACAGAAAATCAAAATATAGCATGACTCAATAATTTTGGAAGTCCTCAATTCAGTTGCAAAGTACCAAGGTCCAAGTATCCCCCTGGGCAGTACATTAGTCAAAGTATACCACCCCTGGGCAGTACATTCATTTAGACAGTCAACAAAGTCTCTCTTCTCAAATGGAGATTAGTTTACAATCATCAACAAAGTACATTCATTTGGTCAGTCACAGAGCGCAAAAAGTCAAAAGTTTCCCACCCCTGGATCACAACTGAATTACAATACCATCCATTAACTCCAAGTACTTTCTCAAAAAGGGCAGAAGAGCACACAAGGCCATCCACCCTTAAGCTACAACAAGGTTAAGATATCATCACAGCACTTAATACCCAAGGAGAGGTCTTTTCTTCACCTTGACATAAGGCAAGTTCTCAGCAATCTCTGTTCCTGGCGAGACAAAGCTTAACAAAGCCACAATGCACATTGCCAGTGTCCCCATCAATCCACTCTCTGCCTGCAGAACAGTCCCAGAAGCCTTGAAAACATCAGCAAGACTCTCTTCCAGGATTTCTGTACACATACAACAAGAAAATCCTTCTTTGGGGTTTCTGAACCAACAACAAGATTCCAGGACATCTGCAACAACAATACTGTCCTTCACCAGCAGATGAATCTGGTAAAACAACATCAAAACAGACAGACAAAATACTGGCATCATAGCCATGCCTCCTCAGTCCTTGGCAGCTCTGGGTGGCAATTCTCAAAAGTCCTGGGCAGCTCCAACTGGCCCTCAGCAGTCCCCTCTCAGCAACTCTGGCCCCCAGCAATCTCCTCTCTCTCTCTGCCTCCATGATATTGCTCCCCAAAAGTCCTTCTGGCCTCTCTCTGCTTGGGCCTTCTCTCTGCTTGCGCCTCTCTCTAAATCCAGGACACCAGCTCCTCCCGGTTCAGCCCTTTCTTTTCATGTCAACCAGTCCATCCCACAAGTGGGATTCACAAGCTCTGGGTTTCAACACTCAACCCGAAAACCAAGCTAATACAGGGGGATCTTTAAATTCCATTATCATTATACTATCTCCAACAATATAGGTCATAGCTTGTCGATGGCTGCCCTTCCTGCCTGATTTGTCCACATAAATCACCATAAAAGTGCCATTTAAACTGTGAAAGAATTATTGAATAAGGCATTCAAATGCATTTTACATATTACGAGTCTTTCAGGGCTATACATTCAGAAACAAGGCATCTTAGAAAAATTTATGCAATGATAATAACATTATAGAGAAAGAAAATTTTGAACGATTTGAGAACTCTGATCAATGCAATGAAACCACAAATCCAAAAGAATGAAGATGAAACATGCCATTCATCTACTGCCAGAGAGGTGGTAGACTAAAAATGCTTAAAAAGACATCCATTTTTGGATAGGGCCAATGTGGGAGTTTGTTTTGCCAGATTGTGCTTCTAGGTATTGCATGCTTGATTTTTCAGTCTTCTCTTTCTTCTCTTCCTCCTCCTCCCCCTCTCCTTCTCCTTTCTCTTCCTCCTTCTTTGGGAATAGGTAGAGGTGGGGTAGTAGGTCAGAATGATTAGTGTGAAAGAAAAATAACAAAAAAGGCTCAAAGGATACTTATGCTCACACACTTGCAAAAATGAATGGTGAAAATGCATTGGATTATCTTGGTATTAAAAAAAGTATTTCAAAGCACTACCTTAATGGAGTGGGATTGCTATTGCTATCATCATTATTATAATTATTAGGAAAGAAGGAGGAGAATTTATGAGAAAATGTGTCAATTGCACAGAATTTAAAGAGGACACCACTTGTATTTTTAAATCATTGCATTGCTAAGGCACATATGTTGTGGAGTAATATAAAATAAATATAAAATAAAATAGAGTAAATAAGACATTTTACATTAAAGTCTCTGTATCTATAAGTCATATACATGTCTGAGGTGTTCTCGAATTGCACATTTCTGTAACCTGTCTAGCTCAATATTGCTAGGATATGATTAATTCTTATATTTTGAGCTGAGTTGTCAGTGCTGTTGAATGAAAACCAGAGCTATAGAATTTACAGCCACTTAAAAATGTCACAAAAAAGGAAGTATGACTGAGATGCCCTAGAAAACCAGGAGTTCTAAATGAATCCTTTATTTTTCTTTACAAATCCTTTAAAAATTCAGATTGTATTCAATTACATGAGATGCTTGTAAAGAGTAAAGTATCAGGCATTCAGTCCTGAGTTTTCATATATCTGGTTACTATTTCTTTTATTTTTTCAAGACCTGAGAAGGAAGATTATTTGGAGTAAAATGTTGTAACTGGTACAACCTTACTTAAAAGAAGAAAACAAAGCCTTTTACTAGAATGCAGTGAGCCAGATCCAACATTAGAAGGCAGTACAAATACTAGAAGGAAATGAACCATATCCTCTTCAGGCCCATGACCTGGCATGGAAGAGACTGGTCACTCCGGTTCATATATGTAGCTGTTACCAGGCTTAATCTGCTGTGAGTTCATTACATTACTAATGAATGAATTGACATAGTACATCATAAGAACTCATTAAGGCAGGAATAATGATTAATGACACTTAGATAACCCTGTAAAGGTTGCAAAGGCTTTACGCGTAGCCTTGCATGTGATCCTCTAACAGCCCTGAGAGGTAGGTGCTATAAGTACTTGTAACCTACCTAGGCTGGGCAAAAGCCTCTGGTCCTGCCCACAAACCTTTGGAACAGGGAGTGAAAATGGAAAAAAAAAAAAAAAAAAAAAAGGTAAAAGCTGGGTTAGTTAAAAGAGGATTGAGTGGGACAAGTGAAAATATTCTCATAAAGTAAAGGAGACAATCACCAAACTTGAGCTGGGCTTTAGTCTTGAAAAGCTCAAATTTTATTTTTCCATAATGTGTCTGCCCGGGGCCTGTCTTTGGCAAAAAAGAAAAGCAACAAGTGATCTATAAATCGCCTTTTTGCAACAAATAATATGTCTGCCAGGTGTTTCTGTAAATTGTCTGCTTTTTGGTAAACAAGAAAAAAAATATGTAATCTGTGATAAATTTACTTCTGATAAATAATTTTGTATTGGGTAAAAGGCTTGTAAGGACATACCTTCCCACCAATGGGAATAAAGGTCCGTTTACTGGGGAGAGATTTGGAATTTTTTTTTTGTTTGTGCTAGAATTGTCCTAGAATTGTTTGTGCTAGGGTATAAAGCTGCTTGTTTGATTTTGTATTTTGCCTCCCTACACTGGTGTATATTCTGGGTAGGTGATGCCCAACTTTCGCGAGACTTATATGGGAATAAATAGCTTCTGTTTCTACCTGGAGAAACCTCTGTGCTTTATTTGAGTAAGGGTCTTTTGGTTCTTTATCCCACACAGGATCAAGAAAGTTAGCGGACAGACTAGAAGAAATGGCACCTTACTAAGAGCAGCATGGGCAGTCTTCCTTTCTGGTTACTTCAGCAGTACTAGAAGGACCCAGCCTATTTATGCTCTTTCAGGGGTATGCAGAAGCCAGCTCATAGCATCTTCCCAGCAGATTGTTAAAATTTCAGCGCGCCTTCACACCTGGGAAGTCAGCTTGATTTACTGTTTTGTTGAATGTCTACATGGGAAAGACTGTCCCCAACAGGTAGCACAGAGGTGTTGTTATCTGTCTTGAAGGGTGGTAGAATAGACATCTCTACCCTCTTTTCCTCCCTCCCTTCTCCAAAGGACACTAATTCCTTCCAGAAAGGGCAGCAAGAGGTTGGGTTTGGAGGTCACCCTGCTGTCCTGAGAGAGAGAGGATATTGGGCTAGAATTATATATATATATCTGTTCCCTTAATTTTATTGTTAATCTAGGGGATATGATCAGGTTCAAGCTAACTTCTGATTGCCGTATCATTATTTGGAGTGAAGCAAAGACCCCAAGCTTTATATCCAAGGCTTGATCCTTTTTCCCCACCAATACCAGTTCCACAATGAACACACCTAGCAAATAGCCAAGAAACCTGATGTATTCAGATGCTAATGAAACAAATCAAAGAAGGTAGACATAGAATATATGTGAAGGTAGTATTATATTAAGAGCAAGGTTATTCAATTCAGGAGAGAGAAAGAGAGAGAGAGAGAGAGAGAGAGAGAGAGAGAGAGTCTTAGATCTCACTCAAAAGGAAACTCTGAAATCTCTAGTGTCGTAAACTGGGGATAGGGACATAATGGGAGACTCTCAGCTCCTCTCACATCTTCCCAGAGTGTTTTCCTTCAGCAACCTCAAGTGGGGTTGGCCTTTTCCATCCACCTTCTCAAAGCTGGAAGCCAGGAGCACCTGTAGTGACTTGAAGAAAGTTCAAAGGAAAACTAAAGACTGGAGATCTCCCACTCTTGCCAATTCCACCCTGCTCTTCACTGAGGACAGAACATTCATTTCTACCAATGAAGGGAGACTCCCATATTAATGTGCTTTGGGACTGAGGTTACATATAGACTTAAGAAAGTGATGGGGAAAATGTTAGTAATACAAATTAAACATGAAAGTGTGTTGCTTTCCCTTTGTTTACAGAGAGCCAATTAAACTTTTACCAACATAGTCCTGCCTTTAGAGGAAATCTCCTTCTCCCATCATATTTGCTAGTGTAAAAGGGAATAGAGGCACAGCTAAATGAACTGAGAAAGCACCAGGGATGAGGATTAGAGGGATGTTGCCTGGAGGAGGGATCAGACCCTTTTGCAGAATGCCAGAGAAGCCAGAGAGTGAGATCAATAAGAGTTCCGAGTTCCTGAGTCATTTCCAGAGAGGGGACACTGACCTTCTAGGCTAGGAGGAAGTACTAAGATCTTGGGTTTGGGATTCACTTGCTGAGGAGGAGGTTGGGCTCCATCATGAATGAGATCACTGGCTGTGACATGTGGTCAAAGATGCATTTATTTATATTCATTGATAATATGATTAGAGAGTTGTGTGAAGTTAATGCCTTTGTTAATGACTTGGAATGAAACTCACTTGAACCTGGACAAGCTTTACTGGAGTAGGCTGAAGTCTAAGCTCTGATCTGATTGAAAACATATCAGACCTTTAGACTAATGAGACAAGTATCAACACATACACAGAAGGGATAGAATTAATGAAAGAGAGGCCACCATCTCTTTGAGAGTCCAAGGGAGCTAGAC
The DNA here is from genome assembly GCA_028646515.1 of Pseudochirops corinnae. Lineage (NCBI taxonomy): Eukaryota > Metazoa > Chordata > Mammalia > Diprotodontia > Pseudocheiridae > Pseudochirops > Pseudochirops corinnae. The sequence goes on along the minus strand of CM053586.1, from coordinate 78,953,093 downwards.
CGTTCTCCAGAACGTTTGGACTTGGTTGGTGGCCTTAATCATTAGGGACGAAGGCTGAGTTGACATCATTTGGTCTCAGTCACTGAGTAGGATCAAATGACTGGTCTCAGCATCTCCAGTGTCTAAATGAACCAGAAGAGGCACAGATGTGCAATGTTAAGTGTCTGCAAATGCTGCCTTTGGAACTGACAGCAAACATTCTCATTCTTAGAAAGATCATTCACGTACTTGATATCACACCAGTGGCTGAGATAATTTACTTTGATGTTTTCAGTTTCCCTAAAAGGACCTCATACTTGTTCAGTTTTATCAACCAAGATTTTTTTGATGTTTTACTGAGTAAGATAGCTAGATCAAAACTTCATTTTGTTAGTAGTTTATATCAAACGGCACTATCTGTAATTGAATATTAGGTCTGTTTTGTGACTGTCGCAGAACTTTCTCTAAGATTGTCACTTCAAGGGGCAGCTAGGTGGTGCAGTGAATAGAGCACCATCCCTGGAGTCAGGAGGATCTGAGTTCAAATGTGGCCTCAGACACTTAACACAAAATTAGCCATGTGACCTTAGGCAAGTCACTTAACCCCAATTAGCCTACCTTCGCCCCTGCAAAAATAAATAAATAAATAAATTTTAAAAAAATAAATAAGATGATCACTTCACGAATCCTTATCTGGTATGTTCTTCTCTACCCCAATCATATCTATATTGTGTGAATATCTCCCCAATATCAAACTAACATCTCCTCAATATGAATTAATCAATGAACATCAATTTAGTTCTACAAAGAGGTAATTATTAATAAAGTATAACAAGGACAGAATTACAAAAAGCAATACTTCCAAATTAGGGTACACATTTTGCTCTAAGCAGCCGAGGACAAAGTAGAGTATAGATGGAATGAATGGATTATGTCAGTGGGTTTTCTGAGTTATTTTACTTCTCAGACTTGAGCCTGTGTCCTATACAGAAAATGAGGGGGTTGGACTAGACAGTTTCTGAAGTCTTTTCTGTCTTTAAATCTTCGATTATATGAGACAGTGAGGTAAGGATCCCTTGATTCTCACAGTCATTAGATTGTTATGGAAAGTCTCCTTTTCAACTGGGATGGATTTGTCATGAGTGATTAAAACCACCTCCATCCCAGTACCCAGTGGAAGTAAGAATGTTTGTATTAAGCATGAACTTTTGTTTATCTCACTTGGCAGCAGAAATCAATAAGGATGAGGCACTATTATGGAAAGGATGAAGAACTGAAAAGTTTTCAAGTTATGAGATTCAGTGCCTGTTGCTTTGCATTTTATTACCCCATTTACCTAACCCAATTAAACTGTTTACTAAAATAAAATGTTTATCAGAGGGATGGTAGCTAACCTGGAGAACTGGTTTTAGAGTTGGGACAATCTGGATTAAATTGGAAAATATGGAACAAAATAAATAAAAATAAAATAAAACAGATGATGTTAATATGTGGTTTTCTAAGTCAACATGTGCTTGTTGGGATCCTTATGTATTATTTAATGTCCCTTTTTTCTATTTCAGTTTGATACCACCAATCTAATCTAACTTTTTACAGATGAGGACACTGAGGTTTAAATCCAAGGTCAAATAGAGATTAATTAGCAGAGCTAAACTTTTAATTCTCTTCTCCCCTCCCTGCCCCTCTAATCTCCTCTTCTGTTTTTAAACCAAAGTACTAACTTCTGGTAAAGGACAAAAGCAGTCATATTTGGCAATGGGGGTGATATAAAAATAAAATATGTGAAAAATACTAAAAAATAAAAGGAGCACCAAGAAGTTCACTTCCCTCAAAATATCTTCTATTGCTTAGTAGGCTATCAGGGGCCAATGGGCCAATATCCCCTATCAGAGGTTCAACTTTTTTTTTTGTCTTAAAGGTCTTCCTATTTTTAAGTCCCTCTATTAAAATAATATCTTATATTTAGAGTTAGAAGGAAAGAGAGACTATTTAATCTAGTCAGTATAGGAAATTGAAGTTTAGAGACTTTACGTGACTTAGGTCACTTACATGGGAAGGTCACACATGTAGTGAGAGAGTCAGGATTCAACCATAGATTCTTTGCCTGAGGTCTACTGATAAATTTAACAATCTCTAAGGTTGAGGGAAATATACACATGCCTACTTTTAAGTTTAATCTGCATTATTAGTATTTTCTTTATCACTTTCTGAAATCCAAATAATTAGCAAAACAATAAATCAAGACCTAATTTGTAGGGTTTGTTGATTTCCAAGATGTATTATGTTCACACTGCAAATTTAACAGTCCTCTTTCCCAAGCTGGTTCCACCACATTCTGGTCCATAGCTATATTGCCAATGTGATACCCATAGCAGCTGCTATGAATATGCAATCATATTTCCAGGGTTGAATCGCAAAATATGACAAACAAACTCTCTTCCTCAAAGACGAAACCAAGATATTTATTCAGATACCAGAAAGCCAATTCCATCATGGTAACAAAGAAGTTTATAAATATCATGATCCAGGGAGTGCCCCAAGCCTTCCCTCTATTAGGCCTCTCCACAAACAAGGTGCCCTAAGCAAAATTCCTCCCTCTCTCACTCACAGTAGCTGCTCTGACTCAGCTCTCTCCCAGCTCTCCTCAGCTCTGCATCTCTCTCTCTCTCTCTCTCTCTCTCTCTTGCTCTCTCTCTCTGTTTCTCTCTCCCCCCCACCCCCTTCCTGCTCCATCCATTTGGCAAGCCCTTCCCACCAAGGGTTCCCTGTGACTCAAGCTGTGGGCTGGGCCAAAGCTCAAAGGAGGTCACATGGGCCTATTAAGGATCTTCAGATCCCCTTAACATTACTATGGTAAGTTGGCTCCTTGGTTACCAGTACACCAGGAATAAAGAGGAGTGAGGTGGAAGGGGAAATAAGAATGCACCAAAACCAAATTTTACCTACTTCACAGTGTCTCCTCAGAGACACCCAAGCCCAGTGAGCTCTTTATTGTTTGGGAATTTACATAATAGGTGAAATATCTTATCAAAAACATTCAGGAAAAAAATGTATTCTGAAAAGAATTCAAAACTTGAAGAAGTGGCCCTAGGGTAATATTTCTCAACATTTACATTTGCTTTCTTAAGTTTTAAGAAGTGTCCAAACACAAATTTCATAGGAAATCCGATATTTTAATGATTTCATTTGCTAATATTGTTATTTGTTAATCATCAAGAAAGTTTTTGATTTAGCAAAGCACTTGTAAGCTTAAAGTCTCTCCTAACAAAATCTCTCCTGCACATGAGATCATGCAAGATTCCTTAATAAATAACTATAGTGAGACTTTTCTCACCTTCCAACAGGGCATAAACAGGAAGCTATATGCTTGTCAAAGGTGTTTATCATGATCATAGAAGATGTCTTATGCAAGATCCAAAAGGAAGAAACTTTTCCTACAGGTGGTGGGGTTCTCCAAATATATCTCTTTACAGATGATATTGTACTGAAAACACCAAGTTGCAGGACACTACCAAGATTCTCTCTTCCTTTTCTGTCTCCTCCCCTTCCTTCTATTCTCATCTCCTTTCTTTTCTCCTTTCTCTTCTTTTCCCATCCAAGTTCACAGGCTTCCTGATATCTTCCCAGGGACCTCAGGTTGAGAACACTTATAGCACATGGAGGCTGGTGGGAGAAATGTGCTAGTGGAGGGAGCTGGGGGTGAGTCATTTATCTGAAAAATGGAGTGGGATAGGAAGGACAGGAAAAGGTCATAAATAGTGCCAGTAGTTGGGCAGGCAGAGGAAAAAGCAATGGTAAATGTTTAACAATCAGCTCTCTGGGAGAAAAAAAATGCATATACACCATACATTTAAGTTTAATCTGCATTTTAGTATTTTCTTTATCTCGTTCTTAATTTTAAATAATAAAAAAACCCAATAAATCAAGCCCTGATTGGTAGCATTTTATGATTTCAGAGATGTAAATGCCCATACTGAAATTTTAACAACCAGCTCTCCTGGGCTTGTTCAGTCTGGGTCCGGCAAAACCCTAAAGAAGCACCCCCAGGAAAGTGCTGTCAATGCTCTCTAAACCTGTCACAGTAGAGCAAAGCCTTAGTTACATTTCTGACCACACTATAGCTATCTTTCAATAAATTTTTATTTAATGGAATTGAGGTTTTGCCTATTAAGAAAAATAAGTCAATTAAAAAATCCAAAGAAAAATATCAGCAAGACAAGAATATGAATTAAACCATTCCTCAAAGTTAGAGCAAGGAAGGGATTCATTTACTTTATTTCAATGAATAGTTTTGTGAGCAAATAAAGCATCTAAGCATCCATCCTGCAATATTTAAAACTATGGTTTTTGGCAGCAAATTACTCTGTCACTAACACTGATAGTAATGCAATATTCTTTGCAAAAAGTATTTTATAAACTTTTTTTTTATTTGATCCTCACAAGTGAGGTAGGTACAATTCTAGCCCTATTTTGCAGATGAGAAAACATGCTGAGAAAAGTTAAGAGACTTGCCCAAGGTCACTTGTAAGGCAGAACTTAAACACGGGTCTTCCTGATCTCAAGTGTAATGCTTTATTGATTTACCATGCCACGTTAGACTTCTGTTTTATAAGAAATAAAAGTTAGATACACCCTCAAAGAAAGGTTTGCTTGAGAAAGGTCATAATAATCCAAATATATTCAATGTTAATTAATGCAAGAGTTTTTGAGCAGGAGTATGGGAGTCATGAAGCCACTTCAAGAGCTTTGGAAATTGGTTGAACTGGTTGGTTGGTTGCTGTCCTTTGTTGTTGAAGACGACCAAAATGACACCACTGTGCTAAAGTGAAGTTACAGTGTGTCTGATAGTGGCTGATCAGACCAATAAGAGCTCGGAGTGCTCTGTCAGAGGCTGGGCACAAATTGTCCTTGTAAACATCTGGGGTGGATTCTCTAAATTTGTGCATCTTGCATTTCTTTTGAGGTACTTCAGTTCTGTTTTCCTCATAGAGAAAAACATCTTCTTTGAAGAAGGCCCACCATTGTGGGTAGTACTGTGCCAGTGTCTCTCACATCATGCAATTAATTCCAGTTGAGTTGATAGAATCATGTAGGTTCTACTAAATGGTCACAGAAGTTTCCAAAGCTTCTGGATATTAGAAAAATGTCCATTAACACTCTTCCAAGGATCAGAGTTTTCACAGGTGGTATTTATTTAGAAAATATATTATCGTAGAGTTAAGAGACACCAAGGCTGACAACTCCCAGAAATAGTCATCAGAAACCATGGTTATGGGCAGCCTGGTAACCAGCGCAGTGGATAGAGCGCTGGGTCAGAAAGGCTTGAGATTAAATGTGACCTCAGATACTTACTAGCTGTGGGACCCTGGGCAAGTCACTTACCCTCAATCTGCCTCAGGATGGGTATAATAACAGTACCTAGCTCCCAGGCTGTTGTAAGGACCAAATGAGATAATATTTATAAAGCATTTAGTAAAGTACCTGGCACAGAGAAAGCACTGTATAAAAGTTGGTTATTATTATTTGTTGTTATTATTGTAAAACCTCTTTAAGAAGTGATTCAAGGCCCCTTTAATTAAAAAAAAAAATTAAACTGGGAGGGGAAGACCTCACGGTTTCTGGCCAAAAGAGAAACATTTACTCTGAGCCTTAAAGAGGCCTATTCACTGAATGGGCATTGGTTGCCTCACTGTTATGGGAATCTGAAGATCTTCCCTGCCCCTAGGCCCTTTGCTAAAGTGGCTACGTGACTCTGAGGACCCTTGGATATTTGAAAGTATAC
>CM053586.1:78921179-78946832 GCA_028646515.1 Pseudochirops corinnae | reverse complement strand
GGAGCTGTTCTTACTTTGCTTCTTATGCTTATTCTTACTCATGGTTGTTCAGACCGTGAATTTTTTTTTTAAATCTCTGTGGGGCTCTGCTTCCAGAAGGGAAAGCCCTGTCCCAAATCGTTGGGGTCCTCCCGGCTGCTGTAGCCCTCAGGAAAATGCTGGGACCCTTCCTACTTACTTCAGGCTTGCTGGATAATGAAGACTCCAAGACCGAGGCCCAAGATGGTGATCCGGATCCAGGCCACTCAACGCGAGAGCACTGGCCTCAGAACAATTGCTTAGTCCCCCTGCTGTCTGCAGGCCGCGGGTGGGAAGCTGCAATGCGGAGGTGGGTGCAAAACCTCTGCCTTTTGCTTTTCCACTCTGGAGGCCTGGACTGCTTCTCTCCCAAGACCTCGCAAGCTCCACTGACCTTGTTCTGAACGCTGCTGGCAGCTGCCAGCTGCCGCTAATCTGCTCACCAGAGAGGCTCCTCTGCTCCTCCCGTCCAGCCGCCCCCGGGGCACAGCCTCGGCTTCAGGCCAGACTGGTTTTGGTTTGCAGTGCTGATATGGTTCCTCGTAACTGAGCTGACTTTAGTGGGAAGTATCTTTGTGTGCGTTTTCGAGTTCTAAGATTAGTTTAGAGTCCTATTCCATGGGTATTTTGGGGTGGCTATGTGAGAGCTGCGATATGTTGCTGCTACTATGCCGCCATCTCGGCTCCGCCCCAAAACCAGCCTTTTAGAAATGAAAATTTCTATCTATATTAGCAGTTATAGATTGATCATGGATGATAGTCATAAGACCCATCTTTTTATATATTGAACCTTGAAAAATTCACAGTCACTGGTGTGGGTCCTTTTGCTGCTGATGACGCTCAGTGTTTCATGTGTTGAAAATTTCGTTACCAGGTGACCAATCGTTTAGTGTTGATCTTTTCCATACTTAGCCAGTCTGAAACTCAGATAATAAACACAGTTCACTTACTTAAAGCCTTTCCAGCTTTATAAGACATTTCATAGCTTGTACTTTCATAATACAGACTTCAAGCACCAGGATTGCTTCTTTATCGTGATGAAGCAAAAGTAATGTTTTAGTGGAGGAAGGCAGGTCCTTATGTCCTATTCATTATTTCACATTGAAGCCCTCTTTGCAAATAATGTATCAAGGAGATATTATGACGAGAATGTCACCCACTTTGAGTAGGTACCTAAGCAGAAATAATGAAACAAGGTAGAATTTGCAACTAAAATGTTAGTGACTAATGACTCTCAGTCAGTCAAGAAACAATTATTAAAGAGCTACAATGTTGGAGCACTGTTCTGGGGAAAGGCAAAAGACAGTTCTTCCCCTCAAGTGCTCACAATCTGATGGTGAAAACTACAAGCAAACAAATATGAACCCACAGCATTAATCGGCATGAATAGGAAGTAATTAAGAGAGGGAAGGTGCTGTTCTGGATGGGGGAGGTGAGAGAGGGGAATGACTAAGTAAGAGGGTTTGGAAAAAACTTCTTGTAGAAGATAGGGTTTTAGTTGAGATTTAAAGGAAGGCAGGGAAACCAGTAGGCAGAGATAAGGAAGGAGAACATTCCAAGCATGGGAGAACAGTCAAAGGAAATGCCGAGAGCCAGCTGAGAGATGGAGTGTCTTGTGTGAGGAATAGCCAGGAGGCCAGTGTTACTGGATCAGAAAGCTGGGATGGGAGTGGGGAGAGATTATGAAGGGCTTGGAACACCAAAGGATTTTGCATTTGATCCTAGAGGCAGTAGGGAGCCATTAGATTTTGTTGAGTAGCAGGGAGACCTGATTGGACCTGTGCTTTAGGAAAATCACTTTGGCAGATGAATAGAGAAAGGATTGGAATCTGGAGAGACTTGATTAAGGCAGAACCGCCTGTAGACTATTGCAGTGATTAAGGCATGAGGTGATGAGGGCTTGCACTAGAGTGGGGGTAGCATGGTCAGAAGAGAGAAGGGGCCTGGCACACACAGTAAGTAGATGCTTAATAAGTATGTTATCTGTTATCTCTCTCTCTCATCCCCTTCTTAACTTCTCATCTGTTTACCAGCGGCTAGGGGGCACAGTGCACAGAGTGCTGGATTTGGCACTGGGAAGCTTAATTTGGAGTTGGTTAATCCTACCTCAGACACTTACCTAGCTGTGTGACTGGTTACTGGACTTCTCTAAGGGTCCTCTGTAAAATGGAGAGTACTTCCCTGACAAGGTTGTTGTGAAAATCAAATGAGATAATATAGGTAAAGCACTTCACAATCTTCAAAGTATATATAAATGGTATTATTAAATGCTGTCGTTACTTAAGAAGCAATTGTGCTTCTGGAGTTCGTTTATAAGTCTGTTATTTGGAAATTAAGGTATTTTCCACAGAAACAATGTATGGTTGTTAGGTTCTCAGGTTATCCTACAAATTCTGCTTAACTGATCAAATGAGATATATTTACAAAATGCTTTGCAAACCATAAAACACTTTACTTCTCTTCTTCCTTCTCTTCTATCTCTTCTTCCGCTTCCTCTCAAAGCCCAGCCCATTCTGGAAGGGGGAGGTGGAAGAGGGGAATGACAAAGTAAGGGAAACAAATTATGAGAGATGAATATAATTGTAATTGGAAGGATTTACTACTGGGACTCTCTGACTGCAGTAGGAGCAGTATTTCAACCCCTCCCCTCATGCAGACTAGGCTAGTTTTTCCTTAAAAAATTATTGAGATAAATATCTTTGGTTCTGGGGCCTAAAGACCCAAATGGATGCCACCTCCTCAATACCTGAGTACAAAGCAGCCACAAGAGGGACCCCCCAGTGCTTGGCTGCCAGATCACAGGAGTTGGGAACTTTGCCCTGATGAATCAACCTGAGGTGTGCTTCATAAGACTATTTTTGTTGGATATCTTTCTCCTGTTGTGACATCCTTTTGTTCACTCTTAAATGGCCTGTGAGTATCTCATTTTGTTCCAGTATCAAACCTAAATTGTCCATTGTCTGGCCCAAGTTAGGCCCAACCCAGAGCAGTGACCACGGTGGTAGTTGTGAAGGCCTCTTAGGAACACTGAGACTCTGAGTAGGCTCCAGTGAAACACTGACTGGTTTAGTTCCTTGGCCAAAAAACTTATGGTGAAACTGCTCCTGTGAATCTGAAGAAATTGATGATCGACTTGACAAATGGAGGGAATGGTGCCCTTTCATGTTCTGATATCACAAGAAGGCAAGATAATAGAGGAACTAACAGAAATACTAATTTCCCATCTTTGGAAATGCTTTGGTGTTTATGGCACTGACCTTTTTAAGTGGCCAAATACTAAAATATATGAAGTGGTCTGATGATATAAATACTTAAGTTATACACCAATATTGTATTCATAAGAAAATTAGAAACATCTTAACAGTTACAGAAAACAGCTTTGTGTCAACTGTACATTCAGTTCCAAGTCACAGTAATATATTACCAACTAATTTAGGGTTGTCATTAAAAAAAAGCCCATTTTATCCTTAAGCTTCAATGACATGAAATTGAGGAACTACTAAAATATAATAGACAGCTTGATGGCACACTGGATCGATGACTCACTGGGCTTAGAATTAGGAAGACTCATTTTCATGAGTTCAGATCCGACCTCAGACACTTACCAGCTGTGTGACCCTAGGACTGGCCCTTAACTCTGTTCCCCTAAGTTCCTTATCTGTAAAATGAGGTGGAGAAGGAAATGGGAAACCACTCCAGCGTCTTTGCCAAGAAAACCCCCTGAAAATGGGGTCATAAAGAGTTGGATACAACGGAAATGACCTAACAACAACTACAGTTATATTCTTCTCTTATAATTTGTTTAACTGTTCCCCAATAGGCTACCCTTATAGTTTCCAATTTTGGCTAACCCAAAAAGAATTGCTATAAATCTGTCTGTGCATATAGATCCTTTTCCTTCATCTTTGACTTCTGTGAGGAAATAGACCTAGTAGTGGTATAGCTCATCAAAAGGTATGTGTACTTTGGGGCTTTTCTGGGCATAGTTTCATAGATTGGCTGGACCCATTCACACAGTGCCACCTATACTGAATTAGTGTGCCTGTTTTCCCCAAAGCCCCTCCAACATTTCCTAATTTTTTCTTTGTCATATTTGCCATTTTATAGGTATCACCCATGACTTCAAAGTTGCTTTACTTCACATTTCTTTGAATTTTAGAAAAGTTCTTTAGAGTTTAGATTTTTTCATATAATTGTTAATATCTTGGTTTCTTCCTTTGAAAACTGCTTATTCATATTCTTTGACCATTTACCTGCTAAGGAATGACTCTTAGTCTTATAAATTTGAATCAGTTCCTTATGTGTTTTGGAAATGACCCTTTGAAAGAGAAACTTGTTGCAAGGATTTTTTTTCCCCAGTTACACATTTCCCTTGTAATTTTTATCATATTAGATTCGTTTGTGCAAAATCTTTTTAATTTTATGTAATCAAAGTTGTTCATTTTATCCTTTGTATTTCCCTCTAACACTTGTTTAGTCATAAACTTTTCTCCTGTCCACAGACCTGAAAGATAATTTCTTCCTTGCTCCTCTAATTTGTTTGTAGAATAGTTATGTCAAGGAAGGTGATTGAAACTCTAACTTCTCTGCAAAATTGGACAAAGGTGGGCTCAGATAAGATCTGTAATTATTGGCTCAGATGCTTCACAGTGGCACATGAGTTACTAGCAAAGCACTGTACCAGTTTCTTCTCAGACACAAGCCTAATCTTACCTTTCTTTTTTTTTTCTTTGAGGGGGGAGGGCAAGGCAGTTGGGGTTAAGTGACTCTCCCAAGGTCACACAGCTAGTAAGTGTATCAAGTGTCTGAGATCGGATTTGAACTCAGTTCCTTCTCACTCCAGTGTTGGTGCTCTATTCACTGTGCCACCTAGCTGCCCCTAATCCTACCATTCTTAATAGAAGATATATCTATTACTGAAAGATGATAATACTACTAACTCTTTAAAGTGTAGGTCAGTTATATGTTTATGTGTTTTACATGAAACATAACTCATGTCACTAAAAAAAAATCTATAAACATTTATAAGAAAATGTTACATTTCTTAAGGAGGAAACAAGGCATACCAAAAAGTCCCCGGGATATAAAGAATAACCTATTATTATTTGAGTAGTTACCGAACAAACTACTCCAAAACACAATAATATTTATATTATCTCTCTTGATTATTGCCCAGCCTTTGACTTAGTTCCATGGCATATTTAGATACTATACATATGTAAAATAGACCTGAGAATAGTGACAAGAGTAGAGTATTTGATGTCCACATGGAAAACCATTCTGTATTTAAAACATATCACCAGCACCATAATGTCAATGTTATGTCTTTTAGGGAGAGAATTTAAATCTCTTGTGGCTTTGCCTAACTTTAAACCAATTATCATCTTTTCTAAATAGAAGTGAGCACGACTTCTACATTATAAGGCAGATTTGCACCAAAATCCTGTATTAATCATTTAACATAATTGGTCACATTGTTTTGTGACTTCACTGCAAAATACCTCTCCATCTTGTGGAATCTGTTCACAGTGATATTGAAATGCCATTGGACTTGATAAATATAAAAATCTTAATATATGTCAAGGACAAATAGAGACTGAAAGCTTCCAACTTGAATCTGGAAGCCAAACTTCCAGTGGGTGAAGGTTGATAGCCTACAGATACATTCACCTACTTCATATAAGACACTGAGCATAAAGCTATGAAGGGGAAAGGTATTGCTCTGTTTGTCAAGCGACATACTGATATTCTGAAATCAAAGCTCAATGAGAAGGGCACCTTGATTTTTAAACAACTGTGCAATGCCAGTCATAACATACAGAATATCCCAAAAGTCTTAGTGCAGTTTTAAGCTTTAAGAATCTAAAATGCACTAAGACTTTTGGAACACTCAATATAATGCTGGAAGTTGTAAGATAGATCAAAACAAATTTGGAAAATATCCTAACAACAACTCTTACGCTATTAATGAAACACAAGGACTATCACTTGAAGGTAGCTATGTGGAAACACTGCCACTTCCTCATTAAAAAGGAAGGAAGAAGATTGATAGGTACTCTCAGAGCATGGATTGCAAAGTTACAAAAATTCTTCTGAAATAAGCATATATCTCTTTAATGAGCAATGAAAGTAAAGACTGATCATAGGACCATGTCATTGGATTTGTTGAAAGTAGTTGACAGTGGTTTACTTCTCTCTGGAGCCTATGACAGGACTAAGACCCATGAATGGAATTAAAAGACTTTGAATGGGCAACATCCACATGATCTCAGTATTATGTAGTACTACTCTGCTGCATGACAGAGTCATATGGACTTTTTTATAAAGATAGAAGAGTTTATGATGACAATTCTGAATCAGGTCATTGCCATCAGAAATTATAGCTTGACACATAGTAAGCCTTTAATAAATGCTTGTTTACTGACCAAGAATGATTAAGATTGAGAAATAATCATCAGATCTGACAATTTAGGTCACTGGTAACTTTGGAGAGAACAGTTTCAGTTAAATGAAAAAGCTTGGAAACCAGACTGCAAAAGATTGAAGAGAGAGGAAGAACAGGGAAGTGGAGGCAAAAAACGTAGATTGCTTTTTCTAGAAATTTGGCTGTGATAGAGAGGGCAGTGATAGGATGGTTTTGAGGGGATGGTAGGATCTAATGAATTCTTAAGGATAGGGGAGACATAGGAGTGTTTCTAGGAAGCAGGTAAGGAACTGGTAGATAGAGAGGAAGATTGAGGAGACAACCTTCTGGGAAAGAAGGAAGAGAATGGGATCAAGGTCACATATAGAGGGTCTGGCCTTAGAGAGAAGGGTCTTCTCATTAGATAATAGAGAAAAGGAGGAGAGAATGGGGATGTCAAGGATGAAGATGAAGAGTGGGGAAGAAGATGAACTTTTGGTATATGGTCCCTCTTTTCTCAGTAAAGTCTAGATCGGAGGAGTGTGAAGTATGGTTAGTTTGACAAAAAAAGAGATTTGAAATAGCCTCCTTGGGAATGGAATAGAGAATGAAATTTTAGTTGTTTTTCAGTTCTGTCCAACTCTCCGTGACCCCATTTGGGGTTTTCTTGGCAAAGATACCGGAGTGGTTTGCCATTTCCTTCTCCAGCTCATTTTACAGATGAGGAAACTGAGGCAAATAGAGTAAAGTGACGTGCCCAGAGTCACCAGCTAATAAGTGTCTGAGGCTGAATTTGAACTCAGGAAGAGGAGTCTTCTTGACTCTAGACCTGATGCCTATTGCAGCACCTAGCTGCCCCAGAGAATGAATTAGGGAGGGATAAAAGGATTGTCTCTCGGATTGAGGTAATACAACATCTTGATAGTGTAATTTCTTCCAGCACAGGAGTAGAGGCGGAGGAAGCAGATGGTTGGGGTTTGTAAAGACATGATCAGAGATAGGATATGTGTGAGGCGGGGAGGAGGGATTTAAGAACAGAGAACAGTGTGGAGTTGAAGTGGTTAATAATTATAATAGCTCTTATTTATATAGCACTTTATAAAATTTGTAAAGCACTTTACAAATACTGTGTTCTTTGCTTTGCTTAACTATGGGACCCAGGTTGGCAAGGGAAGAAAGTGACATCTGAGAAGGGATAAAATATACTATAGATCATCATGACAGTGAAGAATGGACTTAGGAAGGGTGGGGCATGGAATGAGATCATAGGTCATCATTAGATAGAGAAATATCAGAGCTTTTGATCATGGGGGTGAATCACTTGTGGGTGATGATAAAATGGAAGGTAGAGTTTAACTCCTTTCTTATGACCAGGGTGGAGTGGAGGCATGAGTCATGAGATCTGAGGTTGTTGGGGAACTCACTGGTTATGGAATATCAGAGTGTTAGTATTTATGTTGAAGTCCCTTTGAATGAGGGGCCAGGGAAGAAGATTGAGCTAGGGACTGAGATTGTTGAAAAGGAAAGGTGAATGGGGGGGGGTGGGGTGGGGGTGGGAATAGACAACAGCCTCCATAATTTACAGCGGATGATACATTTTGATAGCACTAAAGAAGAGGTTGCTGAATGTTGGAGGCAAAAGGGAGTTTGGAAGTGGCAATAGGGAGCAAGAGATATTCCTACTTCCTGTCTAGGGCCAATGTGAAAAGGAATATTCGAGGAGGTCAGTGCTGGAGAGGATATCCAGGCATACACTATCATCTGGGAGAAGTCAGGTCTCTGTGGGTGCTGGAAGATGAATGAAGCATGAGAGGAATATGTCTAAAGTGAAGAGAGAAGTATGTGAGTTAATGGGATTGTAGGGAACCCTTGGAATTAGGGGTTGAGGAAGGGAATAGTACTCTTAGGTAGCCTGCAGTTAAGTGTCACAGGGATTGGGTGGGAGCAGATGCATCTAAAATGGCCAATGATGAGATTAGAACCCTGAGTCTTAGTTCTGCCTCTGGTCTCTAACCAGAGGAGAGGGTTGTAGAGGCTTTCTGGTAGGGGCAGATCTGAGGCCCCCTCATTTTTTTTCTCAGTCAAAAGCAGGTGATAGTGGCGAGTTTTTATGTACAAAGAACAAAAATGTGATTCATTTGTTTCAGACTTAGGTTATCCACAGTATTCTTTTTTTTTTTTTTTTCCTACAAGGGCTAAGGGTGAAAAGTATAGGTACAGTAAAGATCTGGATGGAGATTCTGGGCAGGGATTGGGGAGGTGGGAGCGTTCTGCAGTGCTACAGATGAGGTGGTTTCTAGCAAAAGCAGTGGAAACTCCTTTGCACATGGACACTGTGTTTAAATTATGCAAAGTGATGCTCTGACCTTCAGGGGAGGATGAAAAGCAGGGGATGGAGTGCAGGTGAGGGAATAGTGGCAGCATCTAGTGAAAAGGAAAAGGGAGAGAAGAGGGGAGTTTCTCTTAACACTGACCTACTTCCTAGGTAGTTTTTCCATGTATGAGGGATTTATATAAATTAGCGATATGTAAATTGGGGACTGTCTGGTTGCCTTTATCAACCAGATGTGGAGTATGACTGCAGGGAGGAAATGAGTAGTAAGAAAAAAATGGACATTTAAATGACAATATTGTTTGATTTTTAAAAAATGTATCATTAGTCATAAAAAAAAAAAGCGGAATGAAGATGTGAAAGCCGAGCTCTTTTGAAATAGTTAAAAAAAAATCTTCCTTTGATGCTTTTGCAGGTTTTTAGCTTCACAATGTAATCTGTATTCATTAGAGTTCAGGCATGCTGCAATTCAAGATAAAGCTGATGCTGGTTTAAAAGAAAGTTTGCAGCATTCAGAGAGAAGGTGAGGTATTCTGTAAAGTCCTTCATATACAAAGGAAAATAACAAAATAATACACATAAATAAAGGATTCCACAAGTTAGGACAACCTTGCCCCAGAAACTGCACAGCGTAATGATAACTGTGGCTGAATAATTTCTGACCACTACTGTACTCATTTTTGGAGAATCACTTTGTTTGGTTAAGCAT
Organism: Pseudochirops corinnae; assembly: GCA_028646515.1. Taxonomy (NCBI): domain Eukaryota; kingdom Metazoa; phylum Chordata; class Mammalia; order Diprotodontia; family Pseudocheiridae; genus Pseudochirops; species Pseudochirops corinnae. The sequence goes on along the minus strand of CM053586.1, from coordinate 78,937,370 downwards.
CTCTGTTTTGAAATTTCTCCATTTCTAAAGTAGACATAGCAATATCCACCATTGTTTTCACAAGATGGTGATAAGTTAAAATAAAAAGTTTGAATTGTGCCAATGAAAAATATTATGTGAATAACAAATGTTAAGATATTTTGCCATAGAGATAGCTAAGTGCCTGGCATGGTAATATATCAATTTAGTGCTTATTTAAGCTGTTCTCCGTTTGTCATGACTGACATTTACAAAGTGCCTTCCCATTGGTAATCAGGATGCATCCAACTCTGAATTAATGTATAGTTTTCCAGTAACTTAATTATATTAAACAATGTCATTTTGGACTTTGTTGGAATAAATGATGTATATATTTAAAACTCAAAAGCCTTGCTATACCTGTTGGGGAAAATATTTCAGTGTATACTGCTTTTAAATCTTTTGATAAAGGGAATCTTTTTTTTTTTTTTTTTTTGCTTTTTGGAGGGGGGAAGGCAGGGCAGTTGGGGTTAAGTGACTTGCCCAAGGTCACAGGGCTAGTAAATGTTAAGTGTCTGAGGCCAAATTTGAACTCAGGTCCTCCTCACTCCAGGGCTGGTGCTCTATTCACTGCATCACCTAGCCGTCCCCAAAGAGAATCTTCTAATTATAGGTAACTTTAAAATCAGTCTACTCTTTCTCTTTCACCCCACCCTGAGTGTATAGATAGCTAAAGAAGTAAGAATGAAACATGCATTTCCCTTAGATCATTAGCATTTTTAAGTCATCCTGCACAACCTACTTTCTGAAAGACAAGATTAATACCCTTCCCTTATCTGGCTTTTCTAATGGAATTTGGGAAAAAGTAAAATGTTAAAACTTCATGGAATCTTGTAACTGGTAAATAGATTTATTTCTTATTTTTTGTCTTTACCTCCCATTTATAGGATCTTAAGTGGCACTAAAACTGTTTGAAACAGCTTTTTCTAACTAGACCTTTATGACCTTTCAGTATAGATATTTCTAGTTGAAGCTCCAATGTTTAACTTATCTACAAGAATTTTTTCCCTTTGTCTAACCTAAATCTGTCTTGCTGCATTCTAATCCCAAGTTAAACATGGGGAAGCTTGTCTTTTTGCTTAATTAAATTTACCCTAGTTACTCATATAGGACATTTTCATGTATATTAGAGATGAGATAATAGTAGGCATATGTGTTCGTAATTATTCATGTCTTATGAGTTACATTTAAAAAATTTTTTATTTTTAAATTCCATGTTCTTCTCTTTCCATTTATTTTGGTAACTTCATCTCTTTGAGATAGCTTGAAAATACATCCTTGAGGGCCTTTCAAATCATCTCCAAAATAGATTTTTTCTGAATGTGTTTGATCAGATCCAGTTATTCTTCCCAGCTTCATCTTTTTTAAATGCCTTTTCTGTTTCGTCTTATAGCATATTTAGTACAGAGGTGTTTGAGGGGAAGTAGACAGGCATAAGGGGTTTTATGTATTATTTTTGAATAATCCCATTATTCTAGTCCAGTAAAGAGCTAACACTACCCTGTGCCTTCACTTTCCAAAACGTGGTACATTTTAAAAGAAAAGAAAAAAAACCCAAACCTTTCAATGCTTTGTACCATCTAACCTACCTCGATTTTCAACACTGACTGTGTCATACCCCTACTTGAAAATTAGATGGGGTTGGAATTTGGGAGAAATTTTATCATTGACAGTGTCAGCAATGTGCCTCCACAAATTTCAGGCCAATTTTCCTTAAGGTTAATATAATCAGACTTGATTGGATACATTTTTAGTGAGTAGGAGGTTATGAGCCTAATAAATGAGGTATATTTTGAGGAACATTCTCAGAGGTTTTGGTGAGCAAGGTTAGCTTTAATGGACTGAGGAGAAACAGAGACTGAGTAAGAGATGAGAATGGGAATGTAGAAAGCTATAAAGTAGAAAAAGGCTGTGATCTAAGTAGGAGAAAGTTTGAGTTGGACACCTAAGGACAACAGTGAGTCATAGCAAGACTTTGAATAGTGAGTGATAAACGGCCTGAGCAGTGAATGTATCATCTGGGCCATTCTCTCATATATGGGCCCTTAGAAAAGCTAAGAAACTGTGGATCAGCATTCACTCACCACTAAAGTTCATGAGCTCCCAGCAATGTATTTACTTTTATCAACTAGCAAGAAGACACTTTAATTTTTTAAAACAGGAAAAGACAAGACATTTCATGAAATAGAACAGCAAATAAAGTCATAAGAAAAGTTCTCCTTCCCACGTGGCCAGGAGTAATGTCGTTGTGATATTCATTGCTGCTCTTTGCTGGGATCTTGTCATCTCTTTGGATCTCTGCTTTCTGTCCCATTGTTTCTGCTGAGCCTCTCATTGTTATCAAGCTGCTTTTTGCTACCATCTGTTGGACATGAGCTTTTGAAGGCCGTATTCTGCTCCTTGATACTGAGGTGCAGTGACTAGAAAATATTTTCCTGACAAGAGCCCAGCTGAGGCTATGTGAGGTTATGATCTTGCATACTCAACCAACAAAAACCAGTCGAGTGTCCTAGGCTCAGACTTTCTATTTTTTCTGCAGCTGAATCTAGGACAATTGTCCCTGATTTGGAGCTGGGAAATTACTAGTAACTCATGTTACATCCTGAATTTTGAATCATTGGCTCCTTGTCACCAACAGGATCAAATAAATATAAAATCTTCTATTTGGCATTCAGAGCCCTTCATAATCTAGCCCCCACCCCCACCCCCACCCTTCCAGTCTTCCTACACATTACATACACGGAAACCCAGCCTCCTTCCAACACCCTTCCCTTCCACTTCCTCTTTCTTTTTCCTTTTTTTCCTCCTTCCTCTTTGATTCAATGACACTGTCTCCTTGCTGTTCCTTTAAGAAGAAAAGTCTCACTAGACATTTCTCTGGTTGTCTCCCGTGTTTGGAATGCTCTCCCTCTTCTTTTCAGTGTCCTGGCTTCCCATAAGTCCCACCTTCTACTGGAAACCTTTTCTAGACTCTGTGTAATTTTAGTGCCTTCCCTTTGTTGATTACTCCCTACTTATCCTTTACATAGTTTGTATATACAGAGTTGTTTGCATGTAGTTTCTCCCATTAGATTGTGATCTCCTTGAGGACAGGGATCGTCATTTGCCTTTCTTTGTATTCCCAACACTTAGCCCAGTGCTTGGCACATAGTAGGTGCTTAATGTTTATGGACTGACTGAGTCCGTGATGCTAAATCCTGTTTTGAGGACTTGGGCCCAACTACCACAGTACTGAAGATGACATTCAGGTGAAGTTAGAGAAGGAACACGAAGAGGCCAGCTAGCTGAAGCACCTGGGGCGCATTACTTCCTTTATCATGCATGTGTCCCAGACTCTTGTGTTATATTCTGCCCATCACGACCTCACTGATGTCAGTATGAAAGCATACACGAAAATTGGAACTCAGAGTTACCTGTAGGTCTGTAAGTGAAAGAAGGAAAGGAGCTAAGAAAAGGTAGGACAGTGTAGGGGCAGAGGCCCGAGGAGGACTGAGCAGCGTGCCTGTTCATGACCTTCCTGTTTCTGATAACTTTTTCTGCCCCGTTTTACTTTAATTTTTTCATATCTCCTTTTTTATACATATATATGTATATATATACAAAATCTTATCAATTAGAGATTCATTTGAGTTAGCAAGCATCCTCTTTTGAAAATGCAAGTATCTCTGGCAAGAGTAAAGGATTTATTCACACATTAGTATAAATGCAATCAGATTGCTTCCTCCTATCACCTAGTTGAAGAAATGGGAGGTTTGATTGGGGAAACTAATTTTGGCACATGAAGCACTTTGGGTGGTATGTCAGGCCTGGGTGGGATGCCACAGGAGAGGGAGCTTGGGGAAGAATAAAGGCAGTGGGACCCTGAGGACAGGGGCTTTAGGAAGTAGGACGAAGGAGGAAGGGTTGCCAAAGACAAATAGTTTCTTTCCAAGTTTTTCTTTGGACTGGCTTTGTGCCCAGACAAGGGTAAAGAAACTTTTTTATTTCTTTTCTTCCTCCTATTTTAGAAAATTCTGAGTACTTTCTGGTCTTAAGTAACAACAACAGAAACAAAACAAAAAAACAAAACACCCTTCTCCTAGGAGACAGACTCCTCCTTGTTCCCTTCATCCTACACCACCGTATTCTCCCAAGTTGGTTTTCTTAATATTTTTTATACTTGCTATAGTTTGTCTTGAATTACCATTAATGTCTTCTGTCCTACTTAACCCTGACCCTCCTGAATCAAACAATACGGAAAGTAGAAGTCACCATCTATGAAGGTGGGAGAGCTTTGCTGTACTTTGTTTCATGTTTTGAGGGATTATAGACCTTCACCACATTCCTCTCCCAGTTACCACTGTTGCTAACTATACTGACCTAACTTCCTAGTTGTCTTTGCTATCAACTTTCTTATTCCCTGTTTTGATCAATTGAGTACTCCAACTTATCTGTCCCTAACTTGTTCCACTGAAGGAAATTTCTACCTCCTGTTCCTTTCAAGTGGTTCAAAGTGGCTGTCTACTGAGGTGAAACTTTTCTTCCTGGACTTTGCTCCCGTTCTTCATCTGCTCACTCCTTGGACTGTGCCCTGTGGAATCCCTGCTTTATGATGGACAAACTTCCTTTCATCTTAGAGCCCTTCTGGAATTCAGAAGCCTCTGTTTTTTGGAAGCACATGATCCATTGTCACACTTTCTAGTGCTCTGTAAGTCCTCTTATGATTCTTGATACATTGAGCCAGGAGGAAGAGGATGAGGGGCCTAAGAAATACTTTTTGCTCCTCAGGGTCACTTCTAGACCTTTCCTCTATTTTTACCACTTTTAACTACCTACTTGAAGGCTCACTTCCATACATCCTGACCAGGTTCTTGTAATGATTACCTACTGGCCCCTAGTTTTCTCTTCCTCTGTTTTCAAGGAATTCAGGACCCCGTTAAGTCTTTCTTTCAACTCTAGTCAAAGGGCTCTGGTGATTTATACTGAGGCTGCTTTGAATATCTTGCCTCCTGTTTCAACTACAGTTCTCATCATGGCCTCTGTCTCTACTGTTTCTATGCTTTGGATAAGGGTGTTCACACTCGGTACCTTATCATTATCACAGATTATTCCATCTCCATGACTTTGAAATTCGAAATTGCCTTTTCTCATCATAATTCCCTGTCTCTCCATCTTTCCCTCTTTGTTATACATCCAAGATCTTTTTTTTTTTTTTTTTTTTTTTTTTTTTTTTTACCCACTGTGGCCCTCATTACCTCCATTCCTCTTTGTTTTCCCAGCCAGGCATCCCTACTCTCGCCTCATTTTCTTTTTCAGTCTTGACCCTACAGTTAACCTGTTCATCTATATACTTTTCTTCCTTTTTTATTTTTTTTTTTTACCACCTTATCTTGTTTGTCCTGAGTCAGTCCAACCATCTGCTTTCTCCGCTTTTATTCCTGAGCTGCTGAACACTATTAGAGAAACCTATCAGGTCTACTACAAATTCATATTATCTGATTTCAACTGGTCCTCAGTGCTGTACGACAATCTTTTTAAAATTTTCCTTAATTAATGCTCATGCCCTCGGTATCCCTTCTAAACCTTTATTCTTTTCAAGCTTCAACATCAGTCCTCACCCCCTGTCTTTCAGGAGATAACCTTGCCTCCTAGAGAAGGCATAAGCCCACTCCTCTCTTCTACAACACAATTCCCATCTATGTCCTTTTACATCTTTACCTTTTTCTCTTCCTTTGCTTTAGTTTTTAAGAAATGTTGCTTTTGTTAATGGTAACTCCCCCCACTCCCCCTTTCTGTCTCTGTGTCTCTCTCTCCACCTCTCTTTTTCTTCCTCCCCGTACAGCCTGGAAGTGCAGTGGCCACTCACTCGTGGGACCAGTTCCACTGCTGATCAGTCAGTGAGTCAGTAAGCATTTATTAAGCACCTACTGTGTGCCAGGCATGCTTTGACTTCTCCTGCTTCTGAGCTGGACCATTTTGCCCCTCCTAAAGCAGCCTGGTCTGCCATTCTCTTCTCTTTCCTCTCACAGTCAGGGGCTCATCATATTGGTGCTTTACTTAGTGCTGACACCAGATTGGATTTTAGCCCTAATATCTCAGAACTCAATTCAAGAGTCCAACCTCAGCCTCCCACAGTAGTAGGGATTCTAGGCTAGCCAGGCTAGCCTCTTTGTTTATTCTTTTGATCTCTTTCCCTCGTATTTCTTTCAGAAATTTTCCTTAGAGACCATTTCTCCATAATGACTAATCTTTAATCTTTTCTGAGTGTTAGTCCTTTCTTGCTGCCTACAAATATGCCTAATCCTTGGCTAGCCTTAGACTGTCTCTTTGTTTGACCTTGCTGTCTTAATTATAACCTTCTATCTTTCTTCTCTTTCAAGGCTAAATCCTTACATGACCTGTAAGCCTTTCCAAAACCTACCAGAAATGATCATAAAGAATCTGAGAGGCTGGAATAAATTAAGAAATGGGTGAGGACGTTTGCCAGAGTCCTTTGGTTTCCATTCTCCTTTGCTTGTGGAAAGACTTCTAGCCAGATTTTTCTCAGACGTGTGTATATGTGAGCAAGAGAGAATATACACAGTCATATGACATCCAAACTCCATGTTGGGTTTTCCCCAAGAAGGAAAGGAGCAGGCACCCTGTGCCGCTGTGGCTGAGCAGGGGGAAAAGCGCCGTAGCAGAGATCAGTCTGGGAGCCCAAGCCAGGGCACGAGTGGGTACTGACAGAATGTCTGTAGCCTCAAAGACCCCTGAGGACTGTGGCATGGGGTCACAAAGACTGAGGATGGGCCAGTCCAGATGTTGCAGTTCAGATTGGATTGGTGAGAAAGTATGCTAGGAACACAACCACTGGTGCGATTAAGTGAAATCCAACTCCATCTTTTTTCTGTTTCCCTTAAAGCAAATGCTTAAGGAATCCAAGAATTCTAAAACTCGGTCAATTCTTTACTTTTTGTTCTTCCTTTCTAAGATCAGTTTGATAGAGTTGGGTGGTGGGGTGAGGAGGAGAAGGGCCGACCCGAGCAGCCATCACCCTGCAGTTTGTTCTTCAAAAGCCTTTTATTTAATATTGTTTGGGCTATTTCTGCTCATTGTTGCAATATATCACATAGCCATTTGTAACGCATTGTTCTGTCCTACAAACTGGGGATGCTGATTGAAGGGAGTGGATCCAGTCCATAGAACGGGCCCTTCATAAGTAGAGGTGAGAGAGATTTTGCATTTTTGGTAATTTTTGGACATATCCCAGATCAGATCTCTAGACCTCAATTGAACCCTGAGGACAACGCAGTCCCAAGTAGGCTCTTAGAGCACAGGTGAGGTGGGGAGTAGGAGGTGGTTATTAGAAGGTGGTTAAGAGTGCCATCTGGTGGTCAAACAACATATACTCAGTTAAGTGATTGTGATTGCTTGGTTGAACTATTTGCAATGCACTGAGCTGAGAATTGGTACAGATAGAAAAGCAAGACAGCCCCTGCTGTCAAGGAGCTCTAATGTGGGACATAGCAGATATGGGTTTCATCTGCAAATCAAATGGAAACATTCTGTAATCCATAGAATATAATGGCAAAGCAGATGGTAATGCCTCTTTTTAAATGTCATTTCCACTGGCACAATCATATCAGTTTCTTATGTTGAACCATTTGACAGTACCCAGAATTTTCTTTTCTGGGTCTTGAATAGATGTAGCACCTACAGGAACAGTTGTCAGACTGCATCTTCACAAGGGTTTCTTCTCAGGGTGATGGCTGTTGACAGTGGGCTGGAAGCATTGCTATTCCAAAGACTCTTGGGTTTTGCGCCCTGGGTTGTCTTCACTGGGGTCTAAAGGGAGATGGTAGTGTGCCTGACCTGCTATTTTAAATAACCTCAATTCCTATGGCTTCCATATCCACCCTAACTTAGTTTTATATAGAGATGGTCATACTTTAGACCTTACTACAGCACAAAATGATTCCATCTCCGTGACCTTTAAATCTGAATCACCCTTTCTCATCATCATTTTCTATCTTTCTGTCTTTCCCTCTTCTTTATGCTTCCTTGGTATAGGGGGTCTCCTAGTGTGGAAAATTGGTCTTTGGTCTGCATGGTCTTAAAGATAGTCTGAGGTACTTAAATATTAAGTAAGTTGTCTATAGTTTTATATCTATTAAATGTCAATAGAAGGAATCCTGGAAGGACCAGAATAACCTACATCTTAACTCCAAGGTCAGTACAGTATATCATACTGCTCTCCATCACATATAGTAGGTGCTTTGAATGAATTGGAATTGAGCTTTGCATGTTAGCCAATTCAGGTTTCACAACACCAATTTATAAATTGCAGGCTTTATAGGCTCTGGATTTTTTCTTCTAACCTGTCCGTGTATAGGCATGTTGGGTCCCCAGAGCCAGGCCGTATGCCTGGGTTCTAGGTTTTAGGGGGAGGTTCACTGCTACTACAGTGTGTTAAGTCCATCCAGTGTAAAGGGGAGGATAGGACTCTCCATTAAGTGTACCACCCATTAGTCACCATTTACTATTAAGTATATCACCCATTAGTTACCACTTATTTCTTTATCCTCTAAATAGTGGTTAGTGTCCCTATGCTATTTTGACCAATTGATATCTCCTTGATAGCACTAATAACCAATTAATATCAATTAGGTTTTTTTTAAGCAAAGGCAAATGTACTAAAAAAAGATATAGTAGGAATCAAAGTACAAACATATTCCTCCTTTACACCTAGTTCACTTATGAGTAGGACATAGATGATGGACCATTATTCTCTTGCTTATATCACCTTCGTGACTGGATGCATTCAGTACTGGACTGGGTGAAACAGGTTGCTCTGCAGGATTGGCTCCTCAGCAGACTTGGGTACTGGTAGACTCTGCTCTGGACTTCAGTCTCTAGACCTCTGTTCTTTTGATCTTCTCAAGATCAGAGTTTTGTAAATCAAAATAATGAATCACAGTTTTTCTTGCTAGTTTTTTCCCCCCAAGTGATTATCTCAAAGGTGAAAAGGAAGAAGATAACTAAAGTTTTAACGACTAAAAGAAAAAGTATAGATACTTATTATTTATTCAAATATATCATTAGCTGATTGGAAGCTAGGTGGCTCATTCTGTCATGCCGGGCCTGGAATCAGGATAGCAACATTATGAGTTCACAGCTTTATGGTGGCATAGGAGGGGAGATAAGCGCTGGTTGCCTCCCTCCCCACCAGAAGACTTAGTGTCTTTCCTTCTCCTTTGCTATTACGGAAGAAAAAGAACTCAAATTCTTCCATTGGAGCTTTTCATATTCACATTTGGTTCTGGTTCAATAGCCAATTAAAAGCCTTTTTTTTCAATCTACAGTAATTCAACAGAAAAGTCCAAGAGTACTTGCAATTGATCTAAAGTGGAGGGTAAGACTCTCCATTAAGGGTACCTAGAAGCCGTGGGTTGGCAGCAAGTATAAAGTGTGCTTGCTGGAAGGATTGGGCCCCTAAATGATCCATTACAAGATGAATATTTGAAATAAATCCAAACTAATTTGAGAACTGTGTTTTCTTCAGTTCTAGTTATGTTCACCCCTGAAAGAATTAATGGAATTGGAAAAGATTCAGAAAAGCACAAGTAAAATGTTTAAGAATAGAATATATAACAATATATTATATGTAAAGGTTTTTTTTTTTAATTTACCTTAAGTAATCTGAGACTCTTTGTTTTGAAAAGAAAATCATTATATGCCTTCTTAAAGTCCATTCAGTAATGAAGGTTATGGATAGAGTAGATGAACTTATTTAGCAAGTTACACAGTACTGAAAATAAAGGAATAAATAAAGAAAGCTTAAAGGAGGTAAATATAGGACAAATAGGGAGCATAGTACAGTGGGAAATATTGCCGTGGATTGGAAGTTAGAGAGCCTGTGTTAAAATGCTGGATCATCAGCCCCTTGAGTCAGATTTTCTCTCTTTAGGTCTCAATTTCCTCATCTCTAAAATGCAGGAGTGGTACTAGATGGGAGGCGTCAAACTTGTGGCCTGAGCCACCAGCTCCATGCAGAACTCCTAAGTGTCTGCCAAGCCAGATTTAAAATGGCGTCAGAAGAGTCAGACGTAACTGAAGACTGATGCAACAACAACAGAAATCAATACAGAGCAACAGGGGCCAGTTTCTATTTGAGTTTGACATTACTTGATGACCTTCGAGGATCCTCCTAGATCAAAAATCAGTGAAATGATAAAAGTTGTTTTTTATGTAGGTAGGAATTTATTAATTGCTCCAAGAAGCAATATAGGATGAAGACCCAAGTGGGTTTCAGGAAGGTTGAGGTTAATTCTTGGATATTGGGTTCATTATGAGTTATTAAGGGGAACTAGAGGATATTTGGGGGTATACCTTTTGAGGTTAACATCATTTACTTCAACTTTGCTTTCCCACCAGAAAACTCTTGGCAACACTGATAAGGAGAAGTGTGGTATAGCAAGAGTTGGAGTCAGATTATCTGGGTTCAAATTCTGGTTCTGCCAAGTTATCATGCCAGTGGCCTTCAGCAAGGTACAACCAATTGGGACCTCAGTTTTCTTTCCTTTTGGAGGGGGGAAGGTGTAGGGCAACTGGGGTTAAGTGACTTGCCCAAGGTCACACGGCTTGTAAGTGTTAAGTGTCTGAGGTCACATTTGAACTCAGATCCTCCTGATACCAGGGCCGGTGCTCTATTCACTGCATCACCTAGCTGCCTTGGACCTCAGTTTTCTAAACTATAAAAGGAGGGAGTTGGTCTAGATAAAGTCTCTACCAATTTTATTATCTGAAATCCCACAAGATGAAGGGTTCTGGGTTCAGTGGAGCTGCATGAACTTTTGCTCTTAACACCACTGTAGACATAATAAGAAAGGAGAGATGTGCTCTCAGGCATTAATAAATACATTAAGTATGGGTGCTTTGAGTAAAGGAATATCATACGTTAATTCTGATGAGATTACTGGCATTAAGAGTTGGAAGGGAATTCAAACTTCACGTCTTATACATGAGGAAACAGCTGAGGTCCAGTATAGCTCCGTTGAGTGTTATACCTCCAGAATTCAAAGTCAGGGCCTCTAACTATAGTTTCTCATGACACAGAAGTTTCAGTGCTTGAGAATGAGGACATAAACCCTGTGAATTATTTACTTGGTAGGCCAAAGAATGGGCCTTACTTCCTGTACTTTGGGAAAGGTTTTCTGTAGTATTTCGTGATTATTTTGAATGTGGAAGTGCTTAGTAGGTTGATAAAGGTTAGGATGATGAGGAGGGATCTGGGATAACAGATGACTCTGTAATCATAGTAACTAATATTGCAAGTAGCTACTTATATCTCATAATTGCTACTTACTTTTTTTTAACCTTACATTTTCCACGTTAACAGAATTTGTTTTTTCCTCCCTTCTGCTAATTCTTCCTCCCCCCATTAAAAAAAAAAGAAAAACAAAACCTTTGTAACAAATGTAGATAGTCAAAACCAATTCTTACATTGGCCATATCCAAAATGTTGTTTTATTTTGTAACCTGAATTCGTTACCTTTCTGTCAGGAAGTGGATAGCCCGGTTGTTCCAGGTTTTCTCCTGATGGCTTTTCCTACAGGTTTCCCAGGATTTCCATAGCTAGATACTTGTTCCAAATTGCTTCTCAGCCATAGAGTGTTGCTTCCAGTGTCTGTTGGCTTTAGATCTGGAATTTAGCCAATTGTGCATTGGAATGAGAAGCTTGACATTGCATATTCCACCACTTTCATATTTTTAAATGTTGAATGTTAATGTCACATTAACATTGAATTTCCCTCTAAATTTTAGCTAACTAAAACCTTAGAGAATTTAAAGGATAATTACTAGGAAATTATTTTTTAATGTTCAGCAGCAAAAGGTTCAAAAGCTTTTCCAGGATAACTTTTATCATATTGTCACCTGGTGTTGCCACATTTTCTAGGTATTATATTTATAGAGTTTTTTTTTTGGGGGGGGGAAGGAAAAAGGTAGTTTCATGTCAGAAAAAGCTATTTGAAAATCAGCATCACAATGTTTCATTTAAATTCCCAGTATAAGGGCAGCTAGGTGGCGCAGTGAATAGAGCACCTGCCCGGCCCTGGAATCTGGAGAACCTGAGTTCAAATCTGTCCTCAGACACTTAACAACACTTACTGGCCGTGTGACCTTGGGCAAGTCATTTAACCCCAATTGCCCTGCCCTTCCCCCTCCAAAAGAGCAAAACAAACAAACAAACCAACAAAATTCCCAGTATATTCCATTCCAGTTTATTGATACCACTAGAAATTTATTCATTTGCCATAGTGCGGTAGTCTCTGCCCAGGCCAGTTTTAGAATCATAAACTTAGAGCCACAAAGAAACAACTTTCTCCATCGCTCATCACCCCAGGTTTACCGATAAAGAATCTGATGTCCAAAGAGACTGTGATTTACTTAAAGTCACAGATTTCTTGTTTTTGTTCAGTCTTTCTGACTCTTCATAATCCTGTTTGGGATTTTCTCGTCAAAGATACTGGAGTGGCTTGCCATTTCCTTCTGCGGCTCATTTTATAGATGAGAAAACTGAAGCAAACAGGATTAAGTGACTCAGGTCACACAGCTAGTAAGTATCTGAGGAGGCTAAATCTTAACCCAGGTCCATTCTGACTCTAGCTAGGCCCAGTGCTTCATACACTTAAGGTAAAGAGAGAAAGCAGCAGAACTAGGATGCAAAAATGTGTCTTCTGAATTCAAATTTAAGGTCTTCTGGTATACCACAGGGTATCTAGTTTGTATTTTGTGTGGAATGCTGTATTTTGGAGTACTGTTACATCCATGGCTTTAGTTAGACTAAAGTCATAAAATAAAAACAAAGCAAAAAAAAACCCCACTGGATATAATCGACTGGTTTTAGAGGGAAAAATAATTAAGAATTTAAGACATTGGCAATTATCTCACTTATATTAATCTTTCCATTTTAGGTCTTGGGGAATTTTTCTGTAACCCAGACTACCTGTAAATTTTCTCTGCGTTGAAAAACTAACCTGTGCCTGATGGCATATATAGAAAGAAAATTTATTTTCAAACCATTTTTCCTTTTTTGGAGCTGGGCACACTATCTTCATAGAGTTCAGCCATTACTTAGTCTGATTGGAAAATTGAATTTAGCTCTTTTGATTATAATTGAAGAAGTTTTGTTATTTCTCAGTGATGTGTTTAGCTTTCCAGTAGTGAGGTGATCTAATTAGGGGAGAAAAATCAGGAGCCCTTTAAAAAATAGTTTTGGTTATTAAATCAGAGAATAAAGAAGCTGTGATTCTGAAATTTTCTTTTCTTTAGTACTTTTGCTGCACTTAAATTTCAAAGAGTAATTTAGGCCTTTCAAGGCTTATTTGGAGATTAGTCAATCAAAAGGATTGTACTTCAACTGAAAAATAAACAATTGGAAGCTATTTCTGTCCTCATGTAACACTTCTTTTTTTCTCTCACCAAACAAATGTGAAGAAACTCTTAGCTAGCTTTCTCTAGGTTGAAACCTGGAGAAAATGGCTGTTCTTTACAACTAATGTGAAGACTTGAGTAATTTTGTGAGGCTTTTCTGTTTTGGGTGGATATTGTTGCTTGATTTTTCTTCTGACACATTCCACTGAACTATTTGTTCAGCCCTGCATGTGAAAACAAATATACTATCCTATTTATTTTCTGACCAAAATAGAACCAAAAGGAAACAAAAAGAAAAGATACCTTCTGATCAAGGACTTCATAGAAGTAGCAGTCCAAAGCAGTTGACCCACCTGAACTAATGAAAAATTAAGCCGTCAGCTAGGATGAGTGAGAGAGAAAGAGAAGAGGGAGGGAATGGGGAGGAAGATGGGGAGGAAGGGGGGTAGAGAGAGATGGAGAGAGAGACAGAGACAGAGAAACAGAGACAGAGGGGAAAAGAGACAAGGGAGATAGGGGGGTAAAAAGGAAGAGGAGGAGAGAGAGGAAGACAGGCAGAGACAGATTTGGATCGAAGGCAGTAACTTTGCTTCTTCTTCCCCTTCCCCTTCTGGCTTCCTTTAAGTCTCAAGTCCTTCTATCTTTGCAAGAAGCCTTTCTTGGTCACCCTTAATGTTAGGGCCTTTTGTCTAAGATTTGCTCCAGTTTATCCTGTATATGTCTTATTTGTACATAGTTATTTGCGTGCTATCTTCCCCCATTAGATTGTGAGCCCCTGGAGGATGGGGACTATATTTTGCCTTTCTTTTCTTTTTCTTTTTTTAGGTGCTGTTATTTTTAAATAGTATTTTATTTCCCCTAATTACATATAAAAACAATTTTAACATTAAAAAAAAAAGTTTTCAGTTCCAAATTCTAGCCTCTCCCTGGGATGGTAAGCAATCTGATACAGGTTATACATGTGCAATTGTGCAAAATATTTCCATAAAACTGGAACACAGTATGACAGAAACTGGTTATAGATCAGTATTTCACACCATATACCAAAATAAGGTCAAAATGGGTATATGATTTACACATAAAGGGTAATACTTATAAGCACATTAGGAGAGCATGGAGTAGTTCATCTGTCAGATCTATGGATAAGGGAAGAATTTAGGATCAAACGAGACAGGGATCATTACAAAATGTGAAATGGATCATTTTGACTATATAAAATTAAAAAGTTTTTTGCACAAACAAAACCAATATAACCAAAATTAGAAGGAAAGCAGAAAACTTGGAAAAATCTTTTACAGTAAGCATCTCTGATAAAGCCTTTTTTCTCAAATATATAGAGAACCGAGTTAAATTTATAAAAATACAAGTCATTCCTCAGTTGATAAATGGTCAAAGATTATGAACAGGCAGTTTTCAGATGAAGAAATCAAAGTTATCTATAGTCATAGGAGAAAATGCTCTAAATCACTATTAAAGAAATGCAGATTAAAACAGCTCTGAGGTACCACCTCACACCTATCAGATTGGCTAATGTAGCAAAAAAGGAAAATGTTGGATGTTGGAGGGGATGTGAGAAAACTGGGACACTAACGGTTGGTGGAGTTGTAAACTGATCCAGCGGTTTTGGAGAGCAATTTGGAACTGGGCCCGAAGGACTACCTAAGTGTGCATGCACTTTGGTCCAGTAGTCGCACTGCTAGGTCTGTGTCCCAAAGAGATTTTGAAAACAGGGCACATGGCTTATTTGTACAAAAATGTTTATTTTGCCTTTCTTTGTATCCTCAGAGCTTAGCACAATGCCTGACATATAGCAGGCACTTAATAAATGTATACTTGTTGACTTGACTTGAAAAATAAGTATTTTTTTTCTTCTCATTGTGGTTAATAGGGAAATGAAGACAGCACTCAGCAATCTTGCTCCTGCCTGAAATTTATAGCCCACCTATCGCGTGTTCCTCTTCTTTTGTGCCCATTGGCCATTTTTTATTAAAACGACTGAAGTCTGGTATTTTTCCTGGTTCCTTTCCATCTTCAATAACTCAACCTGGTTTGTTTTAGATCCTGGACTTTTGGCTTAATGTTTTTTAATTCGACAAGATAACCTCTCAGTTCCCTTTCAGCTCTAAATCTATGATCCGTAAAACTCTATGTGATGGCTAAATCTTTTCTTAAAAGAATTAGCCTTGTTGGCAGCGAGATGACACAGTGGAGCCTGGAAGACCTCACTTTGAATCTGCCTCAGACAGCGTTTACTAGTGAGTGACCACGGGCAAATTACTTGCTTTCTCTCGCTCCCCGTTTCTCATCGATAGATAAAAATAGGACCTACCTACTTCACAGGGTTGTTGTGAGGATCCGCTGAGATCACGAGGGCTTTGCAAACCTTCAAGTGCTTTTAAAATGCTAGCTATTACTACTACTACTACTATTACTACTGCTATTACTATTACTACTACTACTGCTGCTACTGCTGCTACTACTACTACTACTACTACTACTACTACTACCACCACCACTAATGAAATTTCCCTTCTATATTAGTCAATAGGAACATCTTCTCTGGTTGATGTTTTAGTTGTTTAGATCCATACATTATAGTTTATTTTTTTATTTTTTTTTTTTATGCCAAAAAGTTCTTTTTTTTTTTTTTTAAATTTTATTATAGTTTGTATCATTCATTTCCACAAGATTTTGAGTTACATATTTTCTCCCCCTCTTCCCCCTACCCACCGCCCCAAAACAGCCAACCCAGTGTGTCCCCCCTCCCCCAGTCTATTC
>CM053586.1:78879615-78920679 GCA_028646515.1 Pseudochirops corinnae | reverse complement strand
CATGATTTTCCTGCAACATTCTTATTTCTCTTCCCAATTTTTCTTCCACTTCCCTTATTTGGTTTTGAAAATCCTTCTTCAGCTCATCTCTAGCTTTAAGGCATTCTTCATGTTTGTTGGAGGCCCCTGGTAGGGGCGCTCTGGCTGCACTCTCCTCCTCCCTCTCTCTCCCATGATCTTTCTTTTCCCCAAAGAAGGAATCTAGGGTTTGCGAGCTGTTCTTTGCTTCTTATGCTTATTCTTACTCATGGTTGTAAATCTCTGTGGGGCTCTGCTTCCAGAAGGGAAAGGTCTGTCCGAAATCGCTGGGGTCCTCCCGGGTGCCGTAGCTCTCAGGAAGAGGCTGGGAACTCTTCCTATTTACTTCCAGCTGACTGTATAGTGAAGACTCCAGAACCGAGGCCCAAGACCGTGATCCAGATCCAGGCCGCTCAACACGAGAGCTCTTGGCCTGAGTACAATCGCTCAGTCCCCCTGCTGTCTGCAGGCCACGGGCGGGAAGCTACAACGCGGAGGCGGGTGCAAAACCTCTGCCTTTTGCTTTTCCGCTCTGGAGGCCTTTTGGCCGGACTGCTTATCTCCCCCTTTCGCAGTCCCCACTGGCAGCTGCCGCTAATCCGCTCACCTGAGGCTCCTCCGCTCCTCTGTTCCAGCCACCCCCGGGGCACAGCCGCAGCTTCAGGCCAGGCTGGTTTCGGTTCGCAGTGCTGATATGGTTCCTTGTAGCCGAGCTAACTTTAGTGGGAAGTATCTTTGTGTGCGTTTTGGAATTCTAGGATTGGTTTAGAGTCCTATTTTATGGGTATTTTGGGGTGGCTATGTGAGAGCTGCAATATGTTGCTGCTGCTATGCCGCCATCTTGGCTCCACCACCCACCCACCCACCCCCCTCCGTTTCCCAGCCTTCTTAAGGGCTCCCCTAGGCAATCTATAGGTGCTCTTGGTTAATCCTCAAGCAAATAATAATAACAATAATAAGAGCCAGCATTTAGATGGAGCAGTGGGTCGAGTGCTCGGAACGAAGTCAGGAAGACCCAAGTTCAGATATGGCCTCAGACCCTTTTTGTGACTTTGCGCAAGTTGCTTAACCTCTGTTTGTCTCAGTTTCCTCAACTATAAAGCAGGAATAATAATAGCACCTACCTCTCAAGGTTGTGGTGAGGATCCAATAAGGTGACATGCGTGATGCACTTAGCACGTGCCTGGCAGATATTCAGTGTTCTGTAAATGCCAGCTCTCATTAGTATCATCATCATCATTATTCATAGTTTCCTCCAGATATCTTATTTCCCCTCCTCCTTCCAGTGTTCCTCTTTCCTTTTCATGGACTCAAGTAATTTTCAAAATTGCTGTAGTTCCCAGAGAACAACAAAGAAGTTTCTATACCTATAATGGGAATGCAGCAGAGCAAACCGCAACAATTTTGTTTTTCTCCTGTCTCTCCACCTAACCATTGCTCACTAACCCTGCTTCTCCATAAAGGCAGAGTGTGGGCAAATTCAGGAGATGTCATGGTAAGAACTGTCTTTCCCTTGTGTATTCTAAGGGTGAAAGGCCAAACTGCAATTTTTGAGGAGATGATAGAAGATGAAGAAGGCCTGGTGGATGACCGGCTCCCTACCACAAGCCGAGGACTGTGGGCGACAAGTGAAACGGAGCGCTCTTTGAAAGCAATCCTGTCTTTTGCCAAAGCACACCGACTAGACCTCAGACTCATTGAGGAAGGGAATACTTCAATGGAACTCTTTGAAGCATGGAAGAAGGAGTACAAGGTAGAATAGGAAACTTTCTGTTTGAGTTCTGCAGTGAATGTTCACGAGACACCACAGCAGAGCAGATGAAGAGCAGGCCTCAAAGCTGACCTAAGTTTTAGGCTTAAGCCCTGCCTCTGTGACCCTAGGCAAGTCACTGACCCTCTCAGCACTATAGACAGCTCTGAAATCCTAAATTGCAGAGAAACTACCTGCATGCATTGTGGTCAGAAGAGGTTCCCTGTGCTAATGAAAACACAAGTTCAGTTCCTGTCTCTCACCTTTATTGAATGACTAGAAGCAAATTATTAATGAAATAATCATGCAAATCACATTTGCAACTAGTAAAAATCCTTGCAGGGTGGCTAGGTGGCACAGTGAATAGAGCACTGGCCCTGGAGTCAGGAGGACCTGAGTTCAAATCCAGCCTTAGACACTTGACACACTTACTAGTTGTGTGACCTTGGGCAAGTCACTTAACCCCAATTGCCCTCCAAAAGGCAAAAAAAAAAAATCCTTGCAAAAAGTTAGTCCCATCTCTCATATGTTCTCCCCTTTGGTTTAGTACTATTATTACTTTGATACATTCATGGGTCAGTTACATCACTTAAGCTTAGAAGTCCTCCATGTCTTCTCATTCTGTATGATTCTTGTCTTTTCAAAAATCTTCCATCATTTCCACTCAAATGGAAGCTTTCCTCTCATTATCTCTTATGCCACTGTAATAGCCACATGCCATTGTACCACTCAGGCTTTCCATCCATTTTCTCTTCCCAAACATCTTCAGGTGTTCATTTTGTACTCCACTTGGGCCAGTATCTCCACTCACTTCCCATGTGATATTAGAACTTTGCCCTGGGAGTCACCCTGGGTTTTGTCAGGCCTGCTTTGACCTTAACTTCCTCAGCTCCAGGCCTCTACCCACACCTCCTGAACATCTCCAGGACATAGTGCTGCTAACTCTACCCTTCCACCACCTTTCATTTATATTCCTTTAGATATTGTCTTCCATCTTTAGATTATAAAGGGTAAGGATTATTTACCAGCTTTTATTTATATCCCCTATGCTTAGCACATTACCTAACACATAGTAAGTACTGAATAAATGCTAGCTCTGGTTACCTGTCTACATATCTACCTATTTAATTTTCATTAAGCCACCTCCTCTTTCAGGCATACATTTCTTTGTTGATGTCTTTTTGCCACTCTTATTGCAATTCTATGAAATTGGAGAAGAGAAGGATGAGTTCTGTATGTCTCAGCTCCAACACAGTCAGTCCCCCACCCAAGAAACTTGGGCCATTCTTTCCAACCAAAAATACTGCCTCCTACCTCTACATTGCACTTTGTTACAAACTTTCTTATGGAACTTCTTTCTCCTTCACCTTTCTATTATAAACACCTATGCATTTGTCTTATATCTCCTACAATACTGCAGAATCATGGGGCGGCTGGGTGGCACAGTGAGTAGAGCACCGGCCCTGGAGTCAGGAGGACCTGAGTTGTGACCTTGGGCAAGTCACTTAACCCCAATTGCCCTGCCCTCCTCCCTCCAAAAAAGCAAAAAAAGGAATATTAAAGAATCACTAAGATCAGAAACCATTTAGCTTTCATTCCCCAGCAACAGCACTTGTTCTTTAGGTATTTATATACTGTAATGTAATGGACTTGTACTGCCCCTGCTTTTCTGTTGAAATGGTTTGGAGAAAGGAGGAGAAACAATACATTTCAAGTTTAATCAAAAACTCCGTTGACAGACTTTTGGAAATATGAGAGCATACTTGGAGAAAAACAAACAGGTTACTTGCTTTTCAAAATCCAACCAAAAATCCCCTTAGCCACAAAAGACAATGAAAGTAGTTGAATTACTGTGTATTGATGGAGCCATTGCATAGTTTCATATACAAGTGGAAAATCTGGGTAGAAATAAGCATTCTGAACAGATAATTGCAGCTAGATAAGTCAGCTAAAAGATATTGTGGGTTATGTAAAAATGCATGTGACAAGAGAAATTATAGTGGTGATTCTGTTATAAAAGCGCTTTGTACAGTCTATATAATATTGATTCAGAAACTTCTAGGATTTAGAACAGGAAAAAACCTTTGAAACTTTGCTAGTTCAATCCTATCATTTTACAGATGGAGATACTGAGGGCCAGAGAAGTTAAGTGACTATAGTGTCCAGGATCACAAAGCAATCAGTCAGCTAATTAAGGATTTTAAAAACTCCGTCCTGTAAAGGATTCTGTGAGGCAGAGGTGAAGAGAGAGTGCTAGGAAATACATGAATAATAAGATACGGGCCCAACCTTCGAGGTGCTCCTAATCTACTTATGTTGAAATCTACCATAGAGATTATCCAAACTAGCCCCTTAATTTTAAACTTTAGGAGAATGAGGTCCAGGCAGTGGAAGTGACTTTACCCAACTGGTCACACAGTTAGTTAGCAGCAGAGCCAGAACCAAATTTTAAACTTTAGGAGAATGAGTTCCAGGCAGTGGAAGTGACTTTACCCAACTGGTCACACAGCTAGTTAGCAGCAGAGCCAGAACTAAATTTTAAACTTTAGGAGAATGAGGTCCAGGCAGTGGAAGTGACTTTACCCAACTGGTCACACAGCTAATTAGCAGCAGAGCCAGAACCAAAGCCCAAATTGTCTAAATCCTTAGTCTAGCACTTTCCTATTACTGTATTGCTGCATGCTCCCTAGCTCAGTACTATAGGGGAGTGGGAACTAAATCTGGGAACCTGTATTCAAGCCCCATCCCTGATGAAGTGATCACAATTTGTGGTGTGCTTTCCCTGCTAAAATGGCCTTGAAGAGGGCAGTGGGAGGTCAAGGAAACTATAGTAAGAACTTTATATCACATGTTTAGCTTATGTAAAGTGTGATAGCCCAGGCTTCCCATGTTATTAATCTGAACTACCTGGGAGTTTGGTTTCTCTTTCCTTTTTTGCTCATCTGTATTATGTTAGAATTGCAAGTTTCCAAATTTGATAACTAAAATTGTGTGAATTGGGAAATAAATGAGCCATCTTGTATAGGTGCTTGGCATCATCTCCTAAATGTTACATGGCCAGAAAACTGTGTGAACCTTCTGTCTTATATAATACTAGATTTCCCTAAAGATCTCAATGAAGATTTTTGATGAATTATCCCATGTTAGGATTCAGTGTACAACTTTTATTCTAATTTTTCTTCTACAGTTGCTACATGAATATTGGATGGTTCTGAGGGACCATGTGTCTGCTATTGATGAACTTGCAATGGCTACAGAACGTCTAAGAGTGCGGCATCCTGATGAACCAAAGCCCAATCCTCCTGTTCTTCACATAATTGAACCTCATGAAGTAGGTTGCCAGTGAATCAGACCCAGACAGTATAGCTCAAAAGATTGTACGTGACTCCAGAATCCTGGGGATTATGTAGTGTAAACAGTGAGTCAATCCACAAGTCTTAGTGAGCCTATCTATGTACATAGCACACTGTTTAGATGTACAGACCCCTATATCCTACAGGGTTATACCTATACATTTCAGATAGATTATTCCTTACAGGAGATGTCTCAGAAAAAAATGTCCAATGAGCATTTTAGTCCTCTGCCTCAGTATCTCTCACACTTTCAAAGATAGGAAAGTCTTCTACTTGAATTTCATATTTTATCATTTTAGCTTTTTACCGGAAGAGAACAATTGATAACCTGTTCTATGGTAAATCCCTTTGTGTATCTGAAAAATAAGTTATTTTTAATTGATTCCCAAATATTTGCTTTTGCATGCTAAATAATCTTCATTCTTTTACAGTTTCTTTTATAGGTTCCTTTTCCTAAACATTTCAGCCATTTTTATTTGTTTTCAATACTTGCAAATTTTATTTTCATGAAGTTAAAACTAAATAAAGTGCAGGTACCTCTACCTAACTTAGCTAAGGGTATATTAATGTTTGTCTTTATGATCCCACCATTTTTATAAAAATGTAGAAACAAGATTTTTTTTCTTTCTAGGTGGAACAAAATCGAGTAAAACTATTGAATGACAAGGCAGTTGCCAAATCCCAGCTTCAGAAGAAACTTGGCCAGCTTCTCTACCTTACTAATTTGGAAAAGGTTTAATACCACTCTTTCTGCATGTTGTGTTGTCATGGTACCCTCTAGTGGAAGTCAAGCAATACTACAGTTAATAACAGTGATTTTCTACACTACTTAGACTGTAAAGATATATAGAGTGCCCCAGAGAAGGTGGCGATCTGCATTAGTCAAGGAGTTCTCACTGGAAGCTCCCTATACAGATTAAATCATAGGTCAAGTTAAAAAAAAAAGTTATGAACTCTGGCTATTGTTAATATTTTCCCTTTGGAAATATACCCTTTGGAAAAAAGGACGTATCTTCCTTAGGAAATCTAGAGATAGACATATGTAGCAAGGAGTACATCACTGCATGTGAGTTTACAGGTGTATGGGGGTGCCATGCACATTCTAGTCCCTCAGAATTTTCACATAGGATACTTGGGTATCTTCCCACTCCTTGGGCTGCTTCAGTTACTACACCTCTTCTTCAACACTGGCAGGTCTAGGTTCTCAGAGAGGGACCACCAACTGTTAAAACTACATTGAAACTCTCTTAGGATCCCAGGAATAACACGGTGTGGGAGAATACATTCTCCCTTTTCTCCATGTCAGCTCTTAAGCACTCATTAGTGCTCTTTACTTATACAAAACCAGTCATTCACAAAAATTACACTCTTAGATCTTAAATGTAAATATTAAAGTAAAAGAAATAATAATATAATCAGAAGTATAGTCATACATTAAAGTAAATAAAGGAATAATAATTACATCCCAATCTACACATAAACTAATACTTTCCCACCAATTCATTTAGTATTTCTGGGAGAGTAGACATATACTTAGAGAAATTTGCTATGGGACAGAAATAAGGAAAGCCAATTTGCTCAGAGTAACAACTCTGGCAGTATAAACTTTAGTGTCTTCTATCTCAAGAACTATCCATACAAGATACTTGGTGAATATAATGTCTGTGTGAAATAGATGCCCTTCCCCTGCCAAGCTAACTAACTACTAGGCATGACTTCTCAGCCTAGTGGGTCTGCTGAATGATTTTTATGATTTTCTGCTTTCAGCTTTTTCTCTGAACAGCTGAACTTACTTCTCAAAAGCAGCTGTCATATCCATCACTTGCAGCTTCAGACTCTGTTACATTTCTAAAATCTGTGCTTTCACTTCCCCCTCCTTGGTCCTCTCTTAGCTTATGGTTAGTAAACTGAAATCTCATCTTCTCTCTATAACCAAATAAGTAACATTTATCTCTTAGGAGAACAATACTGTCCTTATCTCCAGTATGCTACAGTTTTTCACATTCAAAATGATCAACTACTTGTTTCAGAAGTAGAGTTAGGGTAGACTTAACTTAGCAACAAACTTCTATAAATAAAAGGGCATTACCTTAAAGCAGCAGTTCTCAACCTGTGGGTTATGTTCAATTTGTAACAATGAAAATACATCCTGCATATCAGATATTTACATTACGATTCGTAACAGTAGCAAAATTACAGTTATGAAGTAGCAATGAAAATAATTTTATGGTTGGGGGTCACCGCAACATGACGAACTGTATTAAAGGGTCGCAGCATTAGGAAGGTTGAGAACCACTTTACATCAGAGACAGTGTGATGGTTTCTATGATCCCATCTAGCTCTACATCTGTGATCTGTGGTCCTAAAGAAAACTATGCTGAAAAATGGAAGCTTACAGTACTCTGTGCTTTAGGAATTCTGTGCTTAAGTCATGGTAGGGAACATAATGTATTATAGATTATCTGACCAAAAGAATAAGACTGATCTAGAGTTGTTTCCTGAATTTAGAAGGTCTTAAAATTGGATTATGCTTTATATTATCCACACATAGATTGGTGGAACATCTCATTAGGATACAATGAAGGGGTAGGGTTTCTGGGTGAGACAATTGCTTTCTAGAGCAGATTATTTTAGAAACTAAAAAGAACAAAAATATAGTAGAATTGATTCTAAATAGCTGACAAAAACTGGTATAGGAAATGTATTTTGTTCAACCATTTAAGTAATAGTGACTATACTCCACATTCTCAAGGTAGAAAGAACAATCATGCCAGTTAACTGTTGTTCAGTTTTTTAAAGTATAGCTTTGGCAGTGGAAAAAATGAAAAGACTAATTAACTAAATAACCATTAGGAATCTGGGGCATTATTTTAAAGCACCAACATTAAAGTGGCCTGGAAAAAATGTATGCTATAGATTTTTTTAAGTGGGTGCTGAAAAAAAATCTACTCATGCCTAAATACCTAAATATAAAGATAATAACAGCAGCCAGAGGAGAGGTGACTTCATAAAAAAAAGCACAAAATATAGGGAGTGACCTGTGACTGACGAGGGCCAAAAAGGACCTGAAACGGCAACTTTCTAAGAACTGCAAAGTTTATTAATAAGAGATTATTTTAATTTTAACTAGGTAATTACTTGGATGTCTTCACCCTCATAGTATAAAATGTCTGCTCTGAGAGGAATCAGAAATAGAAAAGTAGGAGATTCCTGTTGTCTATTTGATACAGACTTAGGAGATTGAACATTATTAAATGCATAGACTGTTCAACTAGACAAGAAGTAGTTGACAGACCAGATAGGAAAAAATCCTCGAGATCATTTAAACCTGAAATGATTTCGGTATTCAGAAGAAGTTGAAGAGTTCATTTGTTAAATTTCTGGCCAAGATTTGTAAACTATTATTTTAAATGGACACAGGGATCTCTGGTGGATTGCCATTGTGACTCCATTCCGTGCAGAGTACTTTAGGTTGTTTGGAACTATAGAGAAATGAGGATCACTTCCAATCCAGGAAATCCAGGAAAGCCACTGGAATCCATAGCAAAGGGTAGAATCATTGGATACTTTAAACAAGTATAATTCATTGAAAGAGAGGAAACGTTGTTCCTGTAGAGGAAAATATTCCTGAATAATTAGTTAGATTTCTTGAAAATGTAAATAATCATTTGGATAATGTAAGTAATCATTTTGTATAGTTGTAATTTATTTATATTCTAGGTTTTCAAAAAATTGCATACTCAAAAAGAAGTGAGCAAAATGGGGCAACTGTATTGTCATAGATAGAGCCAGGAAATAAAAGATATCAATAATTGAATTTGTGCTTATATTATGAAGGGCTATCAGCTATCAATTATGACCCAAGGAAATGAGCCTGGGAGCCCTTATAGATTTCCACTGAAAGCATTAGCTCAATGTGCTACTCTAACCTCCCAGAAGTGAACATAAGCAACATAGCAATTGAAAAATAAGGCATTATCTTACCTTGTACAAAACCAGATGTACTTGTCCCCAAAGCACTGCTTACCAGTCAAGTCACCGCATCTCAAGACAGCTACTCTAGAATGGAAAATATCCAGGGAATTGTGAAATAAAATGTTCAAAAATACCAAGTTTAAGAGGACTCTATAATCTACATGTTATTTCCTCCTGGTAGAATGTAA
The DNA here is from genome assembly GCA_028646515.1 of Pseudochirops corinnae. Taxonomy (NCBI): domain Eukaryota; kingdom Metazoa; phylum Chordata; class Mammalia; order Diprotodontia; family Pseudocheiridae; genus Pseudochirops; species Pseudochirops corinnae. Next base: position 78,911,395 of record CM053586.1, on the reverse strand, counting down.
GCTCCTTGAGGGCAGAAACTCATTTTTGTCTTTGTATGTCTAGCTCCTTTCACAGTGCCTAACTTGTAGTTAGCACATAATAAATGCTTAATAAATAAATTGACAGACTGAGAATGGACACATAGCCATAGTAAAATCATACATGGCATGCACAAAATTAACACACGTATTTACCACTTCTACAAAAAACTGACAATTTCATTTTTGTCAAAAACCTTCTACACCTCAGTAAACAAACTTCATGAGTTGCTGTGGTCAAGGTTTAAAGGTTTGCAAAGCATTTATCAAATATTACCTTACTTGAACTTCACAAAAGGTCTGTGAGGGAGGTGCTGTTTTCCCCATTTATACATGAGGAAACCAAGATTGAGAGAGTTTGAATAACTTCCCCAGGTCCATACATCTAGTAAGTGTCTGAGATAAGACGCAAATTCAGGTTTTTCTACCACCAGGTCTAGCACACTCTCCATTATACCATCTAGGTATAACTACCATACAGTGGAGCTAAGGAATACAGTAAATTAACACAATTCAAATTGCTTGAATACTATGTGCTTGTTTAAAAGTAACTATTGAAAGGCACTTGCTATACCTAGCAAATGTGAAATGTTAAGTCAGATAGGTCAAAAGCGGTCACTCCCATTGTTTTGTGTTGTATAAATAAACCAGACTAATTTAATCTCTTACTGAGGCAGCTAAGTGGCCCAGTGAATAAAGTACTGAGCCTAGGGGCAGTGAGGCCTGAGTTCACATTCAGCCTCAGTCACTTAGTAGCGGTGTGACACGCCTCTATGACCAAGTCATTTAACCTCTGACTGCCTGCCTCCGTTTTTCCTGCTGTAAAACAGAGGTCATGGTAGCACCTACTTCCCAGGGTTCTTGTGAGCAGGATCAAATAAGATAATAAGGGCACGGCACTTGGCGAGTGTCTGTCCCTGTAGCAGATGCTTAATCAATGCGATTCTTTTCCCTTTTCCCACAACCTACCACCAAATTACCTGGGTGTGTTTGACATCACGGCCAAGCTTTGCATACACTCTGCCTCTAGAGTAGTGAGACAGTCATATAATTTTGACCAAGTAGGGTGAATTGTTGCCTAGTAATGTCATAATTGTATTTCCATATTCAGTTACATGTTCTCTTTAACTACGCAGCTAAATTGCTAGATGCTCATGGTTGATTGGATATCTTTGGGTACAACTCCCCCGTTCTTAACTTGGGCCAGCCCTTGGGTCCCACTAGGCTTGGGGCCTCAGGAACCCAGGAATGCCATAAACTACTCCCCCTGATGACAGAAACTCTCACAGTCTCTGCTTGTGGATCTATTCCCACTCCAAAACCAGGTACCTTCTCCAACTTCCCATCCCTATCCTTCCTTCTTCCTGTCATTTGTCAGGAGACCAGTTGTTGTAGTCTAGGTTCTGGTTAAGATCTCGTTCTTCACTGTCAATTTTTGATGTTGTATAGATGCATGCATTTGTAAAATCAGGTCTACCCAACCTGCGGCCTACTGGCCACTTACAACCATCAGACCTCTTGCAGCCTGCCAAAGGATTTCAGGCAACTTCCAAGAAATGGAGAGAAAACATCCATTGTATATAGAGGAAGCCTTGGCCTGGGCCTCAGGTGGTGCAGGCCTGGTATAGATTATTCTATCAAGGCTTGTTTTCTAAAGATTAGCTTACCATATACAGTTAGTTGTGAATCAGTGTGAAGATATTTTCAGATGTCTGTCAAGAGAAAAAAGCAGACATTTTAATAATATTTAAAAGATTAAATAAAATATTAGTATTTTTACATATAGTACTTCTGGGTTTATTTAATTACTAAGACATTTTCTATACTCTTGGTCCCCTAGTTATGGTAATGAATTTACATTGATTAAGCTTCTGTATAAAATTAGTATAGTTGGTGTTAACTGTCAGTTTCCTTATCTCTTGAATCATTGACCTCAGAGACCCATTTTGGTAGTTCAGTAAGGTTTAGAAAATATTTTCCCTAAAAGTTAAAATTGGATTTATTGTTATTCAGGTTATTCTAAAAATATCTCATAAGATAATTTCTAGATAAATGATTTTACTTCTTTACCTAGATTATTATTCTTTTCATCTAACCCCTAAAGGATTAGGTGATTATTTAATTTAATTTTTCATTAGGAAATTCAACCAAGTCCTCCCTTTGGAGACTGTGTATCCTTGCATTGAATTATTTAATAGAGATTTTGAACAGTTAATACTATTTTCAGTTCTAATTTGCAGGTCTTTCTTTCCACATCAGCAAGTTCTTTTCATCCCTTCTACTGATTTCTTTTGCTTTGCTAAAGAAAGTAAAAAGATTCTGTTTAGAAACAACTAATAATTAGAATACATACCAAACTGTTGCTTTTCTGAATTTATTTTTAAAATTTGTAACAAATGACCTAAGTGAGATTGCAAAATAAGTAAGAAGCCCTCCTGTATAGTCACAGTGCTCTTTTGGCTAAAAAAAAAAATCCTATTTTCACATCTTAATTTGTAAGTGCTTAAAGGGAAACAATATTCCTTTGCAGTAAGAATGGAATTTTGAAAAATTAGCAGTGTCACGTCATATTTTGTTTCAAATTGTATTCCCTAGCATATTCATAGAAGTTTTTAAAGTACTGACTTTGAAATAGAGCACTAATATTCCATTTAAGGAAACACTGTGTGGCCTTAGTGATAGCAGAATGTGTCAATTACTAGTATTGATCAGATTATATCTCAATTTTGCCTCTGATATTATGCCTCCAAAATCACTATTTCCATAATGTCAGTTCGGGTCATCCCATTTATGAAGTATCTGCAAGATGTTCTGGGTCCTGGAGATTTTAATTAAATATACATGTGTTTGTGTATTTGTATATGTGTATATATGTAAAATGACACAAGTCCTCTCCAAGTGCTTACATTCTAATGACTAAATGATAGCAGGTATATAAATAGATGAAGGAAGGGAAAGTACAAAGGAAAGAGCCAGATAAAATGTCCTGAGAAGTGTAAGAAGGAAAAGATCGCTTTCTACTTTTACCCTGAGAACAGAGGGTGGCAAGAGATTATTGTATTGAAGAAATGGCATCAAAGTTAAGCCTTGAAGGAAGGAAGACACAGATTGGCTGTCAAAAAAAGTGAAATCTAAAGGCATAATAGAGGAAATGGGCAATGGAGAATGGTTCACATTGCCTAGAATCTAAATCATTAAAGGGAGTACTATGAACTTTCTATTTCGTGCTGTAGGCATTGGGCAACCTACAGTGATATTACCATAATACATTATAAAATCACGGAATCGCCCCATTAGGAATATTACAGGAGCAGGAGTGTGCAGGAGAGATTGGAGGCGGAATAGGTTAAAGGCAGAAAGACCATACTTAGAAGTAACATTTGGAATAGTGAAGGCAACAAGTAAGGTTATTTGTCATATTTCAGCTGTATGATTAGTCCTGAAAACATTTGATGGATTTTTACATCTTTTTTTCCTTAATAATATTTTATAGTCTCAGGATAAGACCACAGGAGGGATAAATCCAGAACCTTGTCCAATCTGTGCTCGGCAGCTGGGGAAACAGGTAAAATAATTTTGTGTTACGTTTATATAACAGTCTACAGTTTGCAGATCATAGCTTATTTGAACCTCAAAGTAATCTGAGTTAGGTAGAGCAAATATTATTATCCCTCTTTTTACAGGTGAAAAACAGAGGCTTTTGGTAGGTAAGTGACTTGGCCAAGGTCCCATGGCTAAGTAAATGCCGCTACAGAGACTGGAGCAGGTTTCCTCTGCATAGTACCTGCCTTCTGCACTACTCCTTGTTACCAGTTTTTAGGACGGTTCAATATGTAATGAATCCTTTGAGATTTGAGGGCCATGGATTATACAAAAGAGAGTAAAAATAAAAGGAGAAAACATTTTCATGTACCTCTTAGTCTCCATCTATTATTACATACAATCTTAGAAAAATGCATTTATTTTTAGAACTTAGATATCATCTAGTCCAACCTCTTTTACAGAGGAGAATACTAAGGCCCAGAGAAATTTAACATTGTGCCCAAAGTCATCTTAACTAATGGAAGAGCCAGTGTCAGAACCCAGGTCTTATGATTCCAATAGCTGTGTTCTGTTTGCTTACTAGCAGGTCAGACATTTCTAGAGTGGGCCATCTTATTTAAATCAAATTTTGAGAATGTGTAATTATACTCCTTGCTTTATTCCAAGGATTTAATTTGAAATATGAATAAGCCTGACTTGAATTTGTGTTTGACTTGGTTTGCTGGCAGTTGTTTAGAAATAGAGTGCAAAGAATGTGTTTGTTTGGCCTTACAAAGGTTTACTTGCCTGGCTCTGGCTTGAGAACTCTGTAGTATACTTATTAGCTTTTTTAAAATGCCATGAGTTTCAGTTTTTAATTAGATCACAAACATAGCTTCTTCCTTGTGGTGAATTAGAGTGCCTTTTAGAAGTATATTGTACCAGTCAACAAGTGTCAGTGACCCTTCTTTTGTGCCTGTTAGTTGACGGAAGTTTTTAAGATGAAGGTAATATTTGCTTTCCTCCAGAGGAGTCAAATGTTTACATCAATACAAAGGATAAACCCTTGCCATAGATAGTGTTGTAGGAGGGATTTTGAAGAATAGAAGCAAAAAGAGTAGAAGCAGTGGAAAGAGCACTCGCTGGCTTTGGAGAACAGAGGACCTGGGTTATACTGCTTTTGTCACTTACTAAATTGTGTGACTTTGAGTAAGTTAGTTCCCCATTCTGATATAGCACATATGTTACCACGCATCCTCATTGTACAGATGAGGAAACATGATTGGACCAGGGTGACATGGCGAGTTGGGCTCAGAGTTAGAACTCAAACCCATATACCTCCTGGCTCCAGATCTGGTGCACTTCATACTCTGCCACATCGCCTCTCTCTTCCCATATGTGTGTGGTTCCATCATCAAGTCCACATAAAAGAAGGAAAATGGACAATTCATGATTTCTGATCTTTGGGACATCATTACAGACAAACTTGTGTACATCATTACATGCAAGCATACAAATATTGAAGAAAAGTATTGAAATATTTTTAGTATTTTTTTTAAAAATGCATTCATATTTTTTATGGCTGTTAGTGAAAAATTAAATGTGAGTTCCATGATCAGACAATGTGATGATCAGGAAAAGTTGTCCCTTAGTTTCCAGGCTTTGTAGAAAAGGTAGAATTTCTGAAATTTTTTGACAATGGAAGGATGCTTTGGTTGACTACAGAGATTGTATTCCAAAAGTTGAGCAGGGAAATGGTGTTAGATAGTTGTTACAAGTAGTTACTCAGCCTCTGCCTGAATAATTAGGCAGGTAAGCACTTATTGAGAATCTGTTATATGCTAAGTTCTGGGAATATAAAGATGGACAAAAGACAGCCTCTCCTCTCAAGGAACTCAGTCTAATGGCAGAGACAGTATGCAAACTACTATGGACATGCAAGAGACATATATAAAGTATATTGGAGATCATCTACAGAGGGAAGGCACTAGCAGTAAGGGGGACCAGGAAAGGCTTATTCTAGAAGGGAAGATTTTGGCTGGGACTTGAAGGAATGCAAAAAGCAGAGATGAGGAGAGAGAGTTCCAGGCATGAGGGACAGCCAATGAAAATGCTAGTAGTCTAGAAATGGAATATCTTGTGTGAGGAACCAGGATTCAGTGTCAGACCACAAAGTATGTGGAACGGGGTGAGTAAGGTATAAGAAGACCAGAAAGGTAGGAGAGGGTCAGGTAATAAAAGGGCTTTGAACACCAAACAGAGAATTTTATATTTGAGCCCACTGGTGATAGAGATGATTCTTTAAAAAAAAGGAAACAAACAAAAATAATCATGTATCGTATTTCTGGTTTGCATTTAAAGAATATTAGGGTTGTTCATCATTGAGCTAGAATTATAACTTTTTCAAATTCTTTACTTCCCACCTAGAACAAAAATTTGAATGTTTTTACCTTTTTGGAATCTTTGATAGCAACCCACTAAGCTGTGGGTCTCTGGTTTTTCCTTTAGTGGGCAGTATTGACCTGTGGGCACTGTTTTTGTAACGAATGTGTTGCCATTATCATCGAGCAGTACAGCGTGGGCACCCGCAGAAGCTCAATTAAGTGTGCCATCTGCCGACAGACAACTTCACATAAAGAAATCTCCTATGTCTTCACTGCAGAGACTGCAAACCAGGAAGAGGATATTCCTGTGAAGGTAACAATAATTCAAGGGCATGTTAAAGCACAATTTGAAACAAAATAATGGGAGCAACTGTGTCTGCCAAATGACAGGAGTCATCAGAAAAAATTTGGATAGGGAGGCTACAGACATGAACAATTATCCAAGGCACAGTCTCTCCATGAAGCCATTCTGTGCCAGACGGCCCCAGAGGCATTAGCTTTGTCGTTGGTTTTCTCATTTTGCAGAAAACCAGAGGCAGTGTCCTTGGCCTTGCATGAACAGCAGCAGACACTAACACCCCTGAAACCTGAGGCAGAAAAGGAGCATTGTTAAGGGGTTCTGTTTTCTTGTCACCTTCTTGGCCCCTGTAAATAGATAAGATTTGTGGGTAAATGGAAGTCTGTTTATAGAAGTTTTTCTCCTTTTTCCCCATTTGACCTGGGCAACTGAGAACAAGGATGTTTCTTACTGCTTTGTAGCAAAGCTGAATTTAAAATGTAGGCGTTAAGTGAGTGAATGTTGCCACAAGAGGGAGGCAGTAATCTATTGGATCATAGATTTATTGTCAGAAGGAGCAATAGAGATGAATTGGTCCTTATTTTGTGGATGAAAAGGCTTAAACCAATGGGTTAAATAACTTATCCAGGATCATACAGGTAGTACATAGGACAGACAGGATTTGAACCCAGGAATTTTGACTACAAATCCTTTTCTCTTTCCAATCAGTCAATATGCAAGTATTCACTATGTGCCAGAAACTGTGTTCTATGAATACACATAAAAAAGAATGAAACAGTCCATGCTAGCAGGAAGCTGTTGTTGTTCAGTCCTTTTTCAGGCATGTCTGACTCTTTGTGACCCCAAAAGTTTGGGGGTTTTCTTGGGGAAGAAAACAAATACATGTAAGTGTATATGCAGAATAAATATAAAGAGAATAAATACAAATAAATACTAGGCTGTTAAAGTCTAGGTATTTGTGGAGGGGAGATCCCAGCAGTTGGGAGGCTCAGGATAAACTTCATGTTGAAACCAGTGCTTGAGCCATGTTTTGAAGAAGTAGAAGGATTCTTCAAGGTAGAGGTAAGGAAGGGAAGGACAGAGAAGATAGCCAGTGCAAAGACCAGTGGTAAGATGGAATGTTGTGTGTGTGTGTGTGTGTGTATGTATGTATGTAAGTACATATGTACGTATGTACGTGTGTGTATGTAAGAGAGAGCAAACAAGTTTTGCAGAATCACAGTGTGAGAAGAGTAATATCCAGTGAGTCTGGAAAGAGAGGTTGTTGCCAGGTTGTAAAGGTTTAAAAAGCTAAATAAGGGAGTTTATATTTTGTCCTGTATTTTGTTACTGTGAAGTTGGAAGGGAGAATCTAGAAAACAAGAGAGAATGAATTTGAGAGGTATCAGCATTGGCCTTGGGTCACATAGAGTAATAATTTCCATTAGTGCTCCTTTGGGGACTTGTTAATATTGATGCTATACCAGGTAGGTGGTAAAATGGATAGAGTACCAGACGTAGACGTTCATCTTCCTGAGTTAAAATCTGGCCCCAGACACTTACTAGCTGTGTGATCCTGGGCAAGTCACCTAACTGAATTTCCCTCAGTTTCCTCATCTGTAAAATGAGCTGGAGAAGGAAATGGCAAACCACCCCAGTATCTTTGCCAAGAAAATGCCAAATGGGGTCACAAAGAGTCAGACATGACTGAAAAAGGACTGAACAACAACAATATTGATGCTTTCTGACTTTTTAAAATTATTATTTTAAAAAAAAATTTTTTTTTATGGAGGGGAGAGGGCAGGGCGATTGGGGTTAAGTGACTTGACCAAGGTCACACAGCTAGTACGTGTTAACTGTCTGAGGTCAGATTTGAACTCAAGTCTTCCTGACTCCATGGCTGGTACTCTTTTCACTGCGCCACCTAGCCACCCCATGCATTTTTCTTAATGGAATAGAGACAGTTGTTCATGTTAAAAGTTTAGACAGGTGATGCTGATGCAAGTTGTTATATGCAAGAGGTAAAAATAAAAATGGAACTGAAATATTAATCATTTCATAGTGGCTATTTTTTTAGTTGTTTGTAGTAAAACCTGAATATTTTATGGGTGTTGTAGCTCCTATGTTTGCTATAAATCTGCCATGTATCTTTTTTCTTAGTTACTATTTACATTTAAATTAATTTCAATGCAAAAAAAGTCATGAGTTTTTCATTTCCTCAAAATTTTTATCCAGATTCTTTGTTCATTCTTATGTCTTTTCTTTATATGATTATAGTTCATGTGTACTGGTTCTACTTGTTTTCCACTTTGTATTAATTATTTCATAAAGTTCTTTCTAAATTTCTTTGTATTCCTCATACTTGTCTGTCTTAATGCTATAACATTTCATTATATTAATGTGCCGTTCTTTGTTCAACCATTCCCCTCTTGCTAGACATTAGGTTGCTTCCCAGTTTTTTTGCCACTACAATTAATGCTGCTAGGAAAATCTTGTACCAGCTTCTATAAAATCTTTGATAACATTGTCAGGGCATATTCCCAACAATGGAATTATTAGGTCAGAGGGTATGATTACACCACTGCTCCTAAGTAACACTTAAAATATTTTTCAGTGATCCTCTTATTAGTCCTCTCATATGTAATATTTAATTTTCTTTTCTCTCCACTCCCTACCATTAATTAAGTTCTTAGTTTGAGGCACTAGGGATACAAAAATTAGAAACCTGACCACAAGAGACTTTGAGTCTAACAGTAGGGTTACAAGTGTGTACCTAACTAAATATGATAAAATGTAGAACATAATAAGGAGAATGGAAAATTCCAGAGAACTATAAGAAAATTTGAGAAGGGGAAGCTGACTTTCAGTGGAGGGAGATCATAGACGACTATACAGAGGTGGTAGTGTATGAGTTAAGTCACATAGAAGAAAAGTTGTTTTGTTTTGTTTATTATGAGGTCTCCCTATCTTGCCCAAGCTAGAAGTACAGTGGCTTCTCACAGGACCAATCCCTCTACTCATTGTCATAGGAGCTTTGACCTGTAGCATTTCCAGCCACTCCACAGGCAGCTTAGTGCCTCACTTTTCTTAGGGGTTTACCTTATTGGTGCCAGATTTAGTGCAGCCACCGGATCAGCTTTATCTATTACAGCTCAGAACTACTGCGCTCAACCAATCCATCAGTGGTACTGGGAACCATAGGCGCTCACCATCACAACTCAGCTGATAAAGGAAGATTTCAGCATGTAGCTATGGAGGGAATGTGTTTGAGACATGGGAAGTGGCCTGCACAACTATACCGGCAGTAAAGTACAGGGAAAATTTGGGGATTAGTTAGCAGTCCCGTTTGGCTGCAACATAGAGTATTTGAAGGATCATGAGATTTAGAGCTGGAAAGACTCGTTAGAAATCATTTAACCCAGTCCTCCCATTTTACATAGAAGAATGAGGTCATTGGAACTCAAATGGCTTGTCAGAGGTTGAACAGATAACAAGTAGCAAAGCTGAGGAATGAGTGAAATATGACTGAAAAGGAAGGTTGAAGCTAGGTGATCAAACGTAAGCTCCTTGAAGGTGGGGATGGCTGTCATTTTTTGCTTTGTACTCCCAGTGCCCAACACGATAGCTGGTCTGTAATAGGCATTTAACAAATACTTGTTGAGTTATTGATTGTGCAGTGCCCACATGCCAGACTAAGGTTTTGTATTTTGTCCTACAGGGAATAGAGAACCCCTGATACTTTTTGATGAGGAAAGAGACATGGTCAGACTTGTGCATTAGGAAGATTAATTTGTCAGTTGTACCAAGGATGAATTGGAGAGGAGACTAGAAGTAGACAGACCAGTTAGAAACACTATTGCAGTAGTCCAGGTAAGACATAATTAAATTCAACTCAGTGAACATTGTAAAGTGCTTACTCTGTGTCAGGCACTGTGGTGAGTACAAGGGATATAAAGGTATACACAAAATAGTCCTTATGCTCAAGGGACTCCTATTCCACTGGATATGTTGAAGATATGAGTGGTGACTGTGTGAGTGGAGAGAAGGGAGAGATTCAAGAGACTTTGTGGAAGTAGAATCACTAAGATTAAATAACTGATCAGATGTAAAGGAGGACTTTAGGATTTCTAACCAGTATAATTGGAAAGGTGGCAATGTTGTTTTTCCTTTATTCTGGAAGAGGACCATGACATCAGGAAGGTGATGCCAAGACTTATAAGTGAATTGGATTTAAGTGGGGGAGGGCTGTACAAAGTCATCAGCCTCACTTTCTCCTCTGGAGCCATCTGGGTCCAGTGGCAAGATATAGATCAGTATGACTAGAGATGGCCCCTAGAAAGAGGAGGTAGGTAGGTTTTAGTGGAAAGATGTTTACCTTGGGACATGTTGATTTAGATCTACCAATAAGAAATACAAGCAAAGTCTAACAAGTAGTTAGAAGTACTGGACTTGAGCTGAAGAGGGAGGCTAAGAATTACATATATAAATTTAGTAGTCTTCTACATAAGGGAAGGGGAAGGGAACAAGCATTTATTTAATATTTTATTTTTTTCCCAATTACATGTAAAAACAATTTTAACATTCTTTTTTCAAATTTTGAGCTTCAAACTCTCTCCCTCTCTTTTCTCCTCTCCACTGAGAAGGTAAGCAATTGGACATAGGTTATACATGTGTAGTCATGCAAAACTCATTTCAATATAAGTCATTCTGTGAAAGAAAACACAGACCATAAAAAAACAAGAAGACTAAAGTAAAGAAAAAGTGTCTTTGATGTGCCATTTCTTTCACTGGAGGTGGACAGCACCTTTCATCATAAGTCCTTCAGAAATGCTGTGGATCATTGTATTGCTGAGAATAGCTAAGTTAGTCACCCTAGATCATCATACAATATTGCTGTTACTTTGTACAGCTTTCTCCTGGTTCTGCTCATTTCACTTTGCATCAATTCATGCAAGTCCAGGTTTTTCCAAGAGCATCCTGCTTGTCATTTCTTAAAGTACGCTAGTATTCCATCACAATCATATACCACAGATAGTTCAAGCACGCCCCAATTGATGGGCCTCTCCTCAATTTCCAATTCTTTGCCACTACTAAAAGAGCTACCATAAATATTTTTGTGCACATAGATCCTTTTCCTTTTTGTTTTTTATCTCCTTGGGATACAGACCTAGCAGTGGTATTATTTGGTCAAAGGGTATGCACGGTTTTATAGCCCTTCAGACCTAGGAACAAGTATTTATTAAGCACCTACTATGCACCCAACACTGTGCTAACCACTTTACAAATATCATCTCGTTTGATCCTCACAACAACCGGAAGACATAGCTGGTATTACTCTCTATATGTTACAGTTGCAGAAAATAAAGCTGATTAAGTGACTTGCCCATTTAAGGTCACACAGCTAGTTGGTGTCTGAGACCAGACTTGAACTTCTTGACTCCAGGCCCATTGCCCTGTTTACTACACTCCCTCTATGCTACCGGTAGATGATTAAGTCATTTAATGGTCTTTATTGAGGGATCAGAGGAAAGGACACTTTTGCTCAGGGAAGAAGGAAGGGGCAGATCAAGGCATCATTTCTTAAACACTTACACTGCACTGTGAGCTGTGCTAAGCCCCGAATACGAATACAAGCAAAAAGAAAGTTTCCGTTCTAATGAGAGAAGAAAACACCCAAAAGGAGGGGGTGGGGCAGGAGGGGAGAACTGAGGAGGACAATAGCAGTAGGCGGAGTAGTGAGAAAGATCTCGAGTTAAATCAGGCAGATAGAGCCGTGTTCACAGAAGCAAAAGAAGTAAGTTTTGTCAGCTGCTCCAGAAGTTCAGGTGGGGTGGGCACTGGCCAGGGTCACTGGTGACCTTACAGAGAGCGAGTTCAGGAGAACATCCAGAACCAAAAAAAAGCCATGACAGGTGTTGAGGAAGAAGGGGACGGTGAGGAAGTGGTGTGTGGACTTCGTTTTCTGAAAGTTCATTAGTGAAGCAAAGGAAATATGTAAGGACAACAGCCCAAGGTACTGACCAGGTGGGGGAAGGGTATGTGAGGACAGATGAGGCTGAGTACTCTTAGAGACAGAGAGGAGAGAGAAATTGAGGCTTTCCATCCCCTTCTCCTTCTCCTTCCTCTTTTTGTTGTTACTCTCCTGTTTTTTTCTTTCCTCTCTACCTTCTCCAACACTACTGTAGGTTTGCAGGAATACCCAAACATTTCTTTCCTTATCAGTACACCTGATGCTCAGGGCTAAGAAAGTTGCTGTCTCCTAGCTTAAGAAATTTTACCAAAGCCAAAACTCAAATCTAAATTATTAATACAAATGAGAACTGGCAATCAGACTTCTTGTGGTGAGCCTGAATCATTGATCTCCTCTAATGTAGAACACCTGTTCATTTGGTAGAAGCCATTTCACAAGTTCGAGATGAAAGTCAGAAACAGTTATGTTTTACGTCATACTGGGCAGGAGTCAGTATTATTTGCTTATTGGGTTTTTTTGTGCTCTAGCTTTTTCCTTTATTACTATTAACAAACATGAAAAGTAACTGACAACATTTGATAGGGTTGTAAGATTACCAAATTTACTTGCATCATAAGTGCCATCTTATGTGACCCATAAATGTTCTTTAGGGCAGACAAGTGACCCAGCATGGCATCTCTTATGAAGCAAAAGGATTTATCCCTTCCTCTCTCCTTCAGCCCACCTCAGACTGCTTCCCACCACATTGGCCTCTGCCTCCTCTGCTATCTTGGCTTGCTGCTTCCTGTCACAGTGTCCAGGTACTATCGTGGGTGCTGCTTACTGCTGCCTCTGCCTGCTATGTTCTCGGGCTGCCACCCGTTTTTTTCCTGCTGATCTTCAGGAAGATCTTCACTTAGAGGCCGCCTCCCCTGTTTTATGGCTAAAAAAGTGGCCCAAGTAAACCCATTGTTATATGAGTAAATACAGTTTGATCATTTAATATCTGTTAAGTTTTTTTGAAAATCAAAAATTATTAGGTCATTCCATCTCCAAATTCAGGATTTTTCCCCTTCAAGAATGTTTATTTAGCAAGTCTTATATTCCAGAAAAACAGTTTTAAAGACATTATTTGACACATGGAGACATTTATGTTGTCTGTATTCATATTTTGTTCCAGGGTTTCATGTGAGACCTCCCTCAGAAACTTAACAGTATAAATAATTTCAAATGGTATCCTCCAGACTTATGGATTATAAATATTCTAGTGGCATAAAATAATATTTTGAAAGAATATTAGAGACCCTTACTCGTTTAGCTATTTGGAAGATTCCAAATACTGCATTATACAGAGATTAATACTGCATGAACAACCCTATTACCTGACCTGAGAAGTCAATTTGTAAATTGCAGTTTGCAAGTTGGATTTGCAAATCTCTTCTTTGTGATTGTACTTAGGTTGTAAGTGAAACATTAAAACCATTTCTGCATTAACTTACTTTAATAATACACATGACAGTTTTTTCAGTATTCCTAAATGACCCTTGAAACTCAGTAGTCACTTTATAAAGCAAACAAAATTCCCCAGCAAGTTCTGACAAACACCAGGCATTTTGGATTGTGAGGAGGCCCTCTTTGGCAGGACACACATCCCACGTGGCGTGCTCTCTGTGTCCTAAATCTGGCTGCATTTCATACAGAGGATTTCTTGCCAGCAAAAGCCCTGACCCCAAAGTGGGGAAGAATCCTTGGTATAAATGACTCCTTACCCTTAGGGAAATACTGTGCGGATGTGGATATTTACCCACAATGAATCAAATTTCTCTACAACTTCTTAATCCTTTGCAATTTCTGCAGGCAGATATAAAATATTCTACTCTTCATCTTGTAGAAAAATTACTTATTAACTTAAAGTCCCCAAGAGACTTTCTGTGGATTTCTTTGTGGCTTTCATTCTATTGGTTTTTTTTTTTAAGTTGATTACAGGTCATTCATTGAAGTCACTGCTAAATGTGATTAAAATTTTTTAAGTGGATTGGAAAAATTCTGACTTTTCAAATAAGCATAAAATAGATTGACATACTTCACTATTAAACAAATTCAGATCTGTCTACAATACTTTAGAGCCTACAGAAAGCCATGTACACGAACATTGTTAACAAATGACAGATTATGCAGAATGTGTGCCACACAAATATCATCACAGAATGTTTTACATCCACCCTTCAGTTTCCATTCTGTTCAATTCAGTCTTAGTGTTCCGTTACAATTAGTCTAGAGCCACAATAACTTGTTTATCTGATAGTAAACCCCCTATATTGAAAGGGCTTTTTAACTTAAATTCACTTTATGAAGTGTTTGTTTACACTTTAATTCAATGATAGCAACAACAAGAAGTATTTATCAAGTACCCATCTGTGTTCAGAGCACTGTGCTGGCTGCTGGAAGAGTACACAGCTCCTTGTAGACCTCTCCTTTTTCTGTTGAGGGAACCACCTAAGTTCGCAACTTTGCAGTCATCCTTGACTCCTGATTCTCTCCTGCCCCACTTTTCCAGTAAAGACTGAGTTCAAATCCTGCCTCGGGCATTCACTAGCTGTGTCACCACAGACAAGTCACTAACCTCTGTCAAAATGAATTTCCTCATTTGAAAAAGGGGGTCAGTAGTGGCACTAATTCAAGGGTTGTTATGAGAACAAAATGAGGTGACATTTATAAAGTGCTTTGCAAATCTTAAAGCCTAGTTATCATTTACTGTTACTATCTCACCATCATTATTATCATCATTAATAGTATTCAGGAGAAGAAGAAGAAGTTGTTATATAGCATCTACTCTGGGCCAGGGACTGTGGTAAGTCTTTAGAAATATTATTTCATTTGGTCCTCACAACAACCCTGCAGGGTGGGTGCTATTATTATCTGCATTTTACATATGAGGAAACTGAGACAGAAGCTACATGACTTACCCAGAGTCACACAGCTAGTGTCTGAGGCTGGATTTGAACCCACATCTTTCTGCCTTTAGGTCTAGCACTCCATCTACTGTGGCACCAGCTGCCTTATTGTTATTATTATTCAGTCAGTTGTACTTCCACAACATCTCTCATATTTTCCCTTTTCCTTCACTTACACAGCTGCTACCCTAATTCAGGCCTTTGTCATCTCATTCAGGCTACTGAAATAGATTCCTAGTTGTTCTCCTTACCTCTAGTCTTTTCCCCTATCCATTCCATTCTCCACACAACTGGTAAAGTGATATTCCTAAAGCAGGTACGACCATTTCATTCTCCTCCATTGCTTTGTATTGCTTCTGGGATCAAATTTATATTCTTCTAGCATTTAAAGCCCTCTGCCACCTGACTCCAACCTATCTCTCCATAATACATTACACCCCTTCACTCACAGTGGTCCAGCCAAAGCAACTACGTAGTTGTTTCTTACACACAATGTTCTCTTTCTATCCATCTCCTAGAATCCCTAGTTTCCTCCAATTGTCACTTTGGATGCTACCTCTAACAGGCATTTTCTGGTCTACCCAATTGATAGTGCCTTCTCCCCCCCACCCAAAAAAAGTAGCATATCCTGTATTTGTTGTATGTGTTTGTATACATATTGTCTCCCTATAAGCTCCTTGAAGGCAGGATTGTTTTTCTTTGTATCCCCACTGCCTAAAATGGTGCGTGGCACAGAGCAGGCATTGCAGAAATTCGTACCGATGGTAGTCTAGTAGTAGGTAAACCAATAAAAACAAATATCTCTAATATAAAATTAACATCATTAGTAACAGAGTGCTATTTGGGGGTGCAATGACATTGTTACTAATAAGGGGCAGGATGTTGTTGCTTGTGTTTATAGGTAGTGCCCAGAAGTATGCCTAACTTGAAGAAAATTTAAAAGCTTTCTGCAATTCCTAACTTTACTTTTTTGAAATAATTATGTAAAATTGTAGAAAAAGCACTGAGACAGTTTATTACAGCCTGAGGCAGCTGTGATTTTTCATAGAGTTAGATGACTAATCATTAAGCAGTAATACCAAGTAGCAACTTGTGAATGCTCATAGTACCCAACATTGGCCTCAAGCATGTATTTGGACCAATATTCACTCATCCCCACCAAGCTCACAGGCAGCATGACTGCACTAAATTTGATCTGACTGTCACTGTTAGCACCACCAACATAGACAGGCTGTTCAGCATGTGGAGAACAGGTGCAGACAGAAATAAAACAATACATGCCAACACTTCCCAGCTGAAACTGCTTTGTAGGCCTGAAATTGTATGACAGTGAAGGGCCATCGAAGGAATTAGTTTCACTTTAAAAACAAAAAGGAGGGCAAGAAAGAAAAGAATTTTTGTGGGGATATAAAATGGAAAGTACAAAAATGAATAAACTGAAGAATTTGTATAGAAACAGCTATGGAGCCCCAGAGAAAATTTTGTGTCGACCATCAACCCAAATATTCCTAGTCATCCCAATTGAAAGTCTAATCCATCTTCCCTAAATGCCTCCTCAGCTTCAGTGAATAAGGGCATTTAGTTTGTTTGTTCAGATTGTTTTCACTACGAGATGAAAGTGTTATTTGTCCTCAGTTGTAAGGTTCAGTGATTTAGCTGTGATGGAAGTGACACAGGCATTGTCAGAGCTCTTGAGAAGCTGCATATCCTTTATGTCACTGTTAGTTACTCCAGACTATGACCACAAGCAGACCAGCAGCCTCATCTCCTATGATAAAGACAGTTGCCTCTGCTAGATTATTGGAGGGAAAGGTCAGGGCCCCACAATAAACAGAGTCATATGTGAAAGCAATTTCTTTCAAGGGCCTGTGGATGACAGCAGAAGCAGCACAGTGTCATAGAAAGCATTGAGTCTGATGTCAGGAGGGATCTGTGTTCAAATCCTTTCTCTGACATATACCAGCCTTTAGGACCCTGGAAAGCCATTTAACCTCTGTGAGCCAGAAGTTTCCTCATCAGTTAAATGGGCATAATCTTCTGTCATTCTGTAGTGCCTCTATCACAACTGTTGTAAAGGTTGAGTTATGTTTTACATGATTTCACATGTATACTTGATATCATGTTGCTTGCCTCTTCAGTGAAGGGAGAAGGGGTGGGAGGGAGAGAATTTGGAACTCAAAATTTAAAAAGAAAAGAATGCTAAAGATAAATTTTCCTTAAAAAGAAAATGAAGTTTGAATAAGGTAATATCTATAAAAAGATTTTTAAAATACCAGCTATTATCAGTGTTAGGAAGGTAAGGACCAAGAAAAATCACGCACAGTACTTACACCAATGTCTTTTGCAATAGCTTTTTAAAAATTAAAATTTGACTGCTTATGCTTTGGGCAAAAGTAGTAGGAGTAACAGTGATAATTGAAACCTTGTTTTTAATAATAAAATCATCACCCTTTCATGGCATTACCAATGTCTAAAGACTTTATCAATCATGACTCTTGTCATAGTTCCTGTTCACATTCTTTTAATTAGGTTAGGGTTTCATTGAATCAAAAGTCTTAATGCAGTTTTAAGCTTTAATAACTTCAGAAACATAAATATTACAGATTTACCTCCCAATATTGAAAGGTTAATTCTTCAGTTTTTTAAAATTTTCTTTTTAAAATTGTCAGTTATAACTATCTTGTGTTACTCATCATTATAACAGATTTTCAAATTTTGTAAAAACTTTCATCTACTGCTTAGTGATTAAAAGGATGGCATTTGTAGTCCTAGGTTCAGTATCATCCAAAAAGTGAGATTTTAATACATATACAATAGTTTTGATATGGCCCCACAAGAAAAAGTATAATGGAGATAGATCCAGTGAGTGAGATGGCCAAAGAAGAGGACCTCCTCTGCCAGTCTGCTGGTCTGAGAAAGTAACATCTCACAACTGTCTTGCACACCATGCCTTTATTAGATGACATCTGTCTTACCCCCATATGAATCTAGACCGGAGTCTGTGTCCTAGTAGGACCGCTAGCTTTCTCTCTCCAAATCACCTTCCACACAGTTGTAGGGATGAGTTGGCCTATGGTATAGCTTTGCTCAAGAAGTGCCAGGGACTTCCTATTGTCTCTGTAATAGAAGACAGACTGCTTCACTTGAACATTTAAAGCCCCTCACAATCTTGCTTCATCTTCCCCTTCTAGGTTTACTCTATATTACTACCCTGCTTTGGCCAAACTGCCCTACTTAGTGTTCACAACATAGAATTCCATTCCTACCTCTAAGCTTTTGCAGAGGAAAGTACTCCCTCCTCTATCTCAAAGCTCATTTTTCTCTAATTGTTTTTGCTATCTTCCTCCTAAAATGATCGTGTATATGCTTTTCTGGCTGTGTGTTGAATATGTAGCCTTTATATATACCTAAGGCCTAGCAGTAGGCCTTAGTAGTACTCATTTGCTCCATATTAGTAGTCATTGCATATAGTAGTCATTTAATAAACGTGCGTTGGATTGGATGGATTAGATTGAATTACTTTCTGTACCAGTGAAATGAGAGAAAATGACTTTACAGATCTTGCCCTCCTTTTATAAAACCAACTTAGAAGACTTCTACTTTCCTGCTTCAGTTTTGTAGGTATCTGATGTTTATTTATCCCTATCCATAGTAACAGAGGTAGGCTATTATAATTTCTTCCCTATTTGTGAGTTTAATTCTAGAGCAACATAAAATGCAGAATTAGATACATTTTACCAGACTTCATGTTAGGGGAGAGATGCATGTTAAGAAGTTTAAAAGACCTCTATTGAATATCAACAAATAACCAAGGATACCTTTTGTGAAAGAATATTTTATAATGGAAATATGTAAAGTTTATCCTCTCTGCTTGGTGCCTGTTTGCTGAATTTTGTAGTAATTCATTTTCTTTCCAACAAAAGTCATACTAAATTTTGAAAAGGGAATAGAAATGTAATTAGTTACTAGTGCTTTATTTGAATTCCCCCTCTTCAGTAGGACCCACCAGAATCTACTTCTCCAGTGCACAGCTCTTAAGAATACAGGAGATCTTTTCCACATTTCAGTATTATACAACCTAATCTTACTCATCACAAGATGAATCTAGTGGAAATGACCCATATCTCTTGATATGTTGTCTTGGTAGAGTTCAGGCAAGTCTTGCTGAATTATTGGGATCCAGAGTACAAGCCTTTCATCTGGTGACTAGTTTAGATAAGTCTGGAGAGACTTATTACTGTTTTGGCTTCAGGATTCTTTTGGCCACAGCAACTCTCAGAGACAATCTACTGAGTCTGCTTCAGTGAAATTATATATCCGTGGAGTACTTTTAAGTGGATTTTTTTTATTTTTTTGCTTTTTGGAGGGGGGAAGGCAGAGCAATTGAGGTTAAGTGACTTACCCAAGGTCACATGGCTAGTAAGTCTTAAGTGTTTGAGGTCAGATTTGAACTCAGGTCCTCCTGACTCCAGGGCCTGTGCTTTATTCACTGTGCCACCTCGGCAACCCTTAAGTGGATATTTTTAAACTTTGTTTTATTGATGTCATTTATTTCTATATTGTCATCATTTTCTACTCATCTCCCTCCCCTATTCCCAGTGAACTCCCCCTTGTGAGAAAGGAAAAAATAAAAATATCCAATACAGAAACCTTGTCTGAAAACGTAGATGCCGTTTTGTCCAGTGATCCCCTCCCTCTGTGCTGTGGCAGAAGTGTTTCATTCTCTTCTCGTTTTTTCCCATTAATCAAAATGCGGCTTCATTCTGTCGATCTTTGGATTTGCTATTTTTTATTTATTTTCACTATATCTGTTTACTGTATCTTTATAGTTACTTTCTATATTATTATTTTGGTTTTTCTTTTTTCTGAATCAGTTCATCTAAATCTTTTCATGTTTCTCGGAATTCCTCAAATTTGTCATTTCTAAATGCACAGTGAATATTCCATTATATAAAATATATCACAATTAGGAACTTACTTTGTTTCCATTTCTTTCCTACCACAAAGAGTGCTTCTATGAATGTTTTTTTTCCCATATGTTGGACCTTTGTTCCTATTTTTTAAACTTCCTTGAAGTTTGTATACCCACAGTCACCTTTCTTGCATGATTACAAATTGAAATTCAAAACTATTACACCAATCCATGGATCTACCAACAATGTGTCAATGTACCTGTCTTCCCACAGCCTCTCATCATTAACAATTTCTCTCTCTTGTCACTATGGCCAAGTTGCATGCATGGTATTAGTGATTAGAGCATGTTCAATGGACAGTTTTTTTTGTTTTTGTTTTGTTTGTTGTCCTTTTGGCGGGGGGCGGGAAGGCAGGGCAGTTGGGGTTAAGTGACTTGCCCAGGGCCACACAGCACACAAGTGTTAAGTATCTGAGTTGAGATTTGAACTCGGGTCCTTCTGACTCCAGGGCCAGTGCTCTATTCACTGTGCTGCCTAGCTGCCCCCAGTAGGCAGTTTTTGATAAAGGTAGCATGTTATAAGAGAAAAAGGACTGGACTTGGAGTTCAGAGATCTGGGGTCAACATCTCAATTCTTAACATTCCTTAACTGTGAAAACAAGAGCAAATCATTTCATTTTTCTGAACTTGTACTGCCCACTTCCATGGCAATTATGAGGAAAAGTATTTTGTGCACTATGAAGTAAAACCTAAATATTAACTAGGTAGTAAGTAGTAGTATTTTAATAAGATTATTCCAGGGGTGAGGACCTGCTCCTTCAGGGCCACATGTGGCCCTCTAGGTCCTCAAGCGCAGCCCTTTGAGTTTAAGTTTCACAGAACAAATCCCCTTAATAAAAGAATGTAGGGGGCTGATGTAGCTCAGCCCCCTCAAAGCCAGGAGAGATTAAACAACTTGCCCAAAGGCAGCATTTCTAAAAAGATCACTAGGTATTGGCAGCTCTTTTTACAAGCATAATTTTATTTTTCAAGTTATTCTGAAGAAATATGAGCATCAGGGAAAGGACAATGTTTGCTTTTTCTTTTTGTTCTCCTTAGCACCTGTCTCATTCTTTGCACATAGGAGGTACCCTGTAAATGTTTGTTGAATGATTGATCAGATAAGGACTTGTCAGACTTGTGAGCAAGTGCTATATTTACTGCCTGTATAGATCAAACTTGAAGCCTCATCTAACAGATTCTCCAAACTGGCTGCTAATATTTTATTCCAGCTGTGCCATGCTTTCTGTAGTTTGCCCATATTCCCATCAAAGAGGGGAAGGGAAATCAGCAATCAGGAGAACCCTCAGTCCAATTTGTCCTTTCAAACTGGATCCTTAATTTCTCAGCATAGAATGTCTTATTATTCTAATTAATCATGTTTTTATCTATTTAACATTCATCACAGAGACAAAATAGTAGCTTTCCTTCCTGTTAATATTTTATTTACAGTAGTGATGTCATGCAATCCGACGTTCTGTCCAGATAAAAATGGCTTCCGTAGATTAGTGCTAGAAAAGACCTAGGCATCATTGAGCTCTTCTCCCACATTTCTGTAGCACAGCACTCTCCTCAGAACCGGTGATGTTAGTTTGTAGGAAATTAAAAGTCAGAGAGGTGGCATGGTCTACCTAAGGCTACAAAGTGAGGTAGTGGTAGAGCCACGGTGGAAGCTTCTGGTCCATTCAGTCTATTCAGTCTTACAGCAAGCTTTCATTAAGTGTCGACTGTGTGCCAGGCTCACTCAGTGTCCACTCGGTGACCTTTCTTCTCTACTGCTTGTTACCTGCTAAACTCCTGCCTCACACGGTGTCTTCTGAGGATTTTACTATGAGGCCCTCATATTGTACAATAGAGTCAGTCCATATGAAATTTAACTTGGTGATGAAAATCAATTTTTAGATGCCCCTGTTACAATAGACAAGAGGTTTCATGACATTTCTAGTCTTCATTTGAGATGCTGATGACCTCCGGACTGAACTCTAAAAAATACCTTCTTTTGTGTTAATGGATCTCTTCTGTTCTTTCCAGAAGCTTTTACTTCCTTCTCAGAATTCTGAGGCTTTTAAGTACTTTGTCTTCTTAAAATGTTGTAGGCTTGTAGTTTCTTGGCACCTATTTTGTTTCATTAGCGGTGGTAATTCAATCTCAGCAAAGGTCCTCATGAAAAGTATTTGCATTTATTTTTGGTACAAAATAAAATAAAAATCCCATTTAAAAAAAAAATTTGCAAAACTGCAATGCCATTAGCCAACTTCTATATCCTCACTGGAGAAGCAGCAAAATGAACTGGCTTGTTTTCCTGCAAGTCTTGAGCTCAAATGATAGTATTGCGTCACAGCCTAATTTCAAGTTCTAGTTTCTAATTTCTAGTTCTTTCTATCTCCCTCACTAGTGTTTTATTATGGATGAAATTCTAAAACATGCAAACCCATAAGGAACAAAAGATAGTGTGCTTGTACTCCAAAAGATGTAGCAGTGGTAAGTCAGATTTATATAATTATCTAAAAGAAGACTCATGTGTTTTCCCAATACCCAAACTAATTTCTCTTAAATTCCTTAGTTGTCCTCAGACCAGGAAAGAAGCAAGAATGTAATCAGAGGACAGAATCATTGAACCGAAACCTTTTTTTCCCAGTATTCACCATTAGTGGTCTAGCAGCTGTAAGATAGTATCCTATAATAAAATATCACTACTTCCATATTTAAGGTTACTAAACTTACCCTATGATTCTCACATTTGGTGCCTTTAGTATTCCTACTACCTAGAAAACCATCCCCCCTACCAGTTTCTACTTATCCAAATCCTCGCCATCTTTTAAGGTTGTTTGAGTGATGTTTATTCCTTGTAGTCTTCCAGGATTCCTTACTCAAAAATAATCTCTCAGCTGAACTCCCATTGTATTCATCCCAATAAACATTTATTAAGTGCTTTTTGTGGGCTAGGCACTAGAATACACAGATTAAAAATGGCATAGTCCCTTCACATAAGGATCATACTAAAGTATAATTGGAGGTAGGAGCTACAGTTTGCACAAAAATATATAATAAAATATATAATGTGATAAGGATAAAAGAGAGATTGAGCACCTAAGGAAAATTTGGGTAGAGATCACTGTGAGCTAGGGGAAATTACGAAAGGCTTTAGGGTGGTACCTGACCTGAATTTAAGGAAGAAGAGGATTTCAGTAGGTTAAGTGATGAACAGAGTTCCTTCCACAGATGGTTTAGACAACATGTGTGAATGAAGCCAACTTAGTGGTTTAGAGCAAGCTCAGAGAACAGTTAGGTAGGTATTGAGTTTGGTTGGAATATAGAGTGCTTGAAGGGGAATTCTGTAAAATAAGGCTAGAAGGGGTAGGCTGTAGCCAGACTGTAGAATGCTACATATGCCAAATTGAGAGGGGTGTGTGGGTGTGTATGGAGATGTGTATCCCAATATTGTAGGTATTTGGGAGCCATTAAAGATTTCTGATCAAGAAAAGACCTGATCAGACTTATGCATTAGGAAAATTATTTTGACAGGATAGATTGGTAAGAGATAAACTTAAAGCGTAGAAGTCAATGATCTGTTTTGATAATTCAAGTATGAGAGCTGATGTGAGCCTGAAATATTGAGAGGAGGGGACAAATATGACAAATTTTGTTGAAGAAAATCAGTAGAACCTTACATCCTGGATTTTTATGCTAATTGGATGCAAAGATAAAGGCAAAGTCAAAGATGACTGCTCTCTTTTATAGCTGTTTGGGAACTTATCTATAAGCATGCATAGTTATATCCTCAGTGGTGGCTAGATGTATAGAGCACTGGGCCTGGAGTCAGGAAGACCTTAATAGAGGCCTCAGACACTTTAACTAGCTATGTGACCCTGTGTAAATCAGTTAACCTGTGCTTTCTTTGGTTTCCCCATAAGATTGTTGTGAGAATCACATTGTTGCCTGATTGACTAACCATACAATTTTCACAGATAATGACAGACAAAGGGATAGATCTAGAGTATTCTAAGAAAAATCAAGGAGGAAATAGCACTATTAGAGAGATGAGGAAAGCTCCCCCTAGGAGACAGCACATGAACCACCACTTGAGGGAAATTAGGTATTTTATGACATTTAGTTAAGGAGGCAGAGGAACAGTTATTACAAAGGCATGCGAGTTTGTGGAACAAAGGTAATCTGTTATTCTTAAGACTGGCCCTGGTATGAGGTACCAAAAAAATCAACTTCACAAGGATATGGCAGGATAGGTATGGCTAGATAGTGCTTGTTCTGAAACAGTTCTGGGGGGGTTTAAGCTCAAAATAAATCAGCAATGTGATGTGGCATCCAAAAAGTTAATGCAGTCTTGGGCTACATTAAGAGACATAACTCCAGGAATGAGAAGGTGACAGTCCTAGGGTATCCTGCTCCCATTCAACCTCAGGTGAAGTACATGTATACATGTTCAGGTATAGACACCATAACTTGACAAGGACAAGCTGGAGAGTGTTTAGAGGAAGGTTACCAGGAAGATAAAGGATCTTGAGACCATATCACTTGAGGATTGGTTGAATGAAATGGGTGTGTTTATCCTAGATAAGAAGAAAGTTAAGGAGGAGATGTAATTGCTGTCTTAAAGTGATTGAAGGGCTGTCTCGGGGAAGACAGGGTAGGCATGTTCTATTTGGCCTCAGAGGACAGAATATGGAGCTGCAAAGTGAGTGGAAGTTACAAAGACATACTTAGGCTTGATGTCAGGAAAGATTTCCTAACAATTAGAGCTTTCTAAAAGTAGCATGGGCTGCCTCTAGAGATGATGAATTCTCCCTGTGCTTGGAGGCCTTAAAGGCAAAGACTATAGGACTAGTGCTTAGGCACGTTAGAATGGATAATTTTTGTGTACTGATTGGTCCAGATTGCTGCTGAGATCTCTTCCAGCTCAAATTCCGTGACTGATATGTGTTAGAAGTTCAGAACATGTAATAAATGAATAGATTCAAACCAGACCCTTTGTGAATTATAAGCAGCACATGTAACATTAAAGGTTACAACGTTAATTTATTTCTTATTGCTCATAGCATTGGAGCATAGGGAAGAGAGGGAGGGGGCATCATAGAACCCTGTAAACAAAATATTGTTATCTAAATCGAAATGCATAGACAATGGTTATTAAAAATCATCTCTTGTGATTTAAGGAAAGAAATCTATGTCTTTTCACTGGTAGCAATTTAAAATGCCATCATCATAAATAAATAGTCTTGAGAGGGAAAAAAAATAATCCAAAATGTTCTCTCTTCACGTGGGAACCATGGGATCACTCCAAACATTGCTCCATAGATAGAATAGAATGTGAAAATTTTAATTGCACAATTTCCCTTTCTAATATGATCCTAATTCACTCATTCTCCTTTTGCCTAGCACAGCTACTTGATTATTGGAAATGTTTTCAAAGGTAGCCCAAAGTAAACATTCTCAAATTACAGAAATCTCACCCAGATATGGGTCATCTACTGACCACGAGCTCTTCCTCATTTTCCAGGTTCTGGATCCCCCAGCCACTTTTTCACCATCTGTAAGAAGCAGGGATTAAGTCCTGCTGGCCCTAGCTTCTTGGGACTCTTTGCCAGGCAGGGTTTTCACATTCTGGAACTCCTTGTTACTGACCCTTTAAAGCCTGAAAAAGCAAGTGTGCTGGGGCCAGGTAGTTCAGTATTTTTGCAAGGTTGTATTTTGGGGTTTTTTGTTTGGTTTTTAACCTATCTGGAGGTGGAAGAAATGTTTGTTTTTTTTTAATTCTTGTTCTTGTCCCATCATCCTTAATCAAGATCAAGGTCATCCTTCATTCATATAGTAGAGTCTCTCTCCCTTTACTCTATTTCATCTGTTGAAGTGTTCTCATTTTTTAAGGCCCAGCTTAACTGCCTCTTCTTCCAAGAAATCTTTCTTTATATTCTTTCCATCTTCCACTGCCCAGCTAAGAGTGATCATGTACTCATATTTCTCATAGTCCTTTGCTTGGGCCTCTTTCTTTCTTTGCATTTGTCTGACTTTCCCTTTTTGTCTGTTTTTCCCTTCTTATTATTAGATTGTAAAATGCATGAGAATAATGCCTAACTCTGTAACTCTAATCCCTTAGACAGTGTTCTCTGCACTGAATATTTGCTTAATGACTATTTCTAATTGAGTTGGATTAGATGGAATATTCTCTAGCGACTGCATATATACTTAACTAGTGTACCCCCTGTTGATTATCTTTTCTCTGTCTTTGGGTTGGTTTTGTTAGTGATATATTTTCTCATTTTTGTTCAAAGGGTAGCCATTCTACAAAAGTAGAAGCTGTGGTCCGAACTCTAAAGAGAATCCAGTTTAAAAACCCAGGCGCCAAATCACTCGTCTTCTCAACGGTATAATCAGTATTTCCTTTTTAATATTGATTTGGCTGTTTTCTCTTTGTTATAAAGTGTTGATAATGCTCTTTAATCTACTTGCATCTGACAAACCCGTTAGTTAATGTTAATTACTATTAAATGATATTTTTTTAAGGTTTAGGTCAATCAGACAAATTCTACATGGCAGTATGACAGCAATAATAATCTGATATCACTTCAGAGAACCTCAGAGTGGGAAGAGACTTTCAAGGGACCATCTAGTCCATTCCTATAAATGTACACACAAAACCATGACATGATTTTTATTTCATAATTTTAAGTTTGTTTAATATTGTACAAATTGTAACCCTCAAACTTAATACATTACCTACCTACTCGTTCACATAACATGCAAGATTGATGGATTTTATTTTGTTGTTTTATTTGTGTGTGTTTTGGAGGGGTTAGGGGGTAGCAGAAGCTGATATAGTAAATAAAGTACTGAATAACGATACTGGATTTTATTCTATTTTTGAAACAAATTGCTTCATTTTAATCTCTTCATTCTTAATTCCCAAAGGCAGTTGTAGCTAATCAGTTAAACAACATTACTCTCTTGTGTGCTTTAAACCTCAACTTTGTTTTTTTCAAGATATAACTAGGTAATATGCATAGATCACAATTTTTAGATATCCTTAAGATAAGAAAGCTTATGCTACTCTCAGCTTATTTCCAGATTCTGAGAACTATGCTTAATAGTTTTATTTTGTGTTCCAGTGGCAAGATGTGCTAGACATTATTTCAAAAGCTCTGTATGATAACAACATGGTGTTTGCACAAATCAATGGAATTCACAGATTTCAGGTATGCTGACAAAATTTTGTATGTATAAGTAAGTTTTTGAGAGGGGACTCTATAGATTGAAATTACTGTTAAACAGTATACTTGGTAAAAAGAAATCAGTCAGCAAATACTTAGCAAGCACCCATCAGATAGATTGTATAGCGTAGCGTTCTTAATTGCTAACCTATACATAGATCATGATTTTATTTTCCATGTATAAAACTGTGGTGTTACATCTAACGCCTTCATTTCTCATAGACATGCAGTCAATTACCAAAGACCTGCCAGACTTTCTTCAGCAATATCTCTAGTATTTATCTTCTCACACTATTATTACCATTTCTACTACGCTAGCATAGGCTCTAATTCAGGGGTTCTCAACCTTCCTAATGCCACGACCCTTTAATACAGTTCCTCATGTTGTGGTGACCGCCAGCCATAAAATTATTTTCATTGCTACTTCATAACTGTAATTTTGCTGCTGTTGTGAATCATAATGTAAATATCTGTTATGCAGGATGTATTTAAATTGAACATAACCCACAGGTTGAGAACCACTGCACTAATTGCTATCCAACTGGATTATCACAACAGCTTCTACTCTCCCCTGTCTCCATTCTCCTTTCACACTGCTCTGAGATTTGTACATCTTTATATTCAATTTCTCTTTCTAAATCTGCTCAATCTGCTCTTTACAACATCAATCATCTTGTCACTTTTGCTGGAGAACCTTCCATATCTCCCTTGCCTGGCCTTTCTGGCCCTGCAAAGTCTAATGACCTTCTTGGCAAGAAGTATAGTAGAGGAGATACCTTCAATTAAATTTTTCCTTATCTATCATCAGTGACAGATTTTTCCCCTTAGAGTCCATGTAGTATTTTGATTAGCACCAACCTTGATACATTTATCATATAATGTTTTATTATTATAGTTATCATTGTATAGTTCTTATTCCTCTAATAAAGTGGTTCTCAACCTTCCTAAAGCCACAACCCTTTAATACTCATATGTGGGTATGTCTGCATGTTGGGTGGACCCGCCTGGAGATGGATAGAAGAGGTTCCTAAGACCATCGGAAATATGTGTTTTCTGATGGTCTTAGGTGACCCCTGTGACCCCTGTGAAAGGGACATTCAACCTCAAAGGGGTCACGACGCACAGGTTGAGAACCACTGCTCTAATAGATGGTAAACTGTGCGGGCATATACTATATCTTACCTAAGTTTCTATCTCACCCCAGGACCAAGCAGACTATTCTTCAGATATTAGTTATTAATCTTTTTTAATTTAATTTTAAAAATTAAAATAAATGGATTTAATTTTGAAATTTTAATATAGGGAAGCCCCCTATAAAATATATATACACACTTATGTTATACTTTTTGTGTGGCCAAGGTGGTCCACACAATATTTTCCTACAGCATTAAATTAATTGAGGTTTTGATTTTTTGAAAATTATGCATTTTAAATATTTTACGTTTCACAGAAGATCGTTATCTGGGTGCCACAAAGCATGCTACTTATTTGGAGAATGAGCATCTAAGTTTTCTGTGGTGACATTTGAAACACTTAAGTCTAATTTTTTCTCTTTCAGGAGAACCTCTCAGCATTCAAATATGATCCCAAGATCAATATTTTGCTGCTACCCCTGCACACGGGTTCCAATGGTTTAAATATCATTGAAGCAACTCATGTTCTCCTAGTGGAACCTATATTGAATCCTGCACATGAGCTTCAGGCTATTGGAAGAGTACACCGAATTGGACAAACAAAGTAAGACTGAAAACAAAATAAAGCACTTTGACTTTAGATATTTTGAAAACTAAATAATTAATCCAACTCTTTCTCTAGACTTAAGCCATATGGAGGGCAGGTCTTAATACATTACCTACCTACTCTTTCACATAACATGCTAGATTGATGGATTGCCTTGAAGCAAATTTCATTCAGATATTCTTTTTTTTTTAATTTTTAAATATTTATTTAATTTTAGCTTTCAACATTCACTTTTATAAGATTTTGAGTTTTAAATTTTCTCCCTGTCTTTCCACTCTCCCTATCCAGGATGGCCTGCAATCTGATATAGGTTGTATATGTACAATCATATTAAACATACTTCCATGTTAGTCATGTTGTAAAGAAGAATTAGGACCAAAGGGGAAAACCATGAGAAAGAAACAAACAAAAAGAAAATCATATACTTTGATCTCCATTCACACTTCAGCTCTTTCTCCGGATGTGGATAGTATTTTCCATCTTGAGGTTTTTTGGATAGTTCATTGCATTATTGAAAAGAGCTAAGTCTGTCTATGTTGGTCATCGCACAAGTTGCTGTTACTGTGTACAATGTTCTCCTGCTACTGCTCACTTCACTCAGCATCAGTTCATATAAGTCTTCCCAGGTTTTTCTGAAGTCTACCTGCTTGTCATTTCTTATAGCTTCATAGTATTCCATTACATTCATATATCACAGTTTATTCAGCCTTTCCCAACTGAAAGGCATCCCCTCAATTTCCAGTTCTTTGCCACCACAAAAAGAGTTACTATGAATATTTTTATACATGTGGGTCTTTTCCCCATTTGTATGTTCTCTTTGGGATAGAGACCTATAAGGGGTATTGATGGGTCAAAGAGCATGCACATTTTTATAGCCTTTAGGGCATAGTTCCAAATTGCTCTCCAGAATGGTTGGATCAGTTCACAACTCCACCAATAATGCACCAGTGCTCCAATGTTCCCACATCTTCTCCAACATTTATCATTTTCCTGTTTTGTCATGTTAGCCAATCTGATGGGTGTGATGTGGTACTACCTCAGAGTTGGTTTAATTTGCAGTTCTCTAATCAATAGTAATTTAGCACATTTTTAGATAGCTTTAATTTCTCCCTCTGAAAACTGCCTATTCATATCCTTTGAGCATTTATCAATTGGAGAATGACTTGTATTCTTATAAATTTGACTCTGTTCTCTAGATATTTTAGAAATGAAGCCTTCAGCAGAGACAGTGGCTATAAAAATTGTTTCCCAGCTTTCTGCTTCCCTTCTAATCTTAATTGCATTGGCTTTTTTTGTGCAAAAACTTTTAAATTTAATGTAACTAAAATTATCCGTTTTGCATTTCATAATGTTCTCTATGGATTGTAATTGATGGAATGATCGGTGGGAAAGAGGAAACAAAACAGAAGAGGAAAAAGAAACATAGCAAGTAGTTTGTTTCAATCTGCACTCAAGACTCCACATCTCCTCCTCTGGATGTAGATATCTCCTTCAATCATGAGTCTTTTGGAGTTGTCCTATAACCTTGTATTACTGAGAGGAGCCCAGTCTATTGAAGTTAGTTGTCACACATATGTCATGTCTGTGATTGTGTACAAATTCTTCTGGTTCTGTTCTTCTCACTCAGCATCAGTTTATATAAGTCTCTCCAGGTTATTATGAAGTCCATCTGCTCCTCATTTCTTATAGCACAGTAGTATTCCGTAGTATTCCATTACATTCACAGTTTGTTCAGCCATTCCCTCCAATTGATGGGCATCCCCTTGTTTTCCAATTTTTGCCACCACAAAAAGAGCTGCTATAAATATTTTTGTATGTACTGGTCCTCTTCCCACTTCTCTGATCTCTTTGGGATATAACCCTAGAAGTGGTATTGCTGGGTCAAAGGGTATGCACTCAGGCTGTATCAGTTCACAGCTCCACTAACAGTGCATTAGTGTTCCTGTTTTTTCCACATCCTCTCCAGCATTTATCATTTGGCTGTTTTGTCATCTTAGCAAGTCTGGCCGGTGAGATATGGTACCTCAGAGTTGTTCTGATTTGCATTTCTCTAATCACTAGTGATTTGGAACATTTTTTCATATGCTTATAGATGTCTTTACTTTCATCTTCTGAAAGCTGTCTGTTCATATCCTTTGACCATTTTTCAATTGGGGAGTGGCTTATATTCTTATAAATTTGACTTAATTCTTTGTATATTTTAGAAATGAGGCCTTTATCAGAGACACTGGTTGTAAAACTTCTTTCCCAATTTTCCACTTCCCTTTTAATCTTGGTAACATTGGCTTTGTTTGTACAGAAGCTTTTCAATTTAATATAATCAAAAATATCCATTTTGCATTTTGTAATGCTCTCTAACTCTTGTTTCGACATGAAGTCTTCCCTGCCCCATAGATCTGACAGGTAAACTATCCCTTGCTCTCCCAGATTGCTTACAGTATCAACCTTTATACCTCGATCATGCACCCATTTCGACTTTATTTTGATGTACAGTGTTAGATATTGGTCTGTGCCCAATTTCTGCCATACTATGTTCTAGTTTTCCCAGCAGTTTTTGTCAAATAGTGCATTCTTATCCCAAAAACTGGGGTCTTTGAGTTTATCAAACAGTGGATTACTATAGTCATTGACTCCTGAGTCTTGTGTACCCAATCTGTTCCACTGGTCCACTGCTCTATTCCTTAGCCAGTACCAAGTAGTTTTGATGACTGCTGCTTTGTAGTACAGATTAAAATCTGGTATGGCTTAGGCCACCTTCCCT
>CM053586.1:78832956-78879115 GCA_028646515.1 Pseudochirops corinnae | reverse complement strand
ACTCACAGCTACTGTGGGGGAAAAACTGTATAACTTATAAACACTGCTGTCAATCTCTTTTTTGCAATGGTTAATTTTCCAATAGGAAAATTGGAAGCATGGTCATTTTGAAGAAAATATACTCTCAGACTCAGAACACTATACCCCATATTTCATTTTCCCAATGGGAAATAAGCAATCAGAGAACTTACGTGTGAGAAAATAGCTTCGACTCATACTCTGTGAACAATTCATCAGCTTTACAAAAGACACAGCTGCAAAAGAACAGATCACCAAGACATTTTCAGCTGTAACTAGCAATCAGGTAATTTATAGGACAGTGTTGAGTATTTTGCAACTCACTTGTTCACTTTAGGAAAAACACATGCACATATTAAATTTTCAACTATTTTTGTGGGGAAAAAATGAATGCAAATTACAGGTTGTAAGTGGAAAGTATTTAAGGCTTGCTTAAAAAAAGTTGGATCAATATGAAGTTTACTTTTCTTTCTGAAATCAAATGAAAAAGCTTCACTCCTTTAGTTATTATTTATTCTATCAAAATAAATTTAAAAAGATAAGGGCACTGACACATCAATAATATGCTTTCTTCTTTTACCTACTTGTTGAGGGGCAGTCTGACAGGTCGAAGGTGGCAGACTGTGGCAGCTTCAATGACATCACGGGATGGAGGGCCCTCCAGGTTCTTCACAGCCTCTCTCACGAGCTTTTGGAATTTCTTCAGCTCTTCCATTTGTGTTGTGAGTAAATACTGAAGACCTCTGCAATCCCGGAACCTGATCCCCAACAATAACAACAGTAACACCACCACCAACGATGACAACAACACAAAATGCAGGTCAGAGTGCTCAGGCAATGGTTTGCAACCAAAGTATTACAGTGCCATCAGAGCTGCTGTGAAACTTCACCCTGGAATCCTGTAGTACGAAGCCTTTCTGAATACCTGGCATTCAGAAAGTATTTATCTATTTATTCATACCTATCATCAAGTATTGATGGACTGAATGCCTATGTGTTTAACAATATGCTAGTAGCTAAAGAGGATACAAAAGTACTAGATGACACAGTTCCATCCTACAAAAGCACACAATTATCAATTTAATTCAACAAAAATTCACAAGTTCAGATCATGTGCTAGGCATTAGGGATATAAAGCCAAAACAAAAATCAGTTCTTAATCCTCAAGAAGCTTAGGTTCTGCTAGAGAAATACAAAAATATCTATTCTCTGCATTCCTCGCACACCTTTTATGAGAGCACAACACACTGTCATCAAAAAGAAATGAACAATAGTGCTATCAAACTCAAATAGAAATTGGGTCAAGAAACCACACATAAGGATCCTTATGGGCCCTATATTAACTCAGAAACCACATGTAAGGTGAATTTTTAGTGTAAGGTAGATTTTAGTGTTGTGCAAAGGGGATTTTTGTTATTATTTCTTAGAGTTCAGTTTTCCAGGATCCATAGCCATAACTGTTGCGGTTTAAACCTAGTGATGCCAAAAACTGTTGCGATGGGGGCTTTGCCCAGACAAAAACTGTTGGGGTTTCATGATGTGTTGTGGTGGAACCGTCTCAAAGAATTCAGAGTCAGACCACCTCTAATCCAAGTATAGGCATTTACTGAGATTGATGCCTCTCATGAAGCAGGCTAAGTTCCAAGGGGAACCAGCAACTTTGGAGAAAGCAGAATGGATTTTTATAGGGTAAAGATGCAATTACATAATCAAAATTTACATAGAATAGAGGAATATGATTAATATTAAAAAGGCAAGAGTTTGTTAAGGGATTAGGCAACAGAGGAGGGGTCCCGTTTATGGTTCATTGATTAAACATTCTGGTCATGCTGCCCTCCAATTGGCTAGCTATTATCATCCTGACAAGGGTTAGATGGATGACGTGACTGTGATTGACTACAAGAACACACCTGTTTCTGTGTGAATGGGTCTGGGGGCAGTGACTAGGTAGAGGCAGTGGCTGGGTTCCCATCACATGGACTGTTGTTTCTGTGGGAACTAAGAGTTCAGGGACACACCTGTTGTTCCAGTGAACAGTGAGGCATATATGAAGAAGTTAGGACACTGGTGGGGGAAGAGCAGGGGAATGGGGGGGAAGAGGTAGCCAAGTAGGTACAGTGGGTCTGCAGTTCAGTGGGACCAGGCCTATAATGAAGTTAGAATATTGGGGCTGGGGTCAGCTTTATTAGGATTCCATCCCTCTAAATGATCTCCCTGGATCAAGTCTTTTCTCTACTTTAATCCATCCTCTCCTCATGCACCACGGTAGTTATTCTAAAGTATAGGTCTGGGACTCCCTATCAATTCTACCTTCTAGGACCAAATATTAAGTGTTCTGTCTGGCATTTAAAGTTCTTCATAAACCATCCATTTTTTACTTTTCCAGACTTCACATACTTTACTCCCCAACTTCCACATACTCTGTGATCGAGCTATGCTGGACCACTTGCTGCTCCTCCAATACAACATTTTGTCTCCCATCATTATGTCTTCAATGTTCCTGCTTGTTCCCCCAGTGCTCTTCCCACTCTACTTTTTTCTTAGATTCTCTGGCTTTCTTCAAGGCTCAGCTTAAACCCCATCTTCAGTAGGAAGCTGGTCCCTTCCAGCTGCTAATGCCATCCCCTTTAAGATTACCATTATCTACTCTGTATGTACTCTTCTATGTACCTAAGTATTTTACTTTTTGTCTGTTCTCCATTAGAAAATATGCTTCCTGTGAGTAGGGACTAAATTTTTTTTTCTCTCTTTGTATCCTTATTGCTTAGTGCAGTGCCTTGCACATTGTAAGAACTTAATAAAAGCTTGTTGACTGTCAAGGCTCAACTATATAGGGAACTATATAGGGAACTGATATAGGGAACTCTGAATATGGACAGTTACTCTACAATTTAGAGCCTTAGAAGTTTTGCTAGGGTACTGAGAGGTTAAGTGATTTTCCCATAATCATTTAGTATGAGTCCTAAATGAGATTTGAACATCTTCCTCACTTATGGACCAGCTCTCTCTTCACCATGTAACACTGCCTCTTTAAGAGAGGTCCTGAGTAATTATAAGCGGATACTCTCTTAAGTACTATGAGCAATACAGAGATAAGTCTGATCTGAAAGATACTACAACCTAGCACTTATATTTAGATGGTTTTTTTCTTACTTCTCTGCCATGGAAAGTTTACTTGTTTGTTGCTTGTAGTTGCAGGTTATTTCATTCTGCACACGCTGAACAAGTTCCTCATCAATAGCATATTGAATTGCTGATTGGATCACATCTAGCCACCAAGGTGAGCCTGAATGAATCTGCAGGGGAACCCCCCCACCCCGAAAGAGCAATCATTAAATGAATATTTATTGAGTGTGTACTATAAGGCTAACACTATGCTATGTAATGTGAGAGTTACAAGGAAAGGAAAAGACAGTTTTTGAAGGAAAAGACAGTTTCTGCCCTCAAAGAGCTTTTCTGCCTATAAAAAACAAACCCCCAAACAAAGATAAATGTACTATGAGGCTGCAAAGCAGAATGGAGCAAGTGACAGACCTGGAGTCTGAAAACCTGGATTCGTATCCCACTTCTGATTTTTACTAACTGTGTTATCCTGAACTCTTAACCTCTCTTCTTCAGTTTTCTCATCTGTAACATGGGGAGACCAGTAATACTGACAGTATTGACCTCAGACAGTTATTGTAAGGATTAAATGACAATGGAAATAATGATAATAGATAACATTTCTAAGGTTTGCAAAGTGCTTTATAGATATTATCTCATTTTATCTTCACAAAAACCCTGAAGTAGGTGCTATTATTCCCATTTTATAGTTAGGGAAACTGAAGCAAACAGAGGTGAACTGAGTCGCCCAGTTACACAGTTTGTAAGGGTTAAAGGCTGGATATGAACTCAGATCTTCTTGTTTCCTGGTTCAATGCTTGATCCACCGATACCTAGCAGCCTAGCACTTGAAAATTTTTAAGTGCTACATAAATGTTAGGCAGCTAGGTGGTGCAGTTACCATTACTGGAGCCAGGAAGTCCTGAAATCAAATCCAGCCTCAGATACTTACTAGCTGCATAACCCTGGGCAAGTCATTTAATCCTGTTTGCCTCAGTTTCCTCATATGTCAAATGAACTGGAAGGAAAGGAAATTTCCTCATATATCAAATGAGAAGGAAATGGAAACTACTCCACTATCTTTGCTAAGAAAATGCTAAATAGGGTCATGAAGAGTCAGACATGACTCAAATGACTAGACAACAACATAAATGTTAATTATTATCATTATTATTATCCTCTGAACAGATAGTTCTTTGTTTAGTCTACTAAAAAGAACTACTACTGCTCAACCATTCTGGATATATGAATATTTACTGTTCACACATATGGTAAAACTATTATAAAATACTATACCATTGATTCTGGACTATTAAGGGGCAATTATTTGATTCTGGCAATCAATAGTCCTTCTCTCTAGCTATAAGAAAGGCAATATTTCTACTCATTTAATAACAATGGCATAACTAAATTTTAAACAAAATATAATCTAAGATAACCTTTGGGAGACATTCACAAAAGTGCAAAATGTTTGGTGAAGAAACATGAAGACAGACTATTCAAAACTTAAAGAATAAAAAGCAGTTATTTGTTTATCTGGGGCTTCCATTTTTACTTATTTTACAAAATGGAAAAATTAAAAAGGGTAAGATGTTCTTGTTTCACCCCAAAGTGGGTATGACATTACTATTTTATCAACCCTAAAACATCTTTTTGGAAATCGCCAAGTCTGAGGTTCAAAATGAATCAAAATTGTGGGGATTCACCCTCTTGGAAAACTCAGATACACAAAATCCCACAACCCAATATGTCAGATTCACAATATGCTGGATTGAAGTGGTGACATCACACTTCAGGTGATATTCATAAAACACTGTAATTTTTAAGCCCTCGACACATAAACATCCCACAAAACAGCAAAAGTAGGAATTGTCACCCCTGGTAAGTGGCAGAGCTGGGATTCAAATTTGGGCAGGTCTTCTGACTAAATACCATACCATGACCCAAAAACAATGATGTCCAATGGGGTCCCCAAACTAATCACAATTACTGATCACCCCCTCAAACTGTGACAAATGAATAACTGCAGCTTGCCTTCCTCTGAAGGTCCCGGATGATCTGCAAAAGTGGCTGTAAAGCTTGATGGGCTTCTGCAACTTCTGCATTAGATTTACTCATGTAATGCTGTCTAAGTTGTTCAGCCTGAACATAAAAATAAAAAGACCTTCATTCCAGAGTTTGAGTGCAATTTTTTATGACATTTTAAGAACATTTCTATGATTGATACTTAACTCAGCTTAAACACGTATTCTACTTTGTACATATGTGTTCTTATTTGAATGTATGTGGCACTACAAATACAGCTGGGATTAGAAAAAGGAAAATAAGATGTCAAATTACCTTTATAAAACAAGCATCTTTACTCTTCTACTTGTCCTATATTTGTATTCCTCTTATCAAACCCAATATCTGCCATATGACTATTTGTTGAACAACAATAGACTAAGTTATCACAATAAATAGTGGGCTCTCTGACACTGGGAGTATTTAAAGAGAATTTGAATAATAGTCAAGGTGCTTAAAAAAAAGATCCCTGTATTAGGTGATAAGTTAGGCTAGGATCATACATTTAGAATTGGAAAGGAGTTTTTGAACTTTGCTCAGAAGACATGTGAAGACCCTATATTACTAGCAAGGGTTCTTGCAAGGATGGAGTAGCTTGGGGGGAAGGAAGATGTGAAGTACCAGTTGTTGTAGGCTATAAAAGATACTGAAGATGGGGGATGGACACAAAAGGGAAAATGATAGGAAAAGAAGATAAGATTTAGTTCCTTCACAATGTTTCTTGCCCTGGTTTGGGGTAAATTTATTTGGTAGGTAAACATTTCAGAATATGGAGAAAAAGACCCTCTCCCTAAACCAAGTCTTCTACAGCTATGCCTTTATAATTTCTTAATTTACTGCTTATTTCCAAACTATGGCTACCAAAAGTCAGATTATCTATATTTCTTCTATTTACACAATGGCAAGTAGCTCAAGAGAAAAAATAATTATAGGTGCTGACATTCTTCATCCAACTCAATCCCAGGAAGGTTAAAAGCAGTAAAGGTAGCAGGCTAGCTATAGTCACATTCATTTTGAAATGTTACATGCACTTAAAAATATCAAATACAAAAAAGTATAAAATCTGAAAAATCCATTCTTCCAGAGTGAATAATAATTACCTCTTCCTCAAGTTTGCCATCTCTCAAGGTAGGAGGTATTCCTGGGTGCCTGGCTTGTAATAATTCCATCAGGTTGTGCGTAGAATGAAGTCTCTACATATACAAAAAAACGCAGTAACTTTAATATCCCA
This sequence comes from Pseudochirops corinnae, assembly GCA_028646515.1. Taxonomy (NCBI): domain Eukaryota; kingdom Metazoa; phylum Chordata; class Mammalia; order Diprotodontia; family Pseudocheiridae; genus Pseudochirops; species Pseudochirops corinnae. The sequence goes on along the minus strand of CM053586.1, from coordinate 78,872,700 downwards.
TTCATGGAACAAGTGAGCAGCAGTTTATGCTGGGAAAAACTTTTATCATCATCTGCTAAGCACCAATAACATTAGGCTGAATAAAGAAGAAACCATTCATATAAATGGAACTTGTGTCAACCTTCTGAAATAATGAATTCTATTTCATGAAAAAACTTTAGAAGTCAAACTTCTATCAAATCCAGGTGGCACCAGCATACCTATCTGTTTAATAAAGCTTCACTTGTAACTTCATCATTTACCTAATCTGTAGTAGCAACAAAAATATGATGGACAAATTAGAGAGGCGGGTTTCAAAATAAGAAAAGTCAAAGTCAGATTTGAATTCATACATTCAGACAGATATTATTGTAATAAATGGGCTGAAAGACAGTTAGCCAAAGATGGTGAAGCAATCTGTGGCCTAGTAGAATGGAGTAAAGTTTCTAATGGCCTTTCTCTGACCCTGTTCTCAGTCAATTGGACAATAAACATTTATTAAGCACTTAATATATTCTAGGCACTGTGCTAAGCATCAAACTTGGAGCAGATGAACTAAGAGGCCACAAATAAATGCCATTAACCTACTGTCCAAAGTGATAGGAAATTTTAAAGGAACAGTAGACAATATTCTTCTATGCTATGTCAGATACTAGGATGTAGAGGAACAAACATAAGATCAGTAGTCAAAAGAATTGGGTATGAAACCCTCTCACTGCCAAGGCTTACTTAGCTGGATAACTTTTGACAAATCACTCAATCTCTCTCTTTCCTCATGTATAAAATGGGGATAAAAACCTTATACTACTTAAATGAGAGGGTCATTGTGATAATGAAATAAGAATGTATGCAAAATGCTTTGTAAAATGATGTTAGTTACTATTATTATTGAAATCCAAGTATTATGATATGCTAAGTAAGGTTTTTTTTTTAAGTAAGCCTCAAGTGAAATGTTCTGTTGCTCTCTAGTAACATTTACTGGCATTCACAAGTCATCTCAAATATCCAGGAATCCTTATTTAAAAAAAAAAAAAGAAATATTTAAACAAAATTGTTAAATATTTACTCACTTGTAATGAATCAGTTTTGAGTTTGTCTTTGTGTTCCTCAGATGAACGTAATACTTCTCTGTACAGGTCCACTGCTTGGGCATACTCATCTGAAGAATTAAAGTTTATTTAAAGTCAAAAACACATATTTTTAAGCCAAAAATTTCCTTAAGTTATCTGCTATATACAGAAATGGCATTTCCTGTAAATGTTGTAATCTAATAGTATTTTTATTTATTTATTTATTTTGGAGGAGGGGAAGGAAGGCAAGACAATTGGAGTTAAGTGACTTGCCCAAGGTTAGGCAGCTACTAAGTGTCAAGTGTCTGAGGCCAAATTTGAACTCAGGTCCTCCTGACTCCAGGGCTGGTGCTCTATTTATTCACTGTGCCACCTAGCTGCTCCTATTCATTACTTTTAAAGGAAAGGAAACTTCACAGACTTCTAGAGATAGGAAGGATTTCAGAGATCATTTAGTTGAATCTTAAACTAAAACATAAATCTTCTCATTTGAAGATTTAATTTGGTGTGGGTTTTAATTTAAAAGTAAGAAAATGAAAGAGCTTTTATTAATATTAAGGAAATACAAGAAGACAAATGATGATACTGGTAAGAGAAGCTTAAGCAAGTCCAAAAAGTTTTTTTTTACCTAGCTTTTAATGGCATAAAAATAAAAAAAATACAATGTTAACCTGGAAAACAAATGTTACTTTTATTAAAAGCTAAAATGATTGGGGAAGGGGAGAGGGAGCTTCTAATGTACTTGAAATTAATGGTAGGTTCTGGTAAATCAGTTTTAATATGATTTAACTACAACATATCAGACATTTCAGCAAATTTTTGCAATATCTTTTTACCAAAGCATGCAAATGTGGAAGAAAAATAATTTCTATTTAAGTATTATTTTAAATATCAAAGTACTTTATCATTAATTACAGCTTAGTAACTTAAGACTTTATCATTCCTGCCAACAGAACTCCCAAATAATTAAAGATGATTTCTTTTTCTATCACTTAGTATGAAGAGCTGTTTTATCTCAAATGGATGTCAACATGTCATTTCTAGGTAAGCTGAGGCTAGTCTGGTGATTTGAGTGAGAAATGTCACTTGTTTTTTGCTTTTGGAAGCAAATTCAAAACACAAAGCTGAAGGCACAGCTGAAATAGCATCTGTTTTGCTAGCATCATCATTACATGATTTTTACAAAACCACAGCACTTTAAATATTCATAATTCACCGAGTTTTAAAAGTTTCATTAATATAAAGTTAGGGAGGTTTTTGAAAGCATCCTTTTAATTCTTCTCTAAACACATACTTTTCATCTTCATTTTAAAAAAAAATCTAGTTCTAGCAGTTACTTTATTCAGGACTTTCTCCCACATAATGGAATATAATTTCAAAACATGTTAGTTATGCAGTTCTTATTCACTTTGGAAATGCAGATCATCTGGCTAATAATTAAAACAAACAAATATGGGTAGCCTTTGATAATTTAAGTATAAATACCCAAAAAATTATTTTAGTTCAAGATGGAGTTACATAATTAGTTATCCTTACAAAATTCTTATAGATTTCTGATGAGAGTTCTTCAAAGGGCACATGGATTCTACAAGCATTTATGCCATCCTTTATAGGAAATGGAGACTCTTTAGTTAAGCAGCACTTCCAAGTAAAATGACAGACTGTCCCTAAATTATTTTCAACAAACTCATATACATGTTTATTTTCTTAAAGGAAGTACAAGTGATTGCAGTAGAATTAAAAATGGGTTGAACTTGATATTTTCATTATAACATGCAGTCTAACATGCTTTATTTCTGAAAGAAAATATAAATGTGTAAAAACATTCCAATTAAGAATCTTGTCTATTTCTGGCCATTTGATGGCACTAAAATTTCCAAGTACTCATTCTACTTGACACTTCAGAGTCCATTCTTTCTATTAATAATCTGTAAAAACACGTGCTATTCAAAAGCAGAACATGATTTAATGAAGGCATCAGTACATATATGTATTTTATTTACATGTATAAATTCACATTTCCTATAAACAGATTGATGTAAGGGTTAAAATTCATTTTAGAGTTCCATAAAATTAGTTATAAGAGAAAAAAAACTTCAAGTGCCATTATAAAAAGCATGTGATTCTGTCTATATACTTTTCCAGTAAATTAACTCTATTAGACATGTAGCATCAAATTCCTATTAAGCTTGTTTCATTTATCTTTTCATTTTCAAATAAATGGAATTTAGAAAAGATATCTTTAACTGAGAAGCATTCTGGGGTGGTTTTCTTTTGATATTTAACAATAGCTGACTATGACTCTAACCCACAAAAAAGAAAGAAAACCATAAAAAGTGAATAAAGAAAAATAATTGGAACAGAAGATGCTGAAAGAATGTTATTGGCCAAGCAGGAGTTATGAAGCATGCAGATCTTGCCATGTGCCAAATACTTTAGAATAAGATTAGATGATTTACTTTTTCTTCCAATTATAGGCTTATTTTTTTAAAAAACTTTCTCAATGGGGTAAAAAGGAAAAGAGAAGAGGGAAGAAAAAAAGTCAAGTGAGGAAGAACATTTAGGTGCTTAAACTGTGAATTCTGACATTTACTGTCAGACACTTCACAACACAACACTGTATTGTGATTATATTTAATGAAGGCAAAGATATGTCAAGGCATCTTTTGGATTCTACTTGTTCTTATACCTGTGCAGGACAGACCATTAGAGAAAAGCATCAGCCTTGTAGTAAGATGTGGATTTACAATCCATTTCAAACCTTTATAAGCTGTGTGGTCATAGACAAGTCTTAACTTCTCATTTTGGTCATCTATAAAACAGAGAGATTATCATCTCACCAGGTTCTTGTGAGGAATGCATTCTATAAATCTGAGTTGCAGATGTTATTCTTCCACTAACTTCCTACTCTGATACCTCAATAAGGAAGGAAGCTAAGTCTGGTTTGTCAAAAGCTGTGTAAGACCACAAGGTCTGATAGGCCCTACCAGCTAGAAAAGTTTGGCGTATAGGCATATATCTATTATATGAGGATGACCTAAACAGGTTTTGAGGATGAAAAGTGATAATTTTTTTTGGCCATAGTAGTTTTCAAAGACTGCCTAATAAAATTATAAAAGAGTTGGTTGTGATCTGCTTTAGTTGAATGAAATTACAGATCTCTGAAGTATTGAACTACTAAAATATTATTTTCAAATTCTCTCTTCTATTTTAATTACATTACTTTTTGTTTTGAAACTGGAAGAAAATGATAGTCAGTATAATAGATGCTTGTCCTCATTTTAGCTAATTCTAAACTAATTTAAAGGAAAAATTATTTTTTAAATTTGCTAGAAAAGTTCTACTTCCTCCTATGTTTGTGATGACATCTTCACTATATTGTCACTTGGCTTTCTTTTCAGATCATAAACTCCAAGTAGGATAAAAGTGCTGGGCCTGGAGTTAGGAAGACACAAGTTCAAATCTGGCCTCAAACGCTTATTAGCTGTATGACCCCGGGCAAGTAATTTAAGACCGTTTGCCTCAATTTCCTCAATTGTAAAATGAGCTAGAGAAGGAAATGGCAAACCACTTCATTATCTTTGCCAAGAAAACTCAAAACAGGGTCACAAAAAGTTGGACACGACTAAAAATGACCAAACAATAACAACAATACTATTTCCCTCCATCAATTCTAAAAAATAAAATCCTGAGCAAGCTGCTATATGTAAAGAGTGGTCACACCTGTTGGAATTCTTGATGACTTCTAAGGTCTCTTCCAACTTTAAGCTTCCATGAACAAAGTAATGGGTGGTCACTTTCTGTTCTGATTTCTGTAAACCTATTTTGTGGTATCTGATATATCTGGGTCAATTTTATGTGAAATTTTAATAAAGCAAGGGAAAGCATCACCCTCTTAGAAGCCATTAAAAGAGTAATAATAATAATTGCCCACACATGTTGATTCACAACAATGAGAGCTATCTGAAGGAGGAATGGGTTGCTTTGGTAGGTAGTAGGTTTCTTCTTCCTAGAGATCTAGAAGCAAAAGATGACTATTAGGTATGTGTGTGTGTGAGGTCTTCTTCAGGAGTAGCTGGCCCTAGATGGCCTCTGAAATTCCTCCCATTTCAAAGATTCTGTAATACTCAAGAGTTTGTAATACAGTGCTATTGTCACTGATGGTTGCAGAAGATTCAAAACAGTTTCTTTATTGAGGCCAATGAATTTATGCCTCAAGAATTCCTTCTTTAGCATTTCAGGTCTCAAATCATAAATCTTTTACATTTTCTGCTAGCTAGATATAGCCTGCTACACATGGCCTACCTACAGTCTTTCTTGGAGTAAATAATTTTTTCTTTTAAGGTATGCCTATAGAAAGTAGGGAATAGTAAAATTTTCTGTATAATCCTTTGTACGTATGCCTGGTATTTGAGGATAAACCAAAACCTGCTTGGAAGAAATGAATGACATAGTTTGATGTGTATATCTTACTTATGTATCACCTTGTCTAAAATTGTTTAAACTGCTGTCTAGTCAAATACTATTTCACATGATTTCTTTAATAATTACATTTTTCTTTGATTTAACTTTATATTTTTAATAATAAAATTACCTGAACCAAAGTAAATACCGTTTAAGAGGAGGTGGGAAGATGGAGAATAAGAAAAGGAAAACTTAGTATTAACTTCAAAATCTAACCAAAATCTTGTGAACAGGCTAGAGAAAATCGCCAAAGAAGATAAATGAGTGAACCAAAGAGAAGGAAACAGAGTTTATGCTAAGATTATTATAAAGTTGAGTAAATGGTAGAACTGTCTAATTAGAAGGCACTTTTGCTTGTTTGTTGTCTTCTGGTAATTGTGTACCAATGACAAAAACTATTACAATAATATTAAAAGGTCAATTTCTTACTTTGTGCTTGAACAATATTTCCTATGCTAAACGGCATAAAGGCTGATACTGCCTGCTGTAATAAAAGGTTACTATTGATTTTGAAAAGGCTGTAAAAAGAGACATCTGTAATATTTATTTATAACTCATTAAAGTACCAAGCTCCACCTTATCTCCTTCAGAATTTTTTTAAGGGAATCAGAGATAACAAAGCAATCTGCTTCTACCTTTAATGATATGGATGCCAGCTAAGCCATTAAGAGCACAAACCAGTTGCCGATGTGCTTCTTCACATTCAGTTCGACATTTCTTTTGCAGTGAAGTCAGCAACTCTTCCATAGTCATGGTACTGAAAGAAATAGCAGGTTGGTCAAACTTAGACAGAAAACACTCAGGCATGTCTTCAGTGGTAGTGGTATGGCAAGCAAGAAGAAACTATATGAATCCTGGAAGGGAAGTGAGGAAGGAGACCTGCCAATTCAGAGGTCATGACTCAATGGCTAGAGCTCACAGGGTATCCCTTCATATGACCTCAAGGTTGGGGTTACTTCCTACAATTGAGCTTTACTAATTTTGCTGGGTAACAATAAAAGATTTACATTCTTTATCAAAGAAAATAACGTACTGTAAACTTCGTTGACTCAGTTTTGATTCTCTCAACAAGGAGGTACTGGGAAAAAATTCTTTTAAATTGACATTTGTACATATGTATATAGAAACCATGAGTCAAATATCTAGCCTACTAGTAGACAGGATTACCACAGAAAGTAATACATCACAATCAATGCCCAGAAAGGAATATCTATCAAAATAGTTCTTTTCCTCCCATGTTCAGAAAAGAAATCAATATATATTTAATCTACAATAGATCAAGAATGTTTCCTTTTCAAAATCAACAAAATTTAAGGTAGCACTTGGTACAGTCAATAGCAAACATGTTTAATTAAGATTATTCAGTGACTTCCCTGAAAGTAATATTCAGCCAGGGTTAAAGGAATCCTGTATTTCTCATTTTATTATGAATATTTCTCCTTAAAAACCAAAGGCAAGTTCTTTAAACCACGACCACTACCATAGGGGTCCTATTAAACGCTCTAGAGTGAAAATGCCAATATTTGCACAAAGTTTGGCAACTTCACAGGGCTCAAGAGCATCACTAAGCAAGAATCAGTATGGAAATCTGGTAAAATGACTTCACTTCTGTCTCAGAAAATAATGGGGGATGAGTAGATGATTTATAATGTCTATCCCAGCTCCAAATTCTATTAAGCTTGTTTATTTTTTTTTAAACGAAGATGTAAGAGAGGGAAAATTAATTTCTGAAGGACAACAAAACGATGATTCACCATGGAAATTTTCAGTGGCAAAAATGTCTTAAGAGACAAATAGAGAAGAATTTTTGTAAATACAAGCAGGGGGTACCCCCAAACTCCCAAATACCTTTTATATGCTAAGTGTACTTGTAATACTATATTTGTCAAATAGACAGGTACTCAGCACTACATAACCAAGAAGTAGGGACAGTCATTGAATCTCAATAACGCCACTGATTTTCCTTGTAACCTAGGAAAAATTATCTTTCTTGTTATCTTAGTTTTCTGATTTACAGAGCTATTTGTACATACAAATCTGTATATCTATGTAAATATGTGTGTACATATAGATCTGCATTCTAAATCGAACGCTCCATTTAAGAGATAGTAGGCTTAAACATAGGAAAGGAATGACTTGTTTACAGCAGTGCAGTCAAATGCAAATAGAAACAATCATAAATAGTGATCACTGCAGGCTGAATACTGACTTAGAAAACAACATAATGTTATCTATGTTTTATTGTATTTTTCTTTTGCTTTTTTTTTGGAGGGGTGAAGGCAAGGCAATTGGGGTTAAGTGACTTGCCCAAAGTCATATGACTAGTAAGTGTTAACTGTCTGAGGTCGGGTTTGAACTCAGGTCCTCCTGACTCCAGGGCTGGTGTTCTAGTCACTGCACTACCTAGCTGCCCTGTATTTTCATTTCTTTTGTTAAATGTTTCCTAGTTACATTTTATTCTGATTTGGGATGTGCTTGGGAGTGTGGTGTATACTGCCCACAGACTACTTATTTGACAACTCTGGTTTATATAAGTTAAATGCTCAGTCTCTCAATCAAAATACTAGATGTCCTAAAAGTTAAACATTTTTAAAACTGTTAAAACTTTAACAGCTTAAACTGCATTAAGCCTTTTGGAACACCCCATACATCTCATTTTGTATAAATTATTAGTCATTTTAACTACTGAAGCATTGCTGTGAAGAGAGGTCTATTCGGTTTATAGTCAATTTTCCTCTTGCTTTTAAGTTTTGAAAATTTAAGGCGTTAAAGACAGAAGCTACCAAGGCAGTACATTTAGAGAAAATGAAATAAGTGTAAAAGATGAAATTTCTTTGGAGTAGTATTAATCATGTTCCTAAAACTAGTAATTGCAACAATTAAGACTATGGCTTGTAATTGAGTTTAACTGCATAACTTTGATATGACTGATTATAAATATTAGTTGCTTTGAGTTTAAATATATAAAAATTAGTAACAACAATAACAATAATACCTAATACCTATACTATATGTAGCACTTTATACTTTTAAAGTGCTTGTAAATAAATTCTCATATCATCTCTGCAACAATCTGTTTGACAGATATGGAAGCTAATGCACAAATAGTTGAGAAACTTGTGCATACAGCAAGATTGCAAAGACTATAATTCAAATCTAATTTGTAGTCTAGATAAAGTAAAAAAAAAAGTTTCAATAAAGAGATTTGCAATAGAGTAATCCAGTCATTCTTTACCTCAGTAGTATGAGAGTTTGAGGCTAAGAGTGGTTAAGGAAGAGTCTATTTTGCACTCTTTTCCCTAGAGTGATCACTTGAACAAGTCAATGCTACTTAGGCATTATCAATAACAGATAAAGGAATTATAAGTAAAACCTTTTTTGTAGTGGCAAGAATTCTCCTCGAACAGCCTGTGGGTGGCAGCAAGCCTGTCTGAGTCTCAACAGCGGGTAGAGAATGGATGTGACGGTCCTCCTGTCCAGGCTGCTGAGTTTCAGAGCCCAGTCAGATATCTTTCTAAGCTTTGCCAGGGCATCCTGACAACACACCTCATGCTGACGATGATAGAAATGTCTTTCCACTGGAGAAAAGTGAAGCCAGTGAATATCTTCTGTCTGTGGGGGAATCTGGATCTGAGAATGAAAAGGGAACAAGATACTCCATGGAACACTTTTTCTCTACAATGGATACTGGTTGTTGTTTTGAACATCCTTAAAAGAAAACTAAAAAATTTTACTGACTTGGTCAATTACATCCTTCTTTGCAGACCTCCACATTATCTTGGCAATAAGGTCATAGAGAGGTTGAGGATTTTTCCTGCAGTAAGGACGATAGAGGAGTTGATCCCACCAGTGTTTGACCCAATATGGATCAACACCAAGGAACAGCACTAACCCATAGAGATCTAAAAAGGAAAAAAACAAGGCAATCTGTTTGTAAGTTTCTTTGTTATTCTTCAGAAATACTACTTTCAATGTAAGTTTTTTAAAAAAATGAAATTATGCATCTTTAGTTATATAGGGCACAACACTTTTAAAGGAATTAAAATGCATATTAGACGGGGCCTTCGGGAGCTTACACCACAGGAATACTAGGTTCAATATGGTATGTGGTTATATGCTATGCTAGAAAATTTCTGTTTATTGTCCTAAAATCCTAGGACCACAGCAGAAAGAGAAATTCAACACCTATTTAATTCAAAAGGCTAAATGTCCCCTAAGATGTAAAGTCAGAGGCACACTTGCTAGAGACATGTGAGATTCCAGTTGCTGAATGAATGAGTGATCTCAAACTAACACAAAAATTATATATACAACATAATGTCTGCTGCATCAGAAAAGGCCAAGTAAATGGAGAGATAAGGATGGTTCACAGAAAATATTCTGCTTCTCATTTTAAAGATTCAAGCTAAAAACTAGTAAGAGAATTGTTGCTAGCACTAGTTTTAATTTCCTTATTAGTATCAAAGAAATTGAGTGACAGTTAAGATATTGAGTCCTGAAACAAATTATTCTAAAGCCAAGATCCTAAAGAACTCAGAAAAACCTAAAGCTGAGTGAACACCAACAGGAATTCATACTGGCCATACTATGGAGGACACAACCTGAGGGGAAAGTGGAGCATTTCTGCCTTACTTGAAGTTTCCAAATGTTCAAGGAAAAATAATCATCCATATAAATCATTTGGCAATCATATGCTACTAGATGACATGTACTATGAACTCTTAATTTTCAAATGTCTAAAAATTTTGATGCTGTTATAATGAACATGCAAGAGATCAAAGTTGGGCTTTTTAACAACATATGTTTATAATTTGTTTCATTAACAAGACTGTAATATTCTGGAGGGCAGAATCTGGGTCTTACGTATCTTTGCACCCTGTCTCCCCCAATATAGTGCCTTAAACACAGCAGGTATTCACAAAAGATATATTGTCTTAATTGCTTAATTCAAAAGATCTATTGCTTTGCTGCTTTATTTCATAAGCAGAGGCTGACAATACTGCAGACACTTTGTTAGTAGAGGCTATATCTCAACAAACATTTCTATAGTACTACCGGATGATCAAGGAAAAATGTGAGGGAAATGGTTAAAAATACAGTGATAAAAAACAAGACCACAGCAAGTTTCCTTATTTCGTGGAGTAGAGACTGTGCTCTAATTTCCCATGAAAAGGTTACTGAAGGTAAATGTCACATGGTTTAACATCTATGTCTATTATGATACTGTCCATTTCTGCCATGAATAAATCTGAGTTAAAATCTTTATAAACTTTTCCATCTACATATCACTTCAGTTTTTATCTCATGTGCCTTAGGGCAGGGCTTTCAAGCTGCAAAACCCCTAAATGTAATCCAACTAGATTAAAATGTAATTGGGAAATGTTTATAAATAAAAATACAAAACAATTTAGATAATGTTAATTTGTGGTTTTCTAAGTCAATATGCAAATCCATTTCAATTTGAGTTTGACACTACTAACATAGAGAATAAGCAACCATTCTCTCTAACCTGAAGGTGTTTTTGTAAAGAATTTTAAAAACAATGAAGACCAAGATGGTCATATCATCAAAGGCTCTACACTCAGATTAAAATAATTCATTTAGTAAGATTATATGGAAATAAATCTTTAGGATGCTTTCTAAAAATCTAATTACATGGGAATTAAGGAAAACTAAAAATCAGATCTAAAAATTAAATTTCCATAATAACTTTCCTATATAAAGACTGTGATTTATGACTCAAACACTGGTTTAAATGTCTGAACTCAATATTACAGAAAACAAAGTTTGAAAAAGAATTTTTAAAAAACAGATTATTTCTAAATATAAAATTACATATTATCCTGGCAAACTTAAGTTACTTCCAACATTTGCAATTTTGACATTTTATGATTAGTGAACAGTTTCTTAAATTTGGGCTTTAAAAAACCCTGGTATTAGCCTTTAAATAAATACCTTTAAGTTGTCCATATAATTTATGTGTTTTTTTTTCTTTGAAATAAGGTGAAAACGCTGTCTAAAACTGATCCTCATGCACTGGTTTTCAAATTCTACAATTTATGAATGCTTTCAATGTTTTCAAGTAATAGTAACTGATATTTACAATTTTAATAAAATTACATGCATGATGGCTATTCACTTTATACAGGACCACTGACTTGGAGATGTAAGGCTCCTTAAAGGTCATCTAGTCTAAACTCATTTTTTGATTGTATCATTCCTACTAGTTATCATCCTATATTAACCTATATCTCACCTTCCCTGCTTGACTAGATTCCTTGATAAAGCCATCTATACTAGGTACCTCCACTTCCTCTCTTCTCACTCACTTTTAAAATTTCTACAATCTGGCATCTGACTTCATCATTGATCTGTGGCTCCTCTTGCCAAAGTTACCAATGATTTTTGATTGGCAAATATAATGGCCTTTTCTCAATCCCCATCCTTCTCTAATACTCCTTGATGCTGTTGACCACTCTCTTCTCCTGGGTACTCTCTCCTCTCTAGATTTTTGTGACATTGCTTTCTCCTGGTTCTCTTTATTGCTGTCTGACTGCTTCTTCTCAGTCTCCTTTGCATATTTATTATGAGACTATGAGACTTCTCCACGATTCTGTCCTGGGCTCTCTCTTTCTTTTCTTCTATATTCTCACTTCATGATCTCATCAACTCCCATTTATTCACCTATCATCTCTATGCAAAGGATTCCTGGATTTACATATCTATCCCTAATACCTCTATTGTCCTTCATCACCACTTACTTGTTGGGTATCTCGAATTGGATATCTAGTAGATATTTCAAACTCAACACATCCAAAACAAAACTCATTATCTATTGCTCCAAAACTCTCTTTTATCCTCCCAATTTTCCTATTACGGTAGAAGGTCAGTTCCAGTTAGGCAATGCAGCTTCCTCCTTCCTTTCTTCCTACCTCCCTTCATTCTTTCCCTCCCTCCTCTCCCCCTGTCCATGCAGGGTATCATACCCTTACCTTTGGGTACTCTGTCCAAAGGAATGTAAATTTTGATCACCGAAATCTCAAAAGATATCTTGGGGACTATGGGCTAGATTTCTCTCTTAAGAACCATGTCTTAAACCCAAATTACTCAGGCTTTCGCTGACTGGTCAACAACAGGCTAATTCAAGCCTCACTTAGCCACTGTTTGGGCCCTGAAGGCTCAAAGGAAGTGGAGACGGCAATTTTTTTGGTTTTGGCCAGAAACTCTGAGGGTTTTCCCCTCCCAGACTGATTTTTTTTTTGGACTAGGTAAAAGAGGCCATTCTTTGCCTCATTTCTTACCTACCCTTCATCACTGAATGAGTGTTGCCTCAGTCAAACTGGGACCTGGAGAGGTCTTTCCTTAAAAAGACCAAGGACTTCCACTGCATCTGGGCCATCTCAAGTCCTCCTGATTTCTATCTTGCCAATGAACCCAGCTGGCTCTGCAAGAGTAAGGCTGGTGACTGCACAGCCTTCCCTCACTTAAATTAATTGACTTGCAAATCATGGTATCATCTTCCTGATGTCATGGTCCTCTTTAAAAAGAAAGGACAAACAACAACCATCTTTCTAACTACTCAGGCTTGAAATCTGCATTCCAATTAATTTTATACTCACCTGCCAAAATGATTTTTCTAAATTACAGGTCTAACCATGTCACCCCACCTCCTCAAAAACAACTACCACCTGACTCAATAAACTATATAGTCCCTCTACAAAATCTATAATTTAGCTACAATGGTCTTGCTTAATGTTCCTCCCATAATGACATTCCATCTTCTGACTCCATGCATTTTGGTGGTTGCCTGCATACCTAGAATGTTCCCATCCCTCACATCTACATCCTGGCTTTTCTGGCTTCTTTAAAGAATCAGCTCAAATCCCACCATTGACAAGTTTTTTATCAGTCCCTTGGCTGCTAGTTCCTTCCTTCTAAGATTACTTTCTATTTACATTGTACATTATTTTACATGTACACAGTTATTTGTACGTTGTCTTTCTCATTAGAATATGAGTCCCCTGAGTATTATAGCCATATTTTTTCCCCCCAAATCTCCAGCACCTAAGTGTTTGTTTGGCACTCAGAAAATGCTTAAATCAGACTTACTGACTGACTGAGATGAAGAACTAAAGGTCCAGAGAAATTAAATTATCTGCCCAAAGTCATATATACTTGATGTTCAAGCCAGGCTACAAAGTCAGGTATCCTGACTATAAACTCAATGCTCTTTCTAATATATAAACATACTTTCTGCTCAGAAGTATATTCTAAGGAAAATAGCTTACTACAAATATAATTTATAACATTACCAGCTATATTTAAACATTTTACTTTTTTCAACTTTTTTCAAAAGACTTTTCCCACATCTAATATCCCTTCTAACTTCTAATCTCTGATCTCATAATGCATAATTCCTCTAGCCTTACGAGAAACAAGAGTAGCAACTATAAACCGTTTCTGGCCAGTGAGGAAACAGACACAGAAAGATAAAACAACTTGGCTTATGGCCTAACTGCTAATTAGTGACAGAGCCAGAATTTGAACAGAGGGTGCCAAACTCACTTATTTTTCTATCATACACTTTGCTCCTTGTAGTGACCTCCTAAGTTACTGTCTTTAATTTCCCACTGTTATGTTCCACAGGCATTTCAAGCCAATCTAGCTTAAATTTATCACCACTTCACCAAAAGTCTATTTTCTTTTTTTGATTCCTCCTATTTATCACTGGAACCAACATTTTCCCAATCTTAGAATTATCTGCTCTCTCTTTCTCTCTTGTTCCACATATTCAATTAGTATACAAATCCTATAGATTTCATCTTCACAACAGTAGTGAGCCTACGTCAATCTCCTCTACACTGCCACCCCAGATCCTATTACCTTTTACCTGAACAACTGCAGTCACTTCTCTGCTCCTAATCTCTCTTCTCTCTTTTTGATCCTACATACTACTGCCAAGTTAATTCTCTTGATACATAAATTATTCTTGTCTCCATCTACAGCTTGAAAACTTACTCTCCTTTACCTACAGAACAAAGTAGGGCTACCTTAGCCTGGCATTCAAATCTGACTACAACCCATGTTTGCAGCCTTGCCTCACTCATCTCCTTAAATTCACTATGCTGAAGACAGACTGGACTATTCATCATGCGCTCTGGCGTACAGTAACTTCACTCCCATCTAAAATCATAGCCCTTGCTTTTTTGATTTCTCTTATGTGCTTAGTAGAGGAATAGGGGCAGTGTTTGGATCTGTGATTTCACTGATGTAGGGGATTCCCAGATGATTCAGTTCCAGAGCACTGAGATGCCAAGGGACTTGCTTAGGGTCACCCAGTCAATATAGGCCAGATATGGCACCTGAACCTGGGTCTTCCTGGTTCTAAAGCCAGCTCTCTATCCACAATGCCATGCTGTCTCTTCCTACGTACTTAATTATTTTCAAATGTGCGCTGTATTTTTACATACATGTCTTATCAAGCTCCTTTAGGACAAAAATGACATCATATATAACTTTGTATCTCCTCCAGTGCCTAGTAGAGCATGCTGCACATGATAATATGCTTAATTTGCACTAAATAAACAAATGAATCCATACCATGCATAGGGTCACATATTTCAGGATTAATTTCACATCTCAGAAGCCCCAAGAGCCAAAATTTCCTATCATCTCATGATGCATTTAGAAATGATATCCAGTGTGAAAAGGCTGTATCTCCCATATAACATGCTTTATAAACTGGCTATAATTGTGTTAAACAGATGGTTATCATGGGCATGCTCAAATGTACTGTGTCTCAAAGAATAAATAGATATTTTGTGAATACTTATGTAAGCAAGTGGTCATACAAAAAGGGACCACCTTGGATTCATTGCAAATATCCATGTCAAACAAATCTCATTTTCTATTTTGATAATATCACTAGTTTAGTTGATCAAAAGAATGTCATGGATGGAGAATACCTTAATTTCAGTTGGCCATCTGACATTGTACCTCATAATCTCCTAATCTGTAATATAAATAAATGTGGGGTGAATAACAACCAGATAGGCAGGGTATTTGAACAAAGAACCCAAGGAATGTTGATTAACTGATTTATGCCAGCCCCAACAATCTGGAATTACAAACGTTCTACTCTCATATCTCACATTACTCTCCTCCAAACAAACAGGACTGCTCTCTCCCTTAACTCCCCTTCTCCCCATCCCCCCACAGTGTTGTTCTACTTCCATGCCTTTGTGCTGACTGCTCTCTATGCTCACAATATCCTTTCTTCCCCCCTTTTAGGCTGTTGAATAATCCTACCCATCTTTTAAAGTTTCATTAAAATGACACCTTATTCATGTAACCAATACAAAACAATCATACAGAACGTCAGATAGTAATTCGTTTTGCAGTTCTCTAAAGCCCTTAAATATAATATTGTCTATTATATTCTGTTTGCCTATCACCATCTTAGGCTATCAACTCAACAAGGGCATGGATCAGGGATACTTCATTTCTCCTTTGGTGCCTAGCAGAAAGTTCACCCAGCAGATACTTAATAAGTACTTTTTGAAGGAATATATGAAATTATCTGGAAGTTAGTTGTGGATTATAGGACTCTTGCTCTATTTTATGCCCACATAGATACTTTCAAAGCACTAACACAGATGAAAACATAAGAGGCATGTTTATCAAATCATCAGTTGACGAAAAATCAGGAAGGGCGGTAAAGTCAGATGAACTTCAATACTTCTTAAAATATTCTTACAGGATCATGTGATATTAAATAATAACCGTGCACATTTGCATTCTCTCTTTTGTTGTTATAACTGTCCCATCTACCCTGAGTAGCAGTCTTAACCCTTCTTGAAGTCTCTTCTTTTCCCCTATACAGATACAACAAAACCAAAAAAACATTTTTTGTCCATCCTTAGCATCAGCCTCAGTTCATGCTGGCTTGAGCACTCCAAATAGTTTTATGGAATTGTAATAGACTTTTGTATTCATCCTCTGTCATCTTCTGCAGCTAAGTAGTACATCAGATAGAGTGCTGGGCCTGAAGTCAGAAAGATCAGAGTGCAAAGCTGGCCTCAGACACTTCCTAGTTGTGTGATTCTAATAAATGTTTCTGGGATTTGAAGATATACCTGCTTGTCACTTTCAATATCATAAGCCTCCCAACCCTGTTCCTGGCTCCTAGACTTCCAAACCATGCTGTTTCACCTTGAACTTCCCTCAGTGCCTGGGGCCCCTTGGTGTTTTGGAACATGCAACCATGTCTTCAGTCTTCTCAATATGGAACATATCTTTGAAAGATCCACTCCTTTCTGAGTAGATCCATTTCATTTTGTGGAGAAGCCCCGGGTAGCTGTAATTTCCCTGTGATCATTCTGGACCCTGCTCTTGGCTCCTGAACTTCAAAACCATGCCTCCAAAGCCAGATATCTTACCTCTTGAGGAGTTTAGGTATTTTCTTTTAGTTTAATATTTATATCCCCAGCATTTAGCACATATTTTGCACATAGTAAATGCTTAAATGTCTATTTTCTTCTTTCCTAAATAAGAGTTAATAAGGTTAATGAATCCAACCATATAAAAATGGTTAGAGGAATTTAGAGACACTTAATTTAGGATAAAAGTTAGATAGCAATATACTGGTCAGCTTTCAGTATCTAAAGGACTGTCATGTAGAAGTCATATTCTTTACAGTTTCAGAAGGGGAGCACAATTAAGAACAAATAATAGAAGTTACAGAGCAAAGGAGATTACAAGGAAGTAGACTGTTGATCAATGTAAAGGAAGAATTTCTTAACAATCTGAGCCATTCACAGAAAGAATGGGCAGCCTAGTAAGGTAGTTTATTCCTCAACACTGGAAGTACTTTAACAGAAGATGGATGATAACCCCTCAAGGAGGTTAGAAAGGGGAATTCCTTGCTGAGTGAAGTGAGCAGAACCAGGAGAATATGGTACATAGTAAGAGCAACACTGTGCGACTGACTAACTTTGATAGACATAGCTATCACATCCAGAGAAAGAACTATGGGGTCTGAATGCAGATGGAAGCTTACTATTTGTTCTCTCTTTTGTGGTTTTGTTTCTTCTTTCCTCTTTCCCATTGGTTTTAATTCTTCTTTACGATATGACTAATGTGAAAATGTTTAATATGAATCTTTACGTAGAACCTATATCAGACTGCATGCCATCTTGTGGAGGGGGAGAAAATTTAAAACTCAAAATCTTATCAAAGTGAATGTTGAAAACTATTAATTTTTTAAAAAGGGGGGAATTCTGTATTAAGTAGGAAACTGTAATAGCATCCAAAGACTTTTCCAACTCTGAAAAAGCTAATACTCAGAAAATATGAAATTCTAGGTAGAAAGGCTCAAATACAAGTAGATATTCAAGCTACTTTTTAACCATTATTTTACTTACAATCTTGGGAAGAAGCAAAAGATACTCCACAAACTACTCTTTACATACATGCTTTTTTACCACATGCTGCCTCAGGCAGCAGGAAGTAATAAAGATCTGGTCTCAGAGCTGGGTAAATCTGGATTCAAGTCTTCCATCTGCAACACATTGGCTCTGTGACCCTGGGCCAGTCACTTATCTCTGAGTGCTCCGAGTTTCCAAGACTGTAAATTGCAGAGGAGGTGCTGACCTACATAGTTAAGAGGGTAGTTCCTCATCCAAAAATTCCCTATATCAATGAAATCACAGGGCCAGTCCCTATTCAAGTTCCTATTCCTATTCTACCAGCTTCTAGGAGTGAGTAAAATAAATTAAGTTACCATTCTTTACTACTCCCTAGAATAAATTATTACTCAGCTTTGAATATATTCCAAAGGTAGTTTTAGAATTTTTACATTTGTTAGGTACTAAAATATTTCTAATCAAAGCAGTACTTTGTGGGTGCAATTTATTTTCACAAAATGAGGATACTTTTAATGTTGAAACAGCAACAAAATAATTTTATCAATAATATTTAAAATTTTTTATGGATACATATATTCATGTGTATACATACACACATATCAACACACATGATTTTACTTTTTTTTTTACACAAGTTCACTTCTAAGTATTTGTCTACTACCAAAGACTCTAGAACACTTAAGTTCCAATTATGCTCCAATAACATGATGGGAACCCATTCTGGGTAAAAAAGATCTATGGAATATTGCATTACTCATAGTGTATCACAGTTACTATTTATAGAACTACATGGAGGATTATAAATTTGTTGTCTCATAATCAAAGATCACATCTTCAAAAGGAAAATTCATCCTTGAGCTTATTTTTAAAAAATGCTTTATATTCACATATGAGTAATAAACTGAAAAAGAGCCAAACATTTTAAAAGGGTTGTTTCATTACTTTCAGTGCAAATATGAGAAAGTACTTACGTAATATATAATTAAAATCTTCCATAAAAAAGTTAATCCTTTCAAACTAATATGCACACTAATATAAAAAGAAGAAACCACATAAGCAAATTCTACTTTACCTTCTAATCCTCTTTGTACTGGAGTGCCACTGACACACCAGCGATTGATTCCACTCAAGCGCAGAGCCATTTCAGCAGCCTAATCAAAGGGAACAGGAATAACAAACAAATTGTGTGGGGAAAAAAAGCAAGAGTCAAGAGTAAATGACTCAGGAAAAAACCCATGAATGCCTGAACTCCAAATTAGATGTACGATGTTATTACATTTAACTGAAAGTATACATAAATTTATATATTTTTTCAATGCATAATCACCTAAGAGCTTCACCATCATGGATTCAGTTCAGGTTATACTACAGTCATAAAATTCAGGGAAGTTAAATAAATAGCCTGAGGAAATCACATAAATATTTATATCTACATCTTTCTCTCTCCCTTTCTTGTCACTTTAGTGGGTTAAATCAGACTATTTTCCTTTAAAGTGACAATTCTACCTCAATGTGGTCTCTCCGGAATCATCAATTAACAATCATCTTGAACCCATATTATTTAATCCTACCAAAGGAGCATCCACAATGAGCAGACACGATTGTGAATACTAAAACATGGGTTTTTTTCCCCACTATGAATTGTATTTTACTCCAATCTACTGGACAAAGTATACAATATGATTCTTTACCCTGGAAAGTACGAACTAATAACTAAATACGTTTCTATCATGTATACGTTCACATGGCCTAAGATAGGAAGAAATATAAAATGCATATCTGCAAATTTGCGACTAACGAGACAACATTCTGGGTTGGTGTACATGCATGCATGCTATATTTTGAGAAGGAATTTCACTTTCTAAGAAATTAAATGCTAGAAAGAGATAATAAGCAATCTCCTTCCCCCACCCCTGTGCATATCAAAAGCTTTTCCATGACTATTTCTCACCTTTGCGGTGGTACACTCAACCATCTGAGCTTCATCCAGACAGATCCTCCACCACTCCACTGCTACCAGGGGACTTGGTATGGCCATATACCGTTTCTGATTCCGGAAGCGACGCCCATCCTCACTGTTGCTATGCGGGATATCTACATAATTCAGTTCTGACCGAAGGACATCATAGGTGGTGATAACTACATCCTGCTCTGCTAACATATGAGGCTGTAAGAAGCCATGTTTCTTCACCCCTTGATACACCTAGAAAATAATCAGCAAAGACACAGAAATAGAAAGACTTAGAGATAAGAAATGGAACACCTTTAAACTTTCAGCTAATAAATGTTATCCGTAAGAGACATACATTCTCTTGGTTCATTATACCTATTTCGAGATTATATACTGTATCAAAACGCAGGATGAGGCATGAACATTGAGCATAAAATAGAAAGAGTACTGAGCTCTAGGCGCTGGATTTGAGTTCCAATTATACCACTATATTAGAAACACAAACATATCTGATACCAAAATTTGGGTATTGAAAGGAAGTTTATTAAGGAGAAGTTCAAAGGCCAAAAGTGGACTCTGCCCTTCATTAGGAGAGGTGGAGTCCGGAATACAAAATGAGAAGAACTTTATACTGTTAGCATGGAAACCTCCCTTCATCATAGTCCTTATCCTGGTCGAAGGTCCCTCAAGGCCTTTGTCTGCCTTCTGATTGGTCAGGTCCACCTGTCTACTAACTCCCTTTATCTTATTTCAGTAATGTCTAGCAACTCTTTGGAAACTTAACTCCTAACTATTTCTCACAATTTATTATAAGTAGTTCTTACTTCAGTAATTTTCTTAATAGCTCTCTGGAAACTTAACTCTTTGCTGTCTCTTAGTATGAGGATCAAAAGATAGCAATAGGGTTGGTAAGGCCTCTAAGGTCATTAAGTGTAACTCATTTTCTTCATGAGGAAACAGAAATATACAGACATCATGTGAGTTATCCTTGGTCAGACAGGTAGCAATCATGGTATTAATACTAGAAAGGACAATTTCTCCTACACAAGAACTGCTCCAAAGTCAGCCACAACAAAGATGATTCATTAAGGACTCCCAGGAAAAGTGAGACTTCTTATTTCCTCTCTCTCTTCCTTCAGGTATGTGGATGCTCAGATTCCTCTTCTTATTTACCATCACCCTTCATGTATTTAAATACTTACTACACTCTACATTCCTATCTTCAAACTGAATAAACCTTTTGGCTTTGTGATTACAATTTCCTATTGCACTTTAATTATTTTCATTGCTTTCTTTTGGAGTCTCCCTGATTTCTCCACATTTTCTCAAAAGCTGACACCAAGAAAATGGGTACAATCTAAGAGGTGTTATCCAGCTGGTCTTAACCTTCTAATTCAGTGACTTCATCATGCCAACATCATCCTACCATTACTTAAAAAAATGTTGTAAAATGCCAGTCTGAAAGGGAGAACTGCAATAACATACTTTTGCAGTCTAAAGTTAAAAAAAATTTTACAATTTACAAGCGCTCTCTTGGCTGCCACAAAAGCTGATTCAATCTTTGGCTTCATTAAGAGAGGCACAACTTCCAAGACTAGGGAGGTGACAGTCCTATTGAACTCTGTGCTGGTTAAGACATTATCTTAACCTGTCCAGTTCTGGGAGTCACACTTTAGGAAAAGGTGGTGACAAGCTGAATGATATCCAGGGAGCAATCATAATGAAGAGCCACAAATTCATTTAGTCAATCAACCAAGTATTTGTTAAATGCTCAAGCACTCAGTGGGTCACTAGAGATATAAAACTAAAAATGAAACAGTTCCTGTTCTCAAAAATCTTACATTCTACTGGAGGATATTAACTGGGGATGTTTAGTCTGGAGAAGACTAAGAGGAAAGGAGAGGGTTATGTGGAAGAGGGAGTGGATTTATGCTTGGCCAAGTAGTGCAAAATGAGGAATGATGGAACAAAGTGGTGTAAAGTGGTGAACTGAGGCTTGATATAACGAAAAACCCTCCCAACAATTAAAGCCATCTAAAAGTAGAACGAGCTGCTTGGGAGGTTGTGAGTTACCCTCAGTAAATGTCTTCAGGCACAAGCTAGATGTCAGGTTTGCTATACTGAACTTGTTTAGGAATGAATTAAACTACATGACTGCTGAGGTATTTTCTAATTCCAAGTTTCTAGGAAGCTAAGTGAATAGTTTGCATTGAACAGACTCTTTAAGAAAGTTATCTCTTTTATTTCACAGATGGTTTTTAATTTCAAAAAAATAAAAATTACAAGTGATCCAAATGGCAATGGAAAGATCCATGGTATTAATAACAATACTTTGTACCCAAGAAGTGGCAGAAAAGATGCTATTAAAAAATTATGACTGGCAAAGGAGGTGGCTGGTTTTGAGAAAAGTTAACAAATGAAGAAGCCAAATGTTAGTATGGTTTCCTTGAGATATTTTAAAACCACAAGAATAGTAATAAAAGAAGGTCTTCGAGTGAATTGGATGGATCCTAGAAAATCTGATTAATGGCAAGGACGAGAACTACATAGGATGGGAAGGCCTGGCAGAACTGATGAGAAAATATAAAGTCTGCACTGGTAGAATATACTCATTTTGATGAGGTCCACCTAAATAAGCATTCATAAGCTATATATGAAAGGCAATGTTTACCTTGTATTTATGAATAAAACCACTAACTATCTACAGCTTGTTTTACATTTTATTAGATACAGGTACAAGCATTATGATTCTCATTTTACAAATGATGAAAATTAAAATTGGAGTAATTCACCCATTTCCCGTAGCTGATAAAAACAGTAGCTAGACTCATACCTTCATCTGTGAAGCCCAGGACTCTAGCTACATTAGGCCTGCTTCTTAACAGTATCACTGAACAATGAAACATCTGGAATGCAGTGTATCTTCCTACACCATGGCACAACTTGACGTATTAAATGTGATATTTTAAAATGAACCCTTACTGTCATTCCTTTAGTTTTCTTTCTAAGAATTCAAATCAAAAACAACATCTTGGTTGATATTTATTTATATTTGTAGTTACTTTAATAAGCTGATGAAAATTCCATCTGTTAATTTAAAACATGTATCTTTATACATTTAACTAGTATGCTATATTTAAGGTGCTTTTACTTAAATCTAACCAATAAATGTTTATAAAAAAATGTAATTAATTTACAAAGTCATTATAGTAACCTTCAACATTCTTTTTTTTTTTTTTGAGAGGGGAGGGCAAGTGGGGTTAAGTGACTTGCCCAAGGTTACATGGCTAGTAAGTGTGTCAAGTGTCTGAGGCCGGATTTGAGCTCAGGTCCTCCTGGCTCCAGGGCTGGTGCTCTATTCACTGCCCCACCTAGCTGCCACAACCTTCAACATTCTTTGTGATTCATTAGATTTTTAAAAATACAACTATGTCATTAGATATTTTCTGGGGTAAAAATGATTAATCTGACAATATTGACACATATTTCAATTATATGAGCAAAATCAAAGGAAATAATCACTGAACTCTGGGGATAATGTAGGAAAAACTGAGACATGAGGTGCATGGCATAATACCCTAACAGAGTTCTCTTTTATTGTGAACTTTTGAAAAAGAAGTACAAACAAATAATTCTCCGTGGAAGTGAGCCATCACGGAATCTCATTTATCTAGAACAGAGCTGCAAAACAGAAAGTAAAAAAAAAAAGGCTCTAAAAAGTAAAACAGATTTTGTAAAGATCATGCACTAAATTTCATGCATGCACTTTGGTTATTCATTTATGACTTACTTCTTTTTATTTTATACCCAACTCTAATAAACTTTCTAAGCCCAGATCAGAGTATAAGCAATAAATTACGAGTAAAAAAAGACTGCTATGAAAAATACAGGACAGTCAGGTGGTTCAGTGGATGGAGCACCAGGCCTGGAGACAGCAAGCTTCATCTTCCTGAATTCAAATTTGGCCTCACACTTATTAGCTGTGTGACCCTGGGCAAGTCACTTAACCCTATTTGCTTTAGTTTCTTCACCTGTAAAATGGGCTAGAGAAGAAAATGGCAAACCACTTTAGTATCTTTGCCAAGACAACCCAAAATGGGGTCACGGAGAGTGGGACACAACTAAAAAATGACTGAAAAAAGATGACACATACACTGATAGCAAGAAGTGATAGCTAACAATGAGAAAAGACAGAAAAGCAATAAAAAAAGGAGACAATAATTCAAAACTTCCTAATGAAAACTATATGACCTTAAGTTACAAGTTCTTTGAGCTTTAATCAACTAATTCAAGAAGACAGTGGAGGAGTCAGAAGAGAGGGAAATAAGAGAAAGTAAAAACCATTGTTTAATGCAGTGGTTTTCAACCTGTGGGTCGTGACCCCTTTGGGGGTCGAACAACCGTTTCACAGCTCCTCTATCCATCTCCAGGAAGGTCTGCCCACATGCAGATACACCCACATATGAGTATTAAAGGGTTGTGGCATTAGGAAGGTTGAGAACCACTGGCTTAATAGGTATTATACATGACTGTACAAAGCCAAACCACATATATATGCATTATCTTAGTGTTTAGAATCCATGGACAATTACTTTTTTAAATATAAAATATCTAAAATAATAATATAACATTTTAAAAGTATTTTACATACCTCATATATATTATTTTATTTAATCCTCAAAATATCTAAAATAATAATATGACATTTTAAAAGTATTTTACATACCTCATATATATTATTTTATTTAATCCTCACAACAATTCTGTAAATACTTAGATGTGATCCCCACTGTACAGATAAAAACTATGAGGTTCAGAAACATTAAGTCAATTGCTAGCAACTGCTACACAACTAGCAAAATGGAGGGGTAGAAGTAGAATCCAGGTTCCTTTTGCCTCAGAGTCCATTAGCATATTGAAATATTAATAAATCATAGCACTGAGAAGTAAAGACTACTCACTTTTCAGTTTTGCAGTGGTTTTTAGGTTGGAAAACTAAAAAGTTGTATTTTTAGTTACTTCTCAATTACAATCAATTAACTAACCGGGAATATATTCCTTAAATTCTGGCTTTGGGTGTTACATTTTTGTTCCCTTATTTACTGTAAGTAGATTCTGTATTTCAGAGTAGATTAAAAAAGAGGCTTGATTTTAGATTTCCTTGTTTACTTAAAATCTTTCAAAATACATGCTTGTCAACAGCTGTTATAGCACATGTATACATGTTTATTTTCCAAAGTATGCAACTTCTTCCCTTTTACCAGTATTCAAAAGAAACACAATATTCTATACCTAATCGTGCTATATTTCCATTTTTGGTTAAATATGAATTATCCCACTTTGCATCTGGGATTTTCCAATTAGTTTATTACATTAATACTAAAGTTTCTTAGAGATGGTATGACAGATTTTAAATTCTTGACTGCATATATAAAGATATATTTATTCATCTACATTTTTTGACTTTTTGCATCTATCCACTCAGCTGCTTTACTTTTTGAACCTCCACTATTCAAAAAGAATAATATAAACCCCGAAGTCCTATTTCTGAATTTATTTACACTTGCTTCAAAACTTCTGTTTTAAGATTCCTCTACAATTATCTAATTATAAAGTCTTTTTGGTGGGTTAAAAGATATGGGAGGTTCTAAAAATATTTCAGGGAAATCTGAAAAAACAAAAAACAAAACACCATATTTTCTGTCTTTTCAAAAGACAACCATCTTACCAAGACCCGTAGAGAAGATGATCTCACGTGTCTGTTGATTTCATCGACCCACTGGTGACAGATAGAACTTGGAGAGATGATCAAAGTAGCTCCTGTGGAAACTGGTTTCATTGCAACAAGGCAATGGGGGCAGTAAAAAGGCTTAATTTTTAAGTTTTCCTCCTTGTAGTTCACACATTCTGCATGTTGCCACAGGTGGCATTTCAGACACTGAACACGGGCTTTACAGTCTACCAGTCCAAGCTCACCACAAATACACTCAAAGCGATACTCAGAAGTATTGAAGGGACTCATAGAATTGGCATGTGGTATCTCACAACCAGCATGATCTTTAGTTTCAGATACCTGGTCCTTCATTGTGTCTTCTTCAGAGTTTGGTTTACTTTTGGAGACAGTAGCATGACTACTTGGGTGATCACTGGATGATGGACAGTGTCTTTGCAAATCAGCAGCATTTAATGCTTCAGCTTCTGGCTGAAGTTTTTCGTTTGAGCGTCGGTCAAATTTCTTCCTCAGTCTGCCATGGTATCTGCTGACCTCACAATAATTATGCTCATCCTCAGTGATGTCCAATAATAGGGATTTTTCTCCCTTATTTTCAGAAACTGTGTCATTGCTCTCTGATTGATGTTTTTCTTCATTAGAAAGTTTATTCTGACTCTTTTTAGGACTTTTTATTGCCTATTGCGAAATTAATAGAGAAGAGTTTTTAATGGTACTCTAAATCTAGAGGAAAAAGAAATAAAGTAGAAAAATACAAATGGTAATTTTTTTTAATTAGGTAGGCAAAATTTCGATCTTCTAAAATCATTACTCTTACTCCTGAGTAGTATTATTTCAGAATAGTTTTTATCTTATATGACATAAACATCCTCACATGGTCTTCAAAGTCTTTCGAAATAAGTAAGGATTGTATTGCTATCTATGTGTCAGGTGGAAGAAGTCATGGAGGGAGGGAGGAAGGAAGGAAGGAAAATAAAGGAGGGGAGGGAGAAGAGTGAAGAAGGGAAGGAGGAAAGAAAGAGAGAGAGGGAGAAGGAAGGAAGGAATGGAAGATGAGGGAAACTCTTAATTCCTTGCAACTTTATTGATGGAAATACTTCAATTGCAGTTTAAAGCGACAGGCACAATTCTTTTACCCCCTTACTTGACAAAAAAAGAGTTACTCTGTCTTTTCCCTCTGCTTTTTCTACTTTGGATGCACCAAAATTCATGGCACTGTGATCTGGAGGAAGTTTTCACTCAAAAAGCAAATAAAAATAAGGATAGAATGATTATCTACAACATCTCTTGCCCTGTCATAGCAGAGGATTAAAATATTTGAGAACCACCACTCTTATGAACCAAAACTTCTTGGTTTATTACTTCTTAAAGAATGAATTTCTTTCAGATTAAATACAATGACTACACCAGGACCTGCAAATATATACATGCTGTTATTTATAAAGAAATTATTCATTTCAATTTGCAAATACTTCAATGATTATTTTTCCTAAAAGCAAATTGATATTTCTGGCCTTTAGTTATTTTAGGTATTTAGTTTTTTTAAACACCATCAGCCTGGCCATTTCATTAAACATTTACAAATCATATAATTAAAAAACAGGAAATCTGAATTAGAACTGGAAAGTACACATTAGAATTTTATAAGCTAAATCTTCACCTTCAAAAGCTCCTCAAGGGAGATGCTATATCTTTCTAAAACAATGAGCACAAAATAGGCACTTAAATATTTATTGGTAAAAAACAAAAAAGATGTTAATGGGCCCCTTCCCTCTAAAAATAAATTCATTATTTTACCTGTTTTTTAGTTCTATCACATGTCTTCTGTTCCTTGTAATTCTTTCCCAGTTTAAAAGATCCAGCCAAACCATGACCTTTGACTTGTTCCACAACTTGTTCTGCAATTAATTTTTCCAAATTTTTCTTCAGAAGCCGCCGATTCCTCTGTACATCATACCTGTATATGGTGCTGACATACTTGAAGATGGCAATGATGGAAGCTCCCTTCTTCACATTCATTTCTTTCACAGCTGCCAGTATCATCACACGCAAACCTACATACAAGGACACAGTGAATCAAGTAAAATAAATGAAAGAAATTCATAGGGAAGGGGAAGTCAATATGGAAAATAAAGGATTGTTGCAAAAATGCTCACTGACAAGTATACAAAATTATTTAAAGCAGTTTTATCTGTAACTGTGAATAATGGAAATAACTTTTATATTCAATGATTATGAAATGACTGAACAAACTGTGGCACATTGATGTAATGAATTATGATAATCAACTGAATCAATAAATTTATCAGAAATGACAAATAGGAAGAATATGAAGAAACTTGACTAGACTTTTATATGAACTGAAAAAGCAAAGATAAAATAAGAACAACATATAACTCTGACTACAACTTTTATTTAAAAAATTTAACTTTGATAAGAAAATAGGAGAAAGGGGCAGCTAGGTGGCACAGTGAATAGAGTACCAGCCCCAGAGTCAGGAGTACCTGAGTTCAAATCCAGCCTCAGACACTTAACACTTACTGGCCGTGTGACCTTGGGCAAGTCACTTAACCCCAATTGCCCTGCCTTCCCCCCTCCAAAAAGACAAAAAAAGGAATATAGGAGAAAAAAGACAGGGACATAGAAATAAACAAGATGCCAATGTTTTTATTTTATTAAAATTAATTAGCCTTTCTTCACTTTAGTAACCTATAAATAGTCTGAAGTTTATTAGTTTTATGTATGATTAAACATTTTATTTTTTTGGATGTTTTGTTGATGGCTGGTTATATAATAAACACTTTAAAAATTCCGAACTTGTAAAGAAAACTAAACTGTCAACAATATGGAATTAATCATCATAATGTTAACTTTTATTGACATAAATGCTACTCAAGCCAAACTGGTGATCTTGAAGTCTGACTCTCCATATGAAAAACTAAAAATATTTTTAATACTAGGTACCATAATATTAGCTTTACATTTAAATATGAACTATACATAGTATTCTAATATGATAAAAATATTTTCAAAATAAACTTGAAAAACTAGAAAAAGTAAAATATAGTAAATTTTGCAAAAATGTTAGCTGGATGAATAGGAACATAAAATTCAATCTTAAGAATTATATTAAATTATAAGAATGACTATAAGTGTTCTTGAAGACTACAAGAAAATCATCAAGAACCATAGAGTGTCTCTATTGGAAGGTTTCCAAAAATTGTGACAAACATTAGAAATATAAGTATTTAAAAATATAGATACAAATACTTACTGGGATACTGTACTTTTTCCTTAGATTGAAACTCCATCATCTTAAGTTTCTTCTTTTTGCTTTCTTCAGCAGGTTGTGGAGGTATAAAGTAATTTACCAGTTTTCCCTGGTATGAACAATATTCAGCAGTCACCCACTGGACTTTCAGGTTCATCATTATAGACTGCCTAATATTAAGCTTTAAGTTTGGATATAAGCTATCAGATTTTAAGGAGATATACAATGTATAAAATATGCTATGAAACAAATTGATATGTATGTGTTTACACACAAACTAGACTTTTGAAAAATCTTACCCGAAGTTCAGAGTCTAGCTACTCCCTTTCTTAATGATATGGATGTATTTTAAACATTCAAAAATAATTAACCTCATACATTTGCAGGATGTGATGGAAAAGCATTGCTTTTAGAGTCAGAGGACGACCTGGGTTCCCTTTCTGCCTTGGCACTTACTACCTGTTGTGACCTTGGGGCAAGTTACTTTTTAACGTCTCTGGTTCTCTGCAAAATGAGGAGCTGGACTAGAAACAGGTGGGGAACCAGCAGCCTCGGGCCCTCTGAATGAATCAAAACTTCACAGAACAAATCCCCTTAATAAAAGGACTTGTTCCATAAAACTTAGACTCAATTAAAAAGCTGTACCCAAGGACCCAGAAGGTCACATGGGACCTCAAGGCCACAGGTTCCACATCCCTGGATGAGGTCCCTTTCTAGTTCTAATCCTATGATATAAATATAAAAATTTATTTCATATAATGCAGTGTGCAACAATTGTCAACTTCACCCATTAAATGTATAATGGTATTACAATAATCAATTTAAAAAAACAATAAAAATTTATCCTCCTCCACCAACAAAAGGTTACTGCTATATTTTGTTGAGACCTAAACAGATTCATTCACATTTTCTCATTCACTTTTACTGGTGATTAAGAACACATATTCATATGAGGTTTGGCTAAAGATAGGCATGCACTGTGATCCTGAAATGGAATGCAGCTAATAAAACTACATCAAATTTGTCTTTTATATTTTAACTATCTAATCATGGACCAATATTTTCCAATAAATTATAACGAAAAGTTATCATCAATAATATCTACTTAGTTATAAGAAATTAAAGGAAATGTCCCTTTGCATATAAAGATGGCACTACCAATATGCCTTGAATTATTTGCTCAGTAAGGAAAAGGTAGACTAAGCCAATCACACACTCGGATCAGAGTCTCCCATCTGATCTTTGAAATACATTTGTAAAATAAATGGTTGGTATAAGGCATGAGGTGGTCTGTAGAATATAGATTTTTTATCTAGACTCAATTCAACAAACATTTACTAATCACTCACTACATGGTAGGCATTGTGCTAGGTACATAATGAGGAAAAAGCCAGTTCTTGCCTTCAAGCAGCTAGTAATAATAATGATGATGATGATAGCTAATATTTACACATCTCTCTGAAGTGTTTTACATACCTTATCTCACTTGAGCCACACAACCCTGGGAGGTAGTTGCTATTATTATCCACATTTTACAGATGAGTAAAATGAGGCTGAGACTGGTTAAGTGACTTGCTCAGGGCCACACAGCTAGTAAGTATCTAAGGCAGGATTTGAACCCAAGTCTTCCTGACTCCAAGTCCAACACTCTTTCTACTACACTGGGCTGCCTTATAATCTAATGAGGGGATAAGATGCAAACAAGTAAGTATGATACAAAGTAGACGGTGAGAAAGGCAAAAGAGAAATTTAGAAGAAATGCATTAAAAAAATTTAAGGTGAAAGTAAATTACTTTCTATTTTGGGGATCAGAAAAGACTTCAAGGAGAAGTTGGCACCTGGGCTGAGCCTTGAAGAAAGAGAAAGGTTTTGACAGTGGAGAAAGAGTATTACAGGTACATGGGATAGCTCTCATAAATAGCCAATAGTCCTCTGTTCTGAGAGTATATTTTACGAAATAAGTTTGGAAAAGCAGGATGGCAGATGGTAGAAGGTTCTTAAGAATTTAAATTTTAGATATAATTTTATATATATAAAATTATATATAGATATCATTATATATTATATTAAGATACATATATTAGATGTCATTATATTATTTAGATATATAAAAAATTTAGATATCATCTAATATAAATATTAGATATCATGCTATATCATTACATATATTGGGTTTGCCGATCTCAAATTGTATTTCTTTTGCATATAAATTCTAAATTTGAATTTTTCAGAGGGTGAAGAAAAGTTTATTTTGGTAGAGGGTAATGGCCTAAGAATATGCAATCCACTTTAAAAAATTCAACTGTTAAGCATACTGTTTACTAAAGTATTCTAGATAAATGTAAGGAGTTCAGGTATGGGTTGGATCACATGACCTCTAAGGTCACTTTCAATTCAGAGTCTGTTACTCCCATATCTCAGGTTTGTCATATGGCTTCATTAAGTTCCTTTACTGGTTCTCAAGTCATTTATGCTATAATCTGAGGAAGGCTTCTGGAAATAATAAGAAAAACAGTATCATTTTTGCAGGTAGCAATTACTGTCAATACTGAAGCAAAGATATTTTTATTGCTAACCTAAGGCAGCAATGAAAGAGGGAACATCTATTTCAGTTGGTCAGTACTAGTGGCAAACAGCTTAAGTCACAAAAAGGTCTAACCCTTCCAAGTTAACCATGTTCAGTTCCTCAGAATATTAAAAGCTGTGACTTTTGTGTCAAAACAAGCATTCGGAACATGTTGTTTTTCTTCAACATAATAAGTCCCTTGCTTCCCTAAGCATTATATGGTCATCCTACCTCAGGTAGTGTTAGAACATCCTGTTTGACATCTTGTCGAGTGTGTGAAAGAATCAGAGCCAAAACCTCCACTGTCTTCCCCAGACCCATCTCATCTGCTAAGATGCCACCAGGCCACTGTGGCCCAGCATTTGGGTATTCACGGATGATGCTAAAGGAAAGGTCAAACAAAACAAAAAATATGTCAAAATAATTCAAATAAAAATCCACTGGTAGCTACTCTAAAGACAAGTGCAAGAATTTCACTAAAATGCAAGATTCTTGAGGCTATATTACTTTGTAAAAAGTGAAAGTACTTAGAGTTCTAGGAACCTAAAAACAGAGACTATGATATTCAATCAAAAAAGGCAACTAAGTTATAAAACCAACTAGTCTTGCAATAAGAAACAATGAATTGTGCTGGTAACTTTAATTTTTCTTCCCTATGGTTAAAATAAGAAAAATGCCCATCTCTTTACTGTGACCTTCAAGATAATCTCTGAATAGAAAAGATAAAGAACAACAGTCATTCAGTTATTAAATCATTAACTATTTTCCAATGACTACCAAAAAACTTAGCACAGAGGAATACGTGAATTCAAAAAACTAAAATAGCTGATCCACAATGAATACAATGACACACAAGTTATGCTCACTTTACTTTATAGTATCTTGAATTCATTATTTGGCATTCACTAAATGAAAAGGAACAAGTGCTATTTACTCTGCATCTGTCCTTTTCGTAAAAGCCTTCAGCAAGATTTCCACTAAGTGTTCTTTCATTAGGCAATGTTATAGACAGGTTCTCAGCAAATCACTTGTGCAGGCTTTCAGTATGGATATATACATGTGGCTATGGGTTCTGGGAGAGGGAAGAAGCACGTTTATAAATATAAAATTGCCTTACCAGCCTGTAAATGGATTATAGTAGAATTTCATCCCTTCTGTAGTAATGACCTCTCTCCATAAGAAATGTAAGGTATTTTCTAAAGAAGAAAAGAGCCATAAAGAACATTCTCTCTCTCATTTTCCTCCCAGTTATAATGCCTTACATTTAAATAGTGCTTTACAATTTTTCAAAGCCTTTCACACATAGGGTATAATCCCTTAGAATTCCTCTGGGAGGCAGGCAGGGCAGGTCCTGACTCTAACCTACCTTTCCAAGCTTATTACTCATTACTGCCCTTCACCAGCCAAGCTGGCCTGCTTTCTGTTCCTCCCACACAACCTTTCATCCCTTAGTTCTAGAAGCACTGCTTGTCCTTCCTTGGAATGCACTCCTTTTTCATCTCTTAAAATCCTTAATTTCCAGCAAAGCTCAGCTAAAATACCATCTCTTAAAGGAAGTCTTTTTTGATTTCCCCAATTGCTACTGCCTTCCCCCAAAGCTATTTGTATTTAATGTTCAATATTTTGTATTCACTTCTATGAATCTTCCCCACTCCAAAGAAATGAAAGGCAGAGACTTTTTTTTCCCTTTTATCCCCATCACCTAGCACAGTCCCTGCCACAGACACTTTATATGCTTGCTGATTGACTGATACTTTCTTTACAAATAAGTGAGACTCAGAAAGGTTAAGATGCTTGCCTGGTGACCACACACTGAAGGGAAAATGAAGTTAAATGAACCCATGGCTCCATCAGGATACTGACCTAGGTCCCCTAAAGTTTCATGGTAACACTGAGACATATTTTTTTTTGCTTGTTTATTTCTACCAATAATTCCCATTTAGCTTGTCTTACTATAGATTTTAGATATTTTCTAGATAAAGAAGTTGAAAGAAAGATAATATAAATGCTTCATAACATGATAGGAAGTGATCAGGAAGAGGATATTCATATACATAATTTTAAAAACAATTATCCAACAAGGTGCAGGGGAGAATTGTATAGGGACCAACTCTGGAATCAGGAAAACCCAAGTTTAAGTTCTACTTCTGAAACCTATTAACTATGAAAATGGGCAAGCCACTTACTTAACTTCTGAGTGTTTCAAGTAGGTATCTAAGTCTACAAATTACAAAAGAGTTGCTGATCTACACAGGTACAGAGTGTCTATTCTAAGAAGTTTTGACAAAAATGAAATCACTGATTGGAACCCCCCAAAATGAGGTAGATTTTCTCAAAATCCTCAAAAAAAATTGTATGATTAACACTGAAGAGAACTATTGCCAATTCTCCTACCCTTAGGTCTCAATGCTTCTCAGAACAAATTGTACTTCCCCCCAAATAAGACCATACCTATTCCATGAACACAGGTAGAAAAGGTTTGGCCTCATTTGGGAAAATTCCAACTATTAAATTAAAATATGGCATTTTCTTTTAATAAGATCTACCATTATATATCTAATCACTGACCACTACTGTCCCTAGTTTAATCTAACAGCAAAATAAGTGTATCTGAAGAAAAAACACAATAGCCAAATAGAATATGACAATTTGGGGAATAGTTCCAGGTGTGATTTATTTTCTAACATATATTTAAAAGTCAATTCAACTCAATTTAGCAAATATTTGTCTACAATGTGCACGGTACTATGCTACAAGCTAGATATTTCAAAGGTTAAACTAACACAATTCCCTGATCTCAAGGATATTGTAATCTAGTATAGAAATAGAATATGTACACAAATAAAGTATAATGGAAATGAGAAGGTATAGGAGCAAAAAGGAGATTTAAACAAAGTTCTGAAAGAAAATGTAAAAAATCAAAAAACACTTTTAGCTGAGGAAGGGGATAAAGGGACAGGCTACATGGAAGAGGTGGCATCTACACTGATCCTTAAAGAAAATGGAGGATCTCAAGGAATGGAAATAAGAAGAATACATGTTATAGGCATTCAGGATTCAGACTACAAAGGGGCCTTGTAGGAGGGGTTTGGGCAAGAAAAGGACAATGTCAATAGGAGCCTTTGGAGTAAGGTCTAATAGACAATGAACAGATAGATCAGATAGATACACTGGCCTGTGTGTTCCTCGGACTACAAGGAAAGTAGACATACATATAAATATAATCTTTGAATTAAATATTTTCTGTTCAAAATCATGCCCCAAATTACTTTATTCCAATCTTCATTAAGATGGTCATAAAAGCAAGAGCAAGGGCTCTGGAGGCATAAGAAAAGATAAGGGAGAAAAAATAAGCAATATCTGGAAATTCCTGCCTTTTTTGAGAATGAGTAGTCTATGAATAATGAATGGGAAATTGTCTAAAAGAACAAGGCCAAGGAAGTTAGAGAATATTTATTGGGGATATCATACAAAACCAATCTTATCTTCCCTTTTCTCCACCTCACCAAGAAAATATTGTTGTCAGGATTTTGGAGCTATAAAGGCCCTTCGAGACGAATAATCTAATCTAGTTCCTTCATTTTACAGGAAGTCACACTACTCCTTACCATCTCTCATCAGATTTTTGAAAGCCATTCCTAGAGATGCTAACCCACCAGTGATTAGATTTCTTTCTTCTTAAACTGTTGTTCTTAAACTGAATCAAGATACCTTAATTTGGTACAGGAAGAATCCAATAAATTTTACAAATAAGCCCTAATCATACATGAATGATAGTGATTATCTCAATTTTCAAGGAATTCCTTAAAAAACACATTTTGTGCAAAACACCTTCTGTTTTATACTTTCCCTTTTGACACCCTGCTCAGTGACCAATTCTCTCATTACCCTCCCTGCTCCCTCCATTGCTTCCTAGAGTACTAAGATTACTCTGTGCCTTAACTTCGAGTATCTTATACTTGCCATTGCCAGGAGAGTTTTTGAAATTTTCTCGTAGCAGCATCCAGTTAACAGCCTCGCTTTGGTATGGCCTCAGTACAGGAATCAGTGCAGGGTGTTGGACATCTTCTTGTAGGTGCTGAGCTTCTTGCTGGTGTGTATGTCTCACAAAGTCATATAATTCCTCAATGTTCTGTCTCTCCAGCTCACTATCAGACTCTTCTTCATCCTCCTCCAAAATATCTGTGTAAATTGAAAAGTAAGCATTCATTAATACTTGATTTATTTTTGAAAGACCAGAACAAGAACTTATAGTACTTTTAGTATATTATGTGACATATCTATCTTCTAATGAGATTTTTCATGATTACATCTTCTCATTATACAACCTTAGAATATAAATAGGATTTCTCTACCATTACTCTATATAAAGCTATTTCAATTCAACATTTTTAAGCATATATACTCAATGCAAAACATTATACTAGGTGCTGGGGAGTTTCCAAATTTAGATGGAATATTACCCTGTCTTTCACAGAGTTGGCAGTCTAGTAGAGGAGAAAAAGTTCTACCATAAATGATTATAAAACATCTTCCAGTTCCTGACCTTTTGTTGATATGGACAAATTTATATATTTTTAAAATGTTTTTTGATTATGGCACAACATTTTAAAACAAAAGGTCAACTCTTAGCAATAGAGAAACAGACACAAGAGAGCAAAACAAGCAATAGAAAAGATCAAAGAAGATAAAATGGACCATTTTGGTTATATAAAATTAAAAAGGTCTTGTATAAAGAAAATCAATACAGCTAAGATTAATAGGGAAATAGATTATTAGGGGGAAAAAATCTCTGCAACAAGTTTTTTATAAACTTCCTAGTCAAGATTTAAAAGGAAATCATTCAAATTTAGAAGGCTAAGTAAGAGTCATTCTCCAATACATAAATGGTCAAATTATATGAATAGGAAGTTTTAAAAGAAATCCCAGTTATCAACAACTATATGGAAAAAATGTTTCAAATATTTAGAGAAATACAAATTAAAACAATTCTGAGGTTCTACCTTATATCCCTCAGTAGCAAAAATGACAAATGTTGGAGGGATTGAAAGAAAACAGGCTCACAAATTCACCACTGGGGATTTTGTTAATTGGTCAAGATATTATGGAAAGCAATCTGGAACTATGCCCTCCAAGTTACTAAACTATGTATATACCCTTTGACCTAGTAGTACCATTGATTAGGCCCTACACCAAGGAGATCAGAGGAAAAGAACCTATTATAGACAAAAATATTTAAAGCAAGTCTTTCCATGGTAGCTAAAAATTGGAAACTGAGGGGGTGATAACCTATTGGGAACATCTAATCAAATTATGATATATGAATGTAATGGATTATTACTGTACCATAAGAAATGATGAAATGGATAGTTCCACAGAAAATGGGGAAGAATTCTATTAACTATTAAGAGTGCAGCTGGGGGTGGGGGGGGGGGGGGTCGATGGAGCCAAGATGGTGGAATAGAAGCACAAATTTGGGCTGAGCTCCCACTCCAATCACTTCCAATACATGTGAAAAAAAACCATGTCCTACTTCTTCATTTGACCTCAGCCATGATCAGGGGTGGTCACACTTGGCAATTTACAATTTTTCACAGATATTCTACTTCCTTGTTAAAACTGACATTCCTTTCCTCTCTCTGACCAAAGCTTGCTATCATTCCATTCTTCTCCTCTGGCTCACCTCTACTGAATCTATCACGGAAGACATCCAATCCCTTCATCCCTAAATACTTTCTTAGACCACACTTATGTTAAATATATTATGTTAAATAAAAGGAGCTTCCTCAAGCTTCATTATTCTTCCTTATCCATCATGATACTATAGTTAAACCAATTCAACTCCATACTATCCTCTCTTCTCAAATTCCTTCCACTATCTCAACTCCAACACAAGTGCTACTTTAAAGACAGTTGAACTCCACTGTTGACTAGATCTACTACAAATTTATGTAACTAGGCCCTCACTGACACAAGACATGCTTTTTTATTCCTCCCTAAATGATTCCCAATTTTACTCCCCACAGAATCAATTCCAAACCTTTTCTTTTGTCAAGCTTCCCACAACTTCCCTTCCCCTATCCCCTCAGTGAAAGATCTTAATTTTACTGAGAAAATTGAAGCAATCTGCTATAAGCTCCCTCTTTCATTCTCTTCACTTTAAGACTCCTTCATAACATCCCCTACACTCTCATGTCTTCCTTTCTCTGATAATGAGGTCACCCTTCTCATCTATATCCCTTCTCATCTATATGTGACCTAGAGCTCAACCCTTGCTATCTTCCCTAGGAATTTGCCCACTAACTCCCTTTTCTCTCTAATCTTCAGTCTCTCCCTATCTAATGGTTCTTTCCTTGCTGCCTTCAAACATATCCAAATCTGTTCTTTACTAGGCTCTATTCTCCCCTCAAGTTGTCGTCCTATATCCCTCCTCACTTACAAACCCCTAGAAAAAGCTATCACTTATCACCTCCACTTCCTCTCCTCTCATTCACTCTTCAACCTTCTATAATCTGAATTCTGACCTCATCACTCAACTAAACGTGCTCTCTCAAAAATTACTAATAATCTCAACTGACAAATCTGATGGTCTTTTTTTCAGTCACCATTCTGAACTTCTCTGCTTCAATTAATGCTACTGACTACCCCGTCCTCCTGTATATACTCTCTCCTTTCTGAATTTTCATGACACTATTTTCTCTTAGCTCTCTTATCTGTGTAGCTGCTTCTTTTCTGTTTCCTTTGCTGGATGATTAAAAACCTGAATTGAATGTCTTCCAAGCCTCTGTCCTCAACTCTCTTCCTTCTCGCTTCACTCAGTGACTTCATCAACTTCCTCTGCTTTAATTATTATCAATATACAGACGATTCACATATCTATATATCCAGCCCCATATTACTACCCCTCTACCAAACTTCTTTATTTCTGTCAAAGGAACCACCATTCTTCCAGTCTCCCAGGCTTGCAATGTTAGTGTTATCCTTGACTCCAGACTCTCTATCTCACAA
Source organism: Pseudochirops corinnae (assembly GCA_028646515.1). NCBI lineage: Eukaryota > Metazoa > Chordata > Mammalia > Diprotodontia > Pseudocheiridae > Pseudochirops > Pseudochirops corinnae. The sequence continues at coordinate 78,834,235 of CM053586.1, read as the reverse complement.
ATCTAATCAGTTGCCAGATCTTGTTGTTTCTATTTCCATAACAACCCTCACATCAGACCCCTTCTCTCTGCTGAGTACAGGCCATCATCACCTCTTAACAACCAGTGGCACAGTCAAGACAACACAGGACTTGGGAGTCAGGAAGACCTTATCTCAACCTCTGCCTGAGACATTCAGTAGTTATATCACCATGGAAAAGTCACTTAACCTCTGTCTGCCTCAATTTTGTCATCTATAAAATGGAGATAATAATAATCTATAAAGTGGGGATAACAGTAATGTTGTGAAGAGTGAGTTAATATATGTAAAGTATTTTGAAAACCTTAATGTGCTACAAAAAAGCTAATTAGACTGTTGTGCAATAGCCTAATTTGGTCTTCTTGTCTCAAGTCTCACCTCCCCCCATCCATCCTCCACAGAACTGTCAAAGTGATTTTCTTTAAATACAGAATTGACCATGTCATCCTCTTACACCAATAATTTTCTAATGCCTTTAAGGTAAACTCCAGCGATTCCCTATTGCCTCGAGGATCAGATACAATCTCCTTTGGCTTTTAAAGTCTTTCATAACCTGGCCCCAACTTCTCTCTCCAGTCTTATTATACATTACTCTTCTTTCTGATCTCCACCAGCCAGCCAAACTGGCCTTCTCTTTGTTCCTCACACATGGTACACCAGCACCCATCTCCATGCCTTTGGGCTATCATCACTCCTGTGTGGAATGCCCTCTTTCCTCATCTCTACCTCACAGAAGCCTGAGACACAGGCCAAGAACCAACTTTTACATGCTTTTCCTAACCTCGAATCCCTCTCCACTGCTTAGTAGTATCATCCGTCTCTAATTAGCTTTTATTTATTTGAGATTTAGTGTGTCTGTGAGTGTGTGTGTGTGTGTGTGTGTAACGATACACACACATACATATGTATGTATATTTTGGGGGTTTGTGTGTATACATATATGTATATATATGTATGTACACCTGTTGTGTCTCCTTCTAGAATGGAAGCTCCTTGAAAGTAAGAATAATTTCATTTGTTTTATTTGTTCCACCAGCACCTAGTAAAATGCCTCACTCGTAGCAAATGTCTAATAAATGCTTGTTAACTGATTAAGACAAAAGGTACACTTTATTTTAACACCCCAAAAAATTCTATTACCCCAAAGTACTTTACAACTAAAGCCTAGATTTAAATGAGAGGTCACAAATCAGTCACTACCATTCTTTCTATTTCCAAGTTACTCTCTAGCAAACAAATATTATTAACAAACATAATGTAA
>CM053586.1:78822465-78832856 GCA_028646515.1 Pseudochirops corinnae | reverse complement strand
AATTTACCTGGAATTATAAAGTTGTAAAACTTTTCCATTAGTTTCTGGATCAGCTGATTAGCTTTTTTTATTCTTCCACTTCCATCACTGAGAAAATCAGGCTTGGCTAAGCCAGCTTCCAAGAGATATATTCCAACCTAGAGAAACATATTTATCAATAATATAGAAAGTATAGTAGATACCAATATTTAAAAGGGCAGTTTGAGAAAAGAGGAAAATGTATTCAATGACCACAACTATTCTTTTTTTTTGGTCATTTTTCAATGAAAATCTCAACAATGCTTTTTACAATTATGTTAGTTATAGTACTTATCGTATATATACTAATATTCTCTTTACAACAAATACCAATGTATATACACATAGATGTTTTCCCACTAAAATGGGAAACAAAGAGTGACAGGGAAGCATGTAAATATTTATCCGGTTCCTTGGAACTTTTCATTAATCTTTAAAGCTCTCAACACAACAACAAAGTTCTTACATCCATTTACTAAAGAAGGATGACTCATTCAGAATTACAGAAATTAGTGACAAAGTAATTATGATCTAAAATTTCTAACTTTTCTCTTTAAGTGATTTCTAAATTTTAAATCAAGGCTACTATTTTACGTTTTTGAGAACTCCAGGGGAGTCACTTAAGCCTGTTTGCTTCAGTTCCTCATCTGTAAAATGAGGTGAAGAAGGAATGGCAAATCACTCTAGTATCTTTGCTAAGAAAATCCCAAATGGGGTCACAAAACATTGGACATCACTGAAATGACTGAATAACATTTAATACAGAATGTTAGTACACTGGAATGTCAACAACTTTTCATCACCATCAATGGGGGTGGAAGGAAAAGAAAGATGCATGTTAGATCCCTGTAGAAAAGCCAGCTGACTTATCATTCAGGGATCTATTTACTCTGGGTTAGAAGCAGTGGGAAGCATCATTAAGTGCTACTATTTAAAGCCTTGGGAATTTTATTTTTTACTGGTAATCTACCCATCCTGAAATAGAATTTTTCCTTTTTCTCTATATTTTCAATGTAACTGATCTAATTTACTGCCTCTGCTTTAACCGAGAACCTCATTACTGTGTTTATATCCTTTCCCTGATTAGAGATCCTGACTGTTCACTTGGAATGACTGTTTGACTTTACTTTTCTTTTTTTTTTTTGGAGAGGGAAGGCAAGGCAATTAGAGTTAAGTGACTTGCTCAAGGTCACAGAGCTACTAAGTGTGTCAAGTGTGAGGTCACATTTGAACTCAGGTCCTCCTGACTCCAGGGCCAGTACTCTATTCACTGTGCCATCTAGCTGCCTTGACTTTAGTTTTCTTAAACCAGAGCTGTGCCTTCACATTGATTAACTAGGCCAGAAAGAGTCACAAAGAAGATTTAAAAACATCAGTAAAAGAGATAGAGAAGTACTGGTTAATTCTTCTATCTCTTTATCTCAGTCAGAGGGACAGCTGCTTGTTGCTTCTTTAAATCAAAACTGATCATGAAAGAAAAAATGCTTGACAAACACTTTAGGTTACTTTTCCAAATGAGAAAAAATGGGGTAAGAGATATGGTAATTAATGCAAGGAAAATGTCTTTCTTACTTTCTTCTCAAAGTATATATACGGAGAAAGATAAAAAGGCAAAAATATTCTTGTAAATATGGTACATAATTATGAGAGGCTGCATAGTAGAAAATAGGAGTTAAAGTTTTAAGTATTGCTCTAATACTCAATAGCCATATGATCTTGGGCAAGTTAAGTAATCTTGCAGGCTCAAATTCCTCGGGTGTAAATGGAGATAATATGTACACTATCTTACAGGGCTGTTATGGACAAAGTGCTTTGTATACTGTAAAATGTTGTATTACAAGGTGAGCCATTACCATAATAACAATAGGTAGTTGGCATAGTTATTATAATAGAGATGAGGAAGATTAGGCACAGAGAAAACTAAACTCAGTAAAATGAATGACAAAGTCAAGAGCCAAAGGGATCATTGTGTTTACAAGCCACTAATTTTCCTTATAAATGTTTGTAAACCATAGGTAAAATGTTACTTATAAAATTAGCAAGTAAACAAGATTTTTAAAAACTCAAATCCACAGAAGACAAACTCCTGTTACAGGAATAAATTCTTGTACTTTTAAAAGCTAAAGAATTAAGATTAATGAATGATACCATTTCAGTACTTTTTGCTTAAAAAAAAAAAAAGGATTTATCCTAATATTTGTGTTTATTAGTAAGAACTCAGTTGGTTTTCACTTTGATTTGTTTTTACAGGAAGTACAAGATATCACTGTGCTACAGTTTTGTACTGGCCAGGATTAGTGACAATTATTTGGATTTTTATAATACTCTTAGAGAGCCCTGAAAACTACCTTAAAACCCCCAAACATATTAGATTTCAAGAGGGTAATGTTTGTATAAGCAGTCTGAGAAGGTAGAGAGAACAATGAATTAGAAATCGGGAAAACTGGATTCTAGACTTGAATACTCTGCATTCTCTCTAAGTGTCCTGAAATGCTCCTCCCCCTCATCTCTGCATGGCTTCTCTGCTATCATTCAAGTCACAACTAAAATCTCATCTACTGTGCAGGAGCTTTTCACAACCCCTCTTAATTCTAATCCCTTCTCTCTGGTAATTAGTTCCTACTTATATTATATATAGGTTCTTTGTACGTATGTGTCTGCTTGTTCTCTCCCCTATTAAGTGTGAGCTGGGACTATCTTTTGCTTCTTTTTGTATGCCCAGAGTTTAGTATAGTGCCTGGCACATGTAGCCAGTTAATAAATGTTTATTGATCTGTTATTTCTCTGTGTGGACCTTATGAAATTAGGTCTCTTAATTTTGTGTACTTCACGTTCTTCATCTGTAAAATCAGCAATAACTAATATGCAGAAGTTTATGCAAAGTTTTCATATCTTTTTTAACCCATAAAAATTTATTGCTAAGTTAAGATAAATTAAAGTAAGCCACTATTATTGAGCACCTTGATGGTTTGAATCCCTTCAGGTCTGTGATAAAGTTCTACTATTCTCTTCTTTTGCAGCCACCTCAGATCTTCTAACATTTCATTACTGAAGGATGATTCCACCAAAATACTCTTTTCAGAAACACTGGCAGGGTCTTCAGATCCTTTTTGTTGGTCTTCCACCTCTTTACCCTTTGGATGAATAGAGATCTGCAACTGATCACTTGAATCTGCTGTCATTAGAGTAAACTTTCTTTCATGAAAACCTTCAATTAAAATTTCCTCAGCAAGAAGCTGGAGAGTTAGCTCTCCTAAAAATTCTTTCCAAGAATTAGTTGGGTGATAAGGGGAAATGACAATATTTAATTTTACAAATAAAGATGGCAAAGTACAGGCAGTTTCCTCTTCATCTGTTAATGAACTCACTGACTTTGAGCATCTTCTTTTGGTCTTGTGCTCTTCCTCCTCTGGACTATCATCATCTATAACAATTAAAGGAATAGATGAGGAACTTGGGCCTGGGACAGGTTCATCATCTTCATCATCATCATCAAGGATAATCACTTCATTTTTTCGATCTTCATGCATATTCCAACGCAGTTGTTGCTGTTTGTCCTCATCCACCCTAACTGGAGGAGCACGCTTCCGCCGACTGCTCATTCTGAAGCTTCCTTAGGTGAGCAACACAAAACCTAGAAAACAAATATAATAGGTAACAGTAGTGTCACTCCACCAAAAGTTTTGGGTTATGAGTATGCTGTTGGATAAAGAACCTGTCCATGCTCATAACCTAGTCTCTGTTGAAATAAACAAAGCAAGAGATTTTTTAAAAGTCAGAAAATACTACTAGCAAATAATATACACTATAACTAATATGATAAATACTTTTTAGGATTTAAACAGATTTTAATATTTAAATTTAGTCAAATCATTTTGATTAAAATAATACAATCCCTACCAAAAAAGAACAATTTGTTGAGGAAGGCAATTTTCTCAAAGACTTGTGAAAAGCTTGTTTATGGTAATGGACCATTCCTTTTCCTGTCATTTAAAAACAAAAACAAACAAACAACAACAACAACTTCAGCTCCTAAAATATTTCATTTCAGTCTTAAAAGGCATCCAAAATCTTCCCCTAACCCAATATTAAATTTATAAAACTAAACAAAAATCCAAAACTTTATCTTCTTGCTAGAAGGGATAACTAGGTAAGGAATGAAGTGATTAGCAAGGAATGAGACTTAAAAATCAACCAACACTTTAAGTGCTGTAGGTATCAAAGTAACTAAAGTGACTCCATTTTGTAAAATCCTTCCATCTTGTCCCTGGTCTGCATCCACTGGAGGGTCCTGTACCCTTCTTACTAACAGATATGGCAACTTCTCTCCCAAACTACAGAATGTTTTAATTGTATGCCTTTCTGATACCCACAAGACAGCCTGAAGTTACCTGGAAAGTCCCTTGCTTCTTTACTACTGTGTATAAAGGGCCATCTCCAGGACTTAATCATAGTCTCATATAGACTGCCTATGCATGAATAGTCTGGGTGACTGGTATTTGTTGAACCTCATTAAGTTGTTCTAATTTCTGTCAAACTTTGGTGTCTAGATTTGACCCTACAATGCCTATACTGAAAGTTATGATGACCTGTAACCCATTGTTCCCAGCCCTGCTTATTAATCAGTGTTGGGGGAGGCATCACCCAGCCTGCAGCTTTTGTATAACTTGCTATCCAGGATGTGTCCCTACTGTTAGTATCATGTCCTATCTGTTAAACATCATGTACAGGCAATTGGGGAAGAGGTGAAATGCAATAGCTCATCCCCTTTGCCTGACGTGGACCTATCGGAATTGTCTTTATCTCATTATGAAAGTTTTCAATAAAAGTTGGCTCCCATCTTGAAACCCTTGCTGATCTCCAGTGACCAGCCATCAACGTGGTATTTTTTTAATAAACTCTTTTAATTCTTTTTCCTGAGCTTTGCCTCATTAATCAAGATGAAAGCTGGAACAAAAAATTTTACTTTTAACACCTATTGTATACAAGATATCAGGGACATAAAAATGTCTAATTAAGACAGTAGTTATTTCCTCACCTGTAACTTAACAGAGCAGTATGATAGGTACAGTGGAGAGAGCCCTGGTGCTGGAGTCAGAAGACATGAGCTCCTCAGTCACTTACCATCTAGGCAACCCCTCTCACCTTTAGCCTGCTCATCTATACAATAAAAAGATTGAGAGGCGGCTAGTTGGCACAGTGAATAGAGAACCAGCTCTGGAGTCAAGAGGATCTGAGTTCAAATGTGACGTCAGACAGTTAACACTTACTAGCTGTGGGACCTTGGGCAAGTCACTTAACCCCAACTGCCCTGCCTTCTCCCCTCAAAAAAGCAAAAAAAAAAAAAAAAAAAGTTGGATTAGATGAAAGCTAAGGCTTCTTTTAGCTCTTATCTTTTCAACTCTTAGTCTATGATCCAATGGACTCAGGGAATAAAACATTCACAGATAATGAGAGTATAAAGGAATGAACAGGTAGGTTCCTTAGAAGACTACAGGGGTAGGTTCATTCTCTCTCTCTCTCTCTCTCTCTCTCTCTCTCTCTCTCTCTCTCTCTCACCATTTCATTAGAGTAGGATGCTACTGATAAGGTACTATCACACCAATGCAAATCAGCAGCTGCTCCAACTTTGAGTCTTAGAGAATTGCTATAGGACTGAGATGGCCTTAAGTGGCCTGAGTGACTGAGCCAGTCAGTATGTATCAGAGACAGAATGTGAACAAAATGCAATGTGAAGTCAAAGAGAGAAAAGGTAAGTTAACTGACAAAGAGGCTGGGAAAGACTGCAAAGAGAAGGTGGCATCTGAATACGGTTTTAAAGGTTGGGTTTAGTCAATCTAGGAAGAAGCAAAATTTTATAGGCACAGAGAACATAAGGAACGAATCAAAAAGCAATTATTAAGTGCCTATTATATGCCAAGCACTGTACTAAGTGCTGGGCATACAGGTGTTCAAGAAGGACTAGCATCTCTGGCCTGAAGGCTTGTCGAGCCCTTCTCAGGGCTGTTCATCTACCTTTGGTGTCTACCTAGCAATCAACTCTCACCTGTAGAAGCTGTAGCATGTGCAGTGGCCATACCCAGGTAAACCATTTCAGCAGACAGGTAAATCTGGTTGAAGGTAACTGACGGGACACAAACCCAATAATGGGTTAGCAGAGTATCTCTCCCAAGTATGTGAAGACATTCCCCCAACAGAATGGCAGGATGAGAACAATCTGTTCCAGTGGCTGAACGTAGCTGAAGCAGGAGCTATGGATTGCTGAGAGTTTAGTCAGGCATCAATTGCACCACCATCAATCACATCCTGGGCAAACTGATAGTCCTCCTGACCTCTGTTTTGCCACTGGAATTTGATGACTGCAATACAGAGTGAGACTGACAACTTTGTGCAACTCTGTCTCATTTAAATCTAATTCACCCAGGAATCAAGATATCACCCTCTTTGAAAACGAAAGACAAACAACAACAACAACAACAAAGTGCTGGAGAAAAAAATTCAATCAAGCAAGACAATTCTTACCCTTCAGGAGCTTACAGTCTAAAGAGAGAAGGCAACAAATAAATATGAGGTAAAAGTAGGGGTAGGGGGATGCAAATTCTATGGCGTCCAGATCAGGGGGTTCTGATAAAGAGGAGGCAAAAGTTGACTTATTAGAGCCCAAAGTCCCAGGGGCAGAGTCTGAGTTCCAGTGGGAAGTTAGTTAGGGAGGGTGCTCAGTTTTGGAAATAAACAACAAAGAAAAAGGAAATTGCAGGGCATGTTTAGGGAACAGAGAGTAGTCCAGTTTGGTAGGAGAATAGAGTATGTGGAGAAGAAAAACATAAAGCTGGGAAGGGCGGATGAAAAATTGGGGAAAGTTTTGAATGCAAGGGTAAAGGGAGATGAATTTTATTCAGGAGGCAATGCAAAACCACTGAATATTTTTAAATATCAGAGTGATATGACCATAGCTATGTTTCAGGTATTCCATCCCCCCTCCCCAGCCCCATATGAAGTAGTTTAGTGCAGAAGGAAGAAGAAAAAGAACTTTTAAAAAAAGAGTTAAATCAATTGGTAAAGGATGTAAAATATTGCCTTTTTCACAAATAAATTGTCTGATGCCTAAACTAGGAAAAACTCTGGCTTAATTAAAAACTGCTAAAATATGTATGTAAAGAAACATAGCTGTTAAATGGAAGTTGAGCAGTTTGGGGCAGATAATGAATTCTGGAATAGCTATAAAGGTTTAAGTCACCTTGTAAATGCTATAGGCTGATGCTTCATTTGTATATGTATAGTTTGTATAAAAGTTGTGCATAATAGCTTTATAGTTTCACATGCAAACATCTTTTTAAATTTAACTATGTTATAGAAATGCTTGTTTTACTCCATAAATTTAAAATATGATAAATTAAAAGGAAAAAAAGTGAAAGGTGAGTCAAAGTTCCAGGAGACTTTGATTTAAGTCACTGAGAGTAAAGGAAGCTAAGGTTGGTGTAAAGAGACTCTGAATATATGAATCTCAGCAGAGGATCAAAAAGTACAGTTTTGTAGGAGCTGTTTGAAGAAACAACCATTGAGAATAGTCAACTGACAAGAAGGCTTATGCTCTTAGTTTCTGACAGACTGAATAAAGAGTCAACTTCGAATTATTTCCTTTCTGGGACACCTAGAGCTTAGGAGAGGTGAAATCTCTCTGAAGTAAATACCTGTTGTTTTTTGCTCACCCATTCTGGTTTGTGACAAAGAAGTTGAAAAGGGAAAAGAGTTATGCAGGAGGTTTAATTAGACAATGCAGATGCTAGGTTGGTGTGCCTAGGTCTGAGAGTCAACTTGAGTTTTTTTTCTCTGAGCTGCTTGCTGCCATTTGATCAGACAGCAGCACATCATGGTGAGTGAATAGCTGGGTTTGTCTTTATGTGCTAGAGAGAGACAGCCTAATAAGCTCTGCAATTCTCAGACTTAAAGGAAATTATTAACCACATCAATAGTACTAGTAAGACTTTTCTAATACTCATTTAAAGGTAACTATAAGCTGAAAGAGCTTGAAAAGGTAACATCAGTTTGAGACTAGAGGAACTGCCCTGATAAGAACAGTAAGGACTACCAGACAAACTGTTAGCAGAGAAGAGACTTCATAGGGGTGAGATGTTCTTGAATGGACCACTGAAACCAAAGTTAGCATTCCCTAGCTAGTTATCCTGAACATACTGGTTTTCCTCCATCATGTGCTAGGTTCTGGTAAGTGTGTATCCACTCTTCCTCAAAGATATTAGATGCAGAGGTGGGAGAGTGACCTAAGTTTATACATGGATTGTAATTGTATGCATTATTACTATATTTGCTTTAATATGTCAGTACCAATGGTGATAGTGTTATTTCTTTTGTCTTATTGTTAAATGATTATATTTAAGATCTAAAAGTATAATCATTGTGAGTGGCTATTTATTTCCCTTTTTATAGAAACAACTTCTGTTTCTGTTGATAGCTAACATATCTAAATATATTTACAAACCATTAACATACACATATATGTACACACACAAACAAACACACACATATACGGGGGGAGAGAAAGATTCATATGGGTATATATCTATGTTTGCCTAATGGCTTGCAAATTAATCAAAAGAGCTATAAACATATGGAAGGGACAGGGAGAAAACTACCTACATCTATCACAGAAGAAGTACAAATTCAGAAGAATATGAGACAAAATACAAGCGAGGAGTCAGTAATAAAATGTATGGCTTCAGATGCTTAAATAAAAATCCACAAAATATGAGTTACAAACAAAGAGTACTGGAGATACTAACACAAGAAGACAAATTTGACCCCATGTGGCATTAAGATTTGGTGAGACAGTAGCCATTACTTTCTTATTTAAAAGGAACAAGATAGGTAAAGGGGGCTGGGAATGGAATAGGACTGAATACTAAGAAGATATACTAATGTATTGAAAACTAGAGGATTAATCATAGTGGAGAACAGCTCAATGAAAATCAACTGAGGCAGAAAGAGAAGCAATATTGTTATCAGAGTATAGCACAGACCACATGGACAGAATGAAGAAAATGATGTTGAATCAGGCATCTAGGTGGCAAAGTGGATAGAGCACTGGTCCCGGAGTCAGGAGGACCTGAGTTCATATCTGGCTGCACATACTTGACACTTTCTAGCTGTCTGACCCTGGGCAAGTCACTTAACCCCAACTTCCTTGGATTCCCCCCCAAAAAATTATGATGAATCCAGGAAACAGAGCATAGGTTGATATGGTGGCATGATTAATGAAGTACTGAAGTTATGCAAGACTTCAATTATGTGGATGTCTCAGGGAGCTCTTTCTCCAAGTAATTTTCCTTAATGATAACTTAATCTTTTAAGAGACAGTAGAATCAATGAAAACTGCTAAACCAGATCTCATTGTGACCAAGAAGAACAAACTGGCTGTTAAAGTGTAAGTGACAGGAATTAGATGGGAGAAGTGATGACTGGGGAGGCGGAGCCAAGATGGCGGTCTAGGAGCAGCAACATATCACAGCTCCCACATAGCCACCCCAAAACACCCATAAAATATGACTCTAAACTAATCCTAGAACTCCAAAATGCACACAAATATACTTTCCACTAAAGTCAGCTCGGCTATGAGGAACCGTATCAGCACTGCGAACCGAAACCAGCCTGGCCTGAAGTCCTGGCTGAGCCCCGGGGCAGCTGGACCACAGGAGCGGTGAGCGGATTAGTGGCAGCTGTGAGCAGTGTTGAGAACTAGGTCAGTGGGACTTGCGAGTTCTTGGGAAAAAAGTGCTCTGGCTGAAACGCCTCCAGGGCAGGAAAGCAAAAGGCAGAAGTTCTGCACCCGCCTCCACATTGCAGCTTCCACGCCCTTGGCCTGCAGACAGCAGGGGGACTAAGCGATTGTTCAGAGGCCAAGTGCTCTTGCATTGTGCAGCCTGGATCTGGATCGCGATCTTGGGCTTTCGGTCCTGAAGGTCTTCATTATCCAGTGAGCCGGAAGTAAGTAGAAAAAGGACCCAGCACCTTCCTGAGAGCTACGGCAGCCGGGAGGACCCCAGAGATTTGGGACAGAGCTTTCCCTTCTGGAAGCAGAGCCCCACAGAGATTTAAAAAAAAAAATCACGGACTGACCAACCATGAGTAAGAATAAGCATAAGAAGCTAAGTAAGAACAGCTCCCAAACCCTAGATTCCTTCTTTGGGGAAAAGAAAGATCATGGCAAAGAGAGGGAGGAGGAGAGTGCAGCCAGAGCTCCCCCAACAGGGGCTTCCAATAAACATGAAGAATGCCTTAAAGCTAGAGATGAGCTGAAGATGGATTTTGAAAACCAAATAAGGGAAGTGGAAGAAAAATTGGGAAGAGAAATAAGAATG
>CM053586.1:78805322-78821965 GCA_028646515.1 Pseudochirops corinnae | reverse complement strand
GGGAAGACATAGGAGAGAATAGACTGGGGGAGAGGGGATACACTGTGATGGCTGTTTTGGGGCGGTGGGTAGGGGAAAGATGGGGAGAAAATATGTAACTCAAAATCTTGTGGAAATGAATGATGTAAACTAAAATAAAATTTAAAAAAAAAAAAGAAGTGATGACTGAATGTTAGAGTCTATGACAGGGGAGAGGAAAGCTGGGAATAATCTTATGCCTCTCTTAAGATCTAGATGCAGCAAAAAAAAAAAAACAGTCAACAATCATTTAGTATTTATTTTTTACTGTCAATAGCTAGGCACTGTGCTGAACAATGGGGGATCAAAAGAAAAAGGAAACAAAATCCCTGACCTCAAGGAGCTTACATTGTAACAGGAGAAACAACAGGTATGTATATGAACACACCACACACACACACACACACACACACACACACAAAATACAGAGTAGATACAATCTAACCTTAGAGGGGACCACAAGCGCTGCTGGGGGGTATTGGGAAAGGACTCCTAAAGTATTTGATCTGATGTTTAAAGGAAGTAGGGATTCTAAGAGGCAGAGGTGACCAGTAAGAGTATTACGGGGAAGAAGATGGGGAAGGGTGAGGTACAACGCAAAGGCATGAAGCCTAGAGATGAAGCATAGTATGGGAAAAACTGCAAATAGGTCAATATTGTTAGACTATAGGGTGTATGGAGTGGAGTAATATGTACAATTTCAAATGGAAAGATACAATTTAAAGGGAAGATATGATCCCATAGCTTAAAATTCCCTGCCCTCACATTCTAGCAAAACTGTCCCTAGATACATACTACATACCAAGGCTCAGATAGCATTTCCAGCAAATTTGCCAATGATTCAAGGCCAGGAAGGATGTTTATTAATATACTGAATAAGTGAGTAAATATTTAAATGGAAAAAAAAAAGAAAAAAAGATCTTGGCAGGCTAAAACACTGCACCAAATCTATTAGGATGAAATTATCTATATGTATATATAGACACACATATATACAATAGGGGCAAATGTAAAATATTACACTTAGATTTAAAAAATTTTAAAAATCTATTTAGCAAGTATAAGATGGGGGAAATGTGGCTTAGACAGGTTGTTTCTAAATGACTTCAATAAGTTAAAAGTGTGCCATGGCAGTCAAAAAAGCTAATGGTTTTTGTTATGGTTTGGTTTTGTTTTTGGTGGGGGAACATTAAGAAAAACATAGTAGGGACTTCCAATAAAAATGACAATATGAAAGCTTACAGCTACACAATCACTTCAGAAACAATGGAAAGAACATTGTATCTATAATTAGATTTCTTTTTATTTTTTTCCAACATAATCTTCCCTGGGTCACAGCACTAATGAGCTGCAGTGGCCTCTCATGCCCCTTCTAGCTTGAAATTTATAATATCACAATACCATGACAGCTGTGTAACCTAATACAAGTAAGTCATTTAACTCAGTGTAAGTCATTTTTAAGTTTAAGTCATTTAACTCATCTGTAAAATGGAGTTTAATAATAACACCACCTACTTGTATTACCAATCACAAAACATACCAATCACATGATGCTGTGAGGATCAAATGATCTTATATATATGTAAAGTAATTTGCAAATCTTAATTCACTACATAATGTGAACTATTATTAACTGATGCAAAGCAAAGTAAGCTGAAACAGAGAAAGAATTCAAACAATGACAATTAACGTAAAAGAAAATATCAGAAGAATGAACAAAATGGAATTAACAAAAAATGACTCTGAATACTGCATAATTATACTTAACCATGCCTGTCCTCAGAGAAGAACTGAAAAATGGCCTCTTTTCCTTCATGGCAGAAAGGATTATCGATATGGAATTTTACAATATTGATAGCCATGGCAGTCATGCTACTTAGTCTTGCTAAACTGTTTTTTCCCTCTGTTACTTTTGAGGAAAGGCACTACCTTTTGGGAGAGGGACTCTCAGGAAAGATTTAATGTAGACAGTGGTACCTGAGTGGATCCTTGAAGGGAACTAGACAGAAGAGGTAGAAATGAAGAGTATCTTTGCTTATTTTACTTTAGTCAGTAAGTCAACAAGTTTAAATGCTTACTGTGTGTTCCAAGTACTGTGCTAGGCACTAGGGGACAGAGGAAGGCAAAAAGTGCTTCTTAATTTCAAGGAACCATGTTTATATTCTAGTGGAGGAGAAGACATGCAAACAACTAGATATAAGATAGACAGTGTAAATGGGGATGAAAGGCCTTTACTGTAGAAGGTCTAGAAGAAAATGAGATGAGAGGAAGTAGAGGAACCAATTGTAGGGATTCTCAAGGAGTTTACCTACAAAAGGAAGAAGAGATATAGAATGAAAGTTAGTATGGATGGTTGGATGAATCAAGGGGGTTTTTTTTGTTTTTGCATTTTTAAACAATGAAGGAGACAGAGGCATGTTTGTAAGCAGCAGAGAAGCAGCCAGTACTTGGGGAGAAACTGAAGATTAGTAAGAGTGGGGAAGTAAGAGTGGGGATGAAAATGGAGAAATCTCCCAGAGATGATTTGATGATATGGGAGTAAGAATATATGTGAAAGGGTTTGCTTTGGAAAGGATAAGGACCATTTTGTATAGAACCAAGGTGAAGAAGGAAATAGCAGGGGAAGATGTCAGTGATTTGAGATGAGGAGGTGAAGAAGAGGGAGCTCTCCTAAAGTGGTCTCAATTTTTTCCATGAAGATTCTCTGCTAGGAGAGTGGGAAAAGGGAGTGCTATGGGAGGCTTGAGGAGGGATGAAAAGGTTTGGAATAGCTGCTGTGGTGTAATGTTTTCATATTGGCTGCAAAGAAGCAAGAATAGTCTATGGCAGGCCAGCACAACCTATGGCCCAAGGGCTGCCTGTGGCTGGCCAAAGTGGCCCACAGGTGGTATGTTATGCAGGATTGTTTTACATCCTCTACATTTTTCTAAGGATGGAGTTCAAGCAGGAGGGCCAAACGTTGTGCAGACCTGGTCTATACTAAGGTTGCAGGTATCCTTTGGATCACTGATTATTCCTGTATGTTGAGTAGAAGGTTGATGATAATCGATGAATGCTGCAAACAACTTATTAAAAGTTCCTCTTAACTGTTTTTCTGATATGATGAAGAAGCTGGGAATCTTTAGGCTCGATAGGGGTTGAGGGGTGGGGGTGGAAAAACTGTCTTCAAATTTCTGTATGACTATTATAGGAAAAAGGATTAGACTTATTCAATTTGACCCAAAAAGGCAGAAATAAGACCAAGAACTAATTTGCAAAGAAGCAATTTTCAGCTCAACATGAGGAAAAACTTTCTAACAATTAGAACTATCCAGAAGTAGAGTGAATTGCCACAAATGGCAACAGGTTCTTCCTCAGTAGAGTCCTCAAGCAATGATTGCCTGTTTGTCAGACTGTTATTGTTTGTCCTTCAATCTTGAAGAGGACCATGACATCATGAAGGTGATACCATGACTTTCAAGTGAATTGGACTTAAGTGAGGGAGGGGTATGCAAAGTCAGCAGCCTCACTTTCGCCTCCAGAGCCATCTGGGTCCAGTGGAAAAATATAGACCAGGACAACTGGAGAGGGCCCCAGATGCAGTGGAAGACTTTGGCCTTTTTAAGCTAAGGTTTTTCCCAGGTCTCAGTTAGAAGTGAGGCAATGAATGGCCTCTTTTACCTAGTTTAAAAAAAAAAAGTCAGTCTGGGATGAGAAGGCCCTCAGGGTTTCTGGCCAAAACAGAAACAACGGCTATTTACACTCACATGGCCACCAGAATCCAAATGATGATCAAATGATGTTTCAGCTGGGATCTACTGTTGGCCAATAATGAGAGCCAAAGTGATTTGGGTTTAAGGCATAGTCCTTAAAAAAAGACATCTAGCCCATAAACCCCAAGGTATCTTGTGAGGCTTCAGTGACCAAAATTTATACTTCTTTAGGCAGAGCACTTGCTGGTAAGGGTATGATTCCCTATGTGGACAGAGGGAGAGGAGGGAAAGACAGAAGGAGAGAGGGAAAAAGGAAGAAAAGAAAGAAGGAAGGAAGGAAGGAGTTCTAAATCAGAACCGTGCTGAAAAATTTTAATTTGGGGTGAGGGTTAAAGGCAAATAAATTACTTTTGTAGCTAGGCACTGATCAATGCGAGCAAATTCCTTACGAACATGTACAGAAAGGTATAACACCCCAAGTAGACTTTGGAACATGTACAAGTATTTCCTGTTCATTTATTTGTTTTGTGTATAACTATGTATGTACATATTTTCTCCCTGGGCTAGAGTGTAAACTGAAGACAGCAACTTTTATACTTTTTTTCTTTGAATCTCTAGTGCCAAGCACATAGTAAGTTGCTTGCTAAATATTTGATTGAGGTCATCTCAATGTTAAATGTCAAACAGGGGATCCCACTGTTTTTAGTCTTCATATACACAACTCTGTACAACTATTGGAGATAATTAACTATATTTTCTTCAATTAAAGAGTCTCCTTTATAAAGACTGTACTTCTCTTTTTGTCTTGATGATTTAAGAAACAATTTGATGAGTAGCATTCTGTTACAGTAAACATGGAGCTGATCCCAGATTCAGGACTACCTGAGGTCATGTCTACACCCACCCACCAAAATATACTGGTTGAAGTGTATGTGCACTCCTGGAAACTCCCAAAGACTGTAAATTGCAGAGGTTATGATGTACATTGGAGGAATGGAGCTTGTCACTTGGAAGCTTCATAAACTGAAGAAATCACAGGTCTAGCAGAAAACAAAATAAAAACCAAACTCAACTTATGAATCAGAGATGGTGTAGTGGAAAGAGTGTTGGTCTAAGTCAGGAAGAAGCAAAACCCAAGTAAGTCCCTTAAATCCTCTCAGCCTCAGTTTCTCCATTTATAAAATGGGGGATAATAATAACAGCCACCTCACAGAATTTTTGTATCAAGTGAGATATGTAAAAATAATGTAACTTATTCAAAAGGACTCTGTAAACCTTGTGACATGTTATTAATTATTGTTAGTTATTACCAGAAAAAGACACTCAGTTATCAGTCACATCATATTTGGAAGACTTTCACCATCTTTTAAATGGTTAAACTAAAACAATTCCACCCACCGGGTTAATTCATTTGGCTATTTATTAATACATTTTGCTGTTAACTTATCCTGTTGGCTTTTATCCATAATGCAGTACTTAAAATTAAACATTCTGCAAGAAATGGTTTGAGGTTTTTTGATGGACAAGGCAATTATTTGGTGGTATCTGCCTTAGAAATGTTTCAACCTAAAACTTTGGGGAACTTAACTAATCCAACTCAACCCATTGAGAAGATCCAAAATTCTCTTCTAAAGAAAATATTGGCTCTAAAAATATGCATCCCTTCTAAATCTTGCACGCTAAGGTTTATTGGATTTTTGGGCAGCAAAATATGTGGTTCTTTAACTTTAGTAACAAAATGATAATTTTGTCATCTTCACGTATGGAATCTAAAGCATATTCTTTTAACCATTCATCAAAGATACCTGCCCTACAGGCACCTATAGAAGGAATCATAGTGTGTATGACCTAAATCAGTGGTTCTCAACCTTCCCAATGCCACGACCCTTTAACAGTCGTATGTAGGCATTTCTGCATGGGGGTGGACCCACCTGGAGATGGATAGAGGAGGTTCCTAAGACTATCGGAAATATGTGTTTTCCAATGGTCTTAGGCGACTCCTGTGACCCCTGTGAAAGGCTCATTTGACCCCGGTCGTGACCCACAGGTTGAGAACCACTGACCTAAAGGGACCATAATAATCACATAGTCCAATATCTTTATAAACATGACTGTAATACTGGGGAAATGATTTAGATATAAAGGCTGATACTACAAGCAAACTAGGAGAGCAAGGAATAGTTTACCTGTCAGACCTATGGAACAGGGAAGAATTTATGACCAAACAAGAGATAGAGAACATTATGAAATGCAAAATAGATGATTTTGATTACATTAAATTGAAAAAGTTTTGCACAAACAAAGCCAATGCAACCAAGATTAGAAGGGAAACAGAAAGCTGGGAAACAATTTTTACAATCAGTGTCGCTGATAAAGGCTTCATTTCTAAAATATATAGAGAGCTGAGTAGAATTTATAAGAATACAAGTAATTCCCCAATTGATAAAATGGTCAAAGGATATGAACAATTAATTTTCAGATAAAGAAATTAAACCTATTTACAGTCATATGAAAAAATGCTCTAAATCACTACTGATTAGAGAAATGCACATCGAAACAACTTTGAGGTACCATATCACACCTATCAGATTGGATAACAAGACAAAAGAGGAAAATAATAAATGTTGAAGAAGATGTGGGAAAACTGGAAAACTAATACATCGTTGATGGAGTTGTAAAATGATCCAACCATTCTGGAGAGCAATTTGGAACTATGTCCAAAGGGTATAAAACTGCATACACTTTGACCCAGCAATACAAGAGATCATAAAAACGGGAAAAGGACTCACAAATACAAAAATATTTATAGTACCTCTTTTTGTGGTGGCAAAGAATTTGAAATTGAGGACATGTACATCAATTGGGGAATGGCTGAACAAGTTGTGGTATATGAATGCAATGGAATACTACTGTGCTATAAGAAATGATAAGCAGTCAGACTTCAGAAAAACCTAGAAAGACTTTACATGACTGATGCTGAGTGAAATGAGCAGAACTAGGAACACACTGTACACAGTAACAGTCACGTTGTGCGTTGACTAACTTTGATAGACTTATCTCTTCTTAGCAATGCAAGGATCTAAGACAACTCCAAAAGACTCAAGATGGAAAATGCTATCCACATCCAGAGAGAAGAACTTTGGAGTCCGAATGCAGATAGAAGCATACTATTTCCTTTCTTTCACTTTTGTTTTGTTTCTTCTTTCTTGTGGTTCCTCCCATTGGTTCTAATTCTTCTTTACAAGATGACTAATGTGAAAATGTTTAATATAAATGTATATATCGCCTATATTGGACTGTATACTGTCTTGAGGAGGGGGAGGAGAAGGGAGAGAAAATTAAAAACAAAATCTTATGGAAGTGAATGTTGAAAACAAAAAAAAAAAAATTAATTATATAAAAAAAACCAAACTCATGACTGTACTCTAGCATCTGCCAAAGGCTTAAGACATTGAAATACTTGAGAGTAATAAACAAATTAACTTCCTCTCCATTCTTGTAGATTTTCCAAATTCTCTCTATGTACTAAAAGAAAGGGTAGTTAGGTGGTTCACTGGATAGAGTTCTAGAGCTAAAGTCAGGAAGACTCATCTTCCTAAACTGAAATGTGGCCTCAGACGCTTATTAGCTGTTACCTTGGGCAAGTCACTTAACCCTGTTTGCCTCAGTTCCTCATCTGTAAAATGAGCTGGAGAAGGAAATGGCAAACCACTCCGGTATCTCTGCCAAAAAAAAACCCAAATAGGGTCATGAAACAACTGAATAACAACAAAACTAAAAGTAGATCATCAGAAAGTAAGGAATCCGGAGTTCTCTGCTTTCTCCCCTCTCCCCACCTCAAAATTCCTTCATCAAGTTACAATCTAGCATTTGGATAACATTTCTGTATGTTTTGCAATAAACTCCAGTTCAAGTCTAGTTTTTTTAAAAGTTTATCTGCAAAGAGGTTTTCTTTTGTCAGTGAAGGAAAACTAACACAATATGTCTTCCCTTTTAACTTAACTGCCAAGAAACTCTGGAGTCAAATTCAGAGCTCATTGTTACCCACTTAATTTAGGTACTAACGTTCTCTGTTCTTTTTCTATCCCTAAATGTTTTATTGACATCCTGTTTAAAATGAAAACCAACTCAAATTATTTTAGAAGAGGGTAATATAGAAATCTTAAATAAATAAAAAGATTCTGAACCATGCATCAAGGTTTCAGAGATGAACTTTATTAAGGTTAAGTCCACTGAAAAACACATTACCTTCCTTTTAAAATGAATTCCTTTGTTTATTTGAGACCGAGGTTTCTATTCCCCAAAACTGGAGAAATGCAAACTGTAAAGTTCAAGATCTCACAACAGACAATTTCATCAATCAGTGAAATGACATAATATTTGCTAGTGGGATAATCAACAAAGTATCCTGTTTCCAAGAGGATCTGGTTCTGAAAAGTCTTCACCATACTAGTGATGGAGAAGGATAAATTTTTCCCTCTCCAGAGGTTTGGCCAAATTCTAATTCAATTCCTTGAATAAAAGTCAAGTATAGGGTTTGGTATAGTTAGAAAGGGATGGGAGAAGGTGTTGCAATTCCCATTTGTAGAAAGTTTAAGTGTCCAATATAGCCCTAGTTCATATGTCTAATTTGAATAAGATTTCAGGGTCTCAGATCAAACCAGATCATGATTCCTTCATGATACTTCAGACCAAATACAAACTCAGGGAAAGAAAGGCTAGATCCTACTAATCTAAGTTTTCCATCCCTTCTTATCTGTTTTAGATTAGAAAAATGATTACATATTCTACTTAAGACACCCCAGTGTGCCTCAAAATACATAAAAAGACAGATTTTGCAAATAATTATAATTTTTAAAATTATATTTTAACTTTTAAAAGAATATAGTACATATATGCTACTGAAGTACTTTAAGAAAGGAAACTCATAAAGATCAAACCATGCATAGTGAGGTCTGAATCTAAGACTCAGATCAGGAATCATCAAATTTTCTTTTGAAATAATGTGAATCTTCTTTGAAATAATGCAAAAAGTCTGAAGCAAAACATCAATTTTATGACTGAACTTAACACTGCACCCACAGAAATGATAAAACTACTGAATAAGTTAAAAATGGCTTCCTAGCTCTGAACCTGTTCAATCTTGACCCAATCATTTCAATCTTTCTGTGTCTCCATTTGTACACCAGTTAAAACAAAACAAAACAAAACAGAATACTTAATTTTGCTCTACTTTTCAGAACAGAAATGAGAGAAAAGACCTTTGAGTTTCTTCTGGAGGATAAAGGTACTATATGGAAGATATCGATATGCACAGTTGAGTACTCTGAGCTGTGGTCTAATCTCCTTTGAGGCAGGGTAACAATATTCTCTGTCATTTGAGAGGTGCCAGTGTAAGCAGTGTATTTTATTTCTACTCCACAAAATGTAAAGTAGAAAAACATACATGGAAACACACTCAAAAACATCTCACCTTTAAAGATAACGCTAGTCTAAAATAAATTTAAGCCCTTTTGTTAAGATAAAACGTTTGTTAATCATTTTTTCCCATAAAAGAAAATAGGAGGAAGGAAGAGAAATCACAATTAAAAAAGCACAGAACTAGCAGTTGTAATTCTTGGGACAGGCTTGACAAACACCATATTTCAATTGCTTGTATTACAGTACACTAACCAAGGAAAGTGATCTTGCATCTAACATTTAAGATTTTGATGTAACATTTGATCTTTAATGAGGTTTCCGAAATAACCATTGATTAAAAACAATATTAAACGACTTTATCTCTACTTTGGCCATTTCTACTCTTCCACTGGCTGTAACCAAAGTTACCTATATTGATACTGAAATTTTTTTATTACGATTAGCATTAAGAACTATCTCCAGTCTTTCACCATTCTATATCGGGTGTTTTTTAATACCTCCAGTGAAAGCCACAAGCCAAGCCAATCAATATCTACAAAAAAAAAGTAACCAAATCCAATATTTCTTGCTGAACACAGCAAGTACCATCGGTAGTGGGTTACAGCTCTGATAAGCAGTGTATCCTTTAACTATAACAACCATCGGGTAAATAATACAAGGGTTTGGGGGGAAAAAATTACTTTTTCCATTTCAATAAATCCATCAACTCCAAAAGAGCACATAAAAAACACAATATTCCCGAAAGTTCAGATTAGTTTAATTGGACACTAAGGACTGCTTTCAGATAAGAAAGACTGTTTGGGACCCAAGTCTCTCCTTTATTCTAGGCAAAGCACAGAATAATTACCCATTTAGCTGTCAAATTTCAGTCCAGACTAGGGAGGAGTATGACCTTAAGACAGTAGAGACTCTCAGTTCCTTGCGGGATCGCAATATAAGTCAAGGCTACTTGACAACAATGCAATCGCCTACAGCGGCTGGGAAGCTTTTAAAAGCCCCAGTACTCCCCTTGGGGTAGTTTAAAAAGCAAAACAAAAGCCTTCTCTCCGCGGGGCCCCACCCCCATCCTCACGGAAAAGTCCTCTAGGCATTTCCTCCCACAAACCCCACCTAGCCCGAAGGAAGAAAAGGTACCAGGGGTAACAAGGCTTAGGCTGTGGGGTGATGGACTCTGGGGGGCAGCTGCGGAGATGCAGGACGCCGGCCTCCCCGCCCCCTTCTCACTCCGCGTTCTCGAGGCCGCTCTGGGCACCAGCACCCCAGCATTTCTCGGTCCGAAGGAGACTCCTCTCCTTCTGCTGGACCCCCGCGCCGCCATCACCAGGTAACCTACCTAAAAGTGTCAGCGGCGCTGCGCTGCTCTCCTCTCCCAGGCTCTCCGGCCGCCCTGGGCCGCTCCTAGCACCGAGGCTGCGGGGAGGAGCTGCTGGCCGTGAAGATCTCCAAGCCCGAACCGCTGGGTTGTTGCTGGTCGGTGCCACTGGGCTCGCGCCCCACGGAGTTCCGCGGGGCGCGTGGGGTCGGGAGGTCAGGGAGAGCGCTAGCGTCAGGGCGAACCCGCGGCGGCTCCACCTTCCATCACTCGGACCGCCTACCTCCCTTCATCCCGCCCCTTCTCGGCTTCTCGTCAGCCTTCTGCGCAAGTGCCAGAAGAAGAACTAGCGGTAAAGGGGCGGGGGGGAAAAGAGCGCTAGTCTCGCGAGATGACGTTCGTCGAAGGTGGGAGGATAGGATGGGGAAGGCCGTGGAGGGGGCGGGGCTTCTCAGAGACTGACGCTGCTCATGGAAATGACAAGGTCCGAGATCTAGGAAAACGTTGTTTTGGCATATGTGTTTAGTTTTCAGGAGCAATGACCTGTTAGATCCTGCTGGAAGTTTCTTCTTGATCTAGTCTTTTAAAAGAATGACTTGGGAAATAATAACCATTCCCATTTCTATAGCGTTTTAAAGTTCACAAAGTATTTATTTATTTTAGTATGAGCTCCAGGCCAAATTTAGGAAGGCTTAAACTTTGTGACCCTGGGCAAATCACTTAATCTCTGTTTCACTCAGTTTCCTTATCTGTAATTTGGGGGTCATATAGCACCTATCTCCCAGGGTTGTTGTGAGGATCAAATTAAATAATAATTGTGAAGTCCTTAACCCAGTGCCTGGCGAATAGTGAGCACCATATAAAGATTACCTGTTGTTGTTATTGAGATTAGCTAATACAAGGAATATTTTCCCCTGATCTAGTCTTTTAAAAGAATGGCTTGGGAAATGTTATGGTGCTTTAAAGTTGACAAAGTATTTTGCTTTGTAACATAGCTCTGTGAGATTAGTTCATGCAAGAATTTTCTATCTATTTTACAGATGAAGTAACTGAAATATTGAGAGGTAAAATGGGTGCTCCCCCAAAGTTAGTACCTAGGTGTGAAGGAAAGTCTCTAATTTGGTACTATCTCTTAGAATCTTAGGATCACAGATTTAGAGCTGGAAGGAACCTTACAAACTCCAGCTCCCACCCCCATTGGTAGAGTTCATTGTGGGAAGATAAGCACTCATAGACTCACAACTGGAAAGAACTTCAGAGATTATAGACCAATGAGTACTTCACTGAGAACTGCCTCTGAAAGATCTCAACAAATGGTCTTCTGGCCTTTGTTTGACAACCTACTGCAGGGAATGCTACCAATATGGCTTTAATGTTAATGGAATCTGAAGATCTTCCATGCCCCTTTGTACTGGCAAGTAAGCAGGTACTTAGCACCTAGTTTCAAGTTAACACTTTGTTTAAGCTATTTAATTAACACAGAAGTAGTTAACACCTTGGGAGGAAGTTGCTGATGTAACAGGAAGAAGAAGAACAGGGAGGCGCTAATAAGTATATAAGGAAGAGCACAAGCTAGATAGACAGAATTTCCTGGGGTGAGCATCCTGGAGGCAGGGGCAGCTGCTGCTGGACTGAAGACTGAATGGAGAATTGAGAAGAACTGGGAAGGGGAATGAGAATTGAGAACTGAGACAGAATTTATGGGAGCTTATATAAGATAGAATCTTATCTAGGTGCATTCCAGCCCTAAAGCACTGAGCCCATGCCCTTGTACCCCTGGATTGCAATCTAGGGGAACTTAGCTCATGACAGAGAAAATCAACCAGAGTGATCTGGGTAAAGATGGATTCCTTTGTCCAGATTGCTGGAGATGACTGAGACTCATAATGAAGTCATGTTCTCAGAAGGAGGAGCTGAAGACTTTTAGCCCACCTCCTCCTTAATGTGTCCACCCTCTCAATAATTGTTCACCAGTCAGGGTTGGTTTTCGCCTGTCAGGGCATCTCCTTTTCCAAAAGTATTTAAGCATGCAGGATCTCCATGGTTTTGTCTTTGGTTACTGAGAAACTACACCATCAATTTATTGATTATCAGCTGGCCTAATTAATAAATTAATTTTTAATTACTCAGAAACTCTGTTTCTCAGCATTTTCATTCATCTCATTGTGACGAGTGAGGGACTCTGGTAAGTTTTCATCTTGATATTATAGACTGATTTTTGTATAGTTGTTCTAGGCTTGTTTCTTTGAATATAGTTTGAATTCTGGGTAAAGTCTGAATCTTGAATTGGCAATTCATGCATGAACTATGACTTCATACAATCTAAGAGGCATAATGTTTAGGACCATGATCATCTAGGTTAGGGTATGATCACTTTCAAGGGATGAAAAGCAATGTAGTCTTCAGAAAGTTTCAAGGGATGAAAAGCAATGTAGTCTTCAGAAAGTTTCAACTGGTGCCTTCATGGGACTGCTTCTCCAATCCTGCCTACCATACTACTTCAATGTGTTTTCTTGAGGCAGAGTCAATATTCAGATAGGAACATAACAATTTTTATGATTTCAAAAAGCATTCCAGTAAGCAACTTGCTAACAATGACCATATCCTGCCACTTCGAAAGACCAAGTATTTAGTAGGTAAGTAAGTAGATTGTTTGTTTCCTTGTTTTGGTGATTGATTTGCACTGGTAGAATTTAGGATGCTGCTTCTTTGGGGGGAGCATGATAAAGAAGACTTAAGCTGAATAGGAAAAAAAATTATGAAGGAGATTTGGGATTTGGGCTTATGAAGAAGACTGTAAATTGAATGTAGGAAGGTGAAATTCAGAAAAATTTATGAAAATTTGAGGAAAATTTGAAGGATGATATATGGATCCAGATTCTGCATCTGATTTCTACCAGAAAAGATTAAAGGGGAAAGGAACAGCATTTAAGAAGTTTAAGGATTGTTAGGGAGTAAGAGCTTGAAGTGATGTCTCAAGAAAGACTCAGGAGGGAAAAGGAGAAAATAGTTGTTAAAGGAAGTTTAGTAAGAAAAGTAAAAACAAAAATAATGAATAAAACAAATTGGAAAAGTAACCAATAATAGCATGTAAAACAAAATGACATGTACAGAAGAAACATGTATAGAAAAAACAAACAATATATAAAGCAAATAAGAGATCCCCGCTAAAGGGAAAGATGTGGTGGTATTGTGTCATTGAGACAAAGAAGTTGAGTATTGTCTGTGAAACTGTTTGGACTGGGTCTGACTCAGGCCAGTCCCCTGGAGTAGTTTGCATATGACATTATAACGAAACAAAGCTCCTGTAGATCACTCAACAGTTAACAAAAGGAGATCTACTTAGTCATAGTAGAAGAAGGATCTTCCATAAGGATAGGCATTGATTCAGTTGAGAGCAAAGCTTCCTTGCCTGAGCTGCTCATCCTTATCCACTCGCTAGCTAAGCATTGCAAAGTGCCTGGAGCTTCCTGTGGTTGCTTCCTGTGGCTTCCTTAGTTCACCAGAAAATGATGTCAACAGCCTGAACCAAGTCAGGATTGTCCTAATAACTTTTTAAGGAAAAAACTAGTCCAATTTTAGTGGCATCTGGGGGTTAGGGTTTTGCTTCTACCATAGAAGTCATTAAGAGGTAATAAAATGCAAAGATCTTAAGAAGGTGCTTAAGAGATAACTTCAATAAGTATGGAAAGAAAGGGAAAATTGCAATGACTTGCATTGTGTGGGATGGTTGTATTTCTGCTATAACCAAATGACCTCTGACTATGTTCCTGTGCAAACTGGTCCCTCTCCTGGAAGAGAAGCTGTAAGAACTTGAAGAAATCCTCCCACACTCAAGGTAATCAAGGATTGTAGAGTTTTCCTAAAAGAAAATGAAACAAAAAATAGAAAGGGATAGGGCGAGAAGAATTTAAAGTGTCCTAAGAAAAACTACAGTTATCTCTTCCACATTTCAGGAATTGGTCCATAATCTGGAAAATCCAAGTAAAATTTTTTGGCCTTCCCTTCATACCAGAAAAGAAGTCTTATTTTTTTCTTTTTCTTTTATGGGATTTCGACAGTATCTTATTGTAAAAATTGGGTTGATATCATACCATACTATACATATAATTTATGCATCATTGAGTTTCTAAACTTTTTCTGTGTCATCTGCTGGCTTTTGTGTGCCATCTGTGGTTTCTGCAAAACTCTCCAAAAATTTCCATTTAAATCCTTATGCTGACCTGTGAGTTATCGAAACTGATTGGGAAAGTTAAAATGTAAAAGAGAAAACCGTACTCTTCTCAGAAGGCTGAAGAATGGAAGAATGTCACAAAGAGTAGAAAGGGAAAAAAAAAGAATTATATACTTGGAGTTGAAATGAAAATATGAACTTCTTTCTGAAGAAAATGAAACTGAATGTTATGATGAAGAAGCAGCTGCTTTTCTGAGGAATGATAAAGTAGAACCACAGAAGCTGGTGAGGGATCATCCAGTAAAAGTCAAAGGAAAAAGACAAGAGTAGTGATGGTTAGGAATTACTTAGATGTCACTGAACCAGCTTTTTGTCAGCTTGACAGCAGTAATGGATCTATTGTTTTCTTGGGATATATACCCAAAGTATAACAGAGAACCTCCTAAGACTTGTAAAAACTATAACTATTATCCAGTGCTGGTGACTCATATGGGCTCAAATAATGCTTCTACAAGCAACCTAGAAAATATTGCCAAAGATTATGAAGCATTGTACAAGAAACTGAAGACCATGGGGTACAACTTCTATTTTCTTCCATCTTGATTTTTGAAAGTAAAATACACAGAGGAGAAAAATTAATTTGGGAAGTGAATAGCTGGCTAAGAAGATAATATCTGAAAGTGGGATTTAGATTTCTGGCTTAAAATATGGGGCTGATAAACTAATGGCCAATGACAGAGTACACTTAACAAAGGTTAGAAAGAATGTATTTGCCTAGTTTCTTGCAAATCTGTTAAAAAAATTTTTTAAACTAAAATGGATAGGAGATGAAAAAAATTACCTATGCTTATCCACCAAGCTAACATAGAGAGTAGCTACAATGAGGGAAGAAGAATAGCAACTGACGCCTAGAAGTTTATAGAAGAAAAAAAAGTAATAAAAGACCCAGTCATCAAACCTATGACCTCAAAAGTTCATAAACAAATATAAAAGTATGGACAACAAGCAATTAAGTGTCCAAATGCAAGGAGACAATTTTGATGTTATAGATATCATCAAGACTTGATAGGTGAAGGGCAAAGCCGAGATGGCAGGGACTCAACTGAGATCTTCCAAATTCCCCTCCAAACAACTTTAATGCCTCAAAACAAATTCTAGGATGTCAGAACTCAAAAAAATTTCAGGGCGAAACAATTTTCCAGCCCAAGACAATTTGGAAAAACAACTGACTTTGGATCCAGGAGAGATAATTTAAGAATTATTATACTACTTGAAAAGTATGGTTTAAAAAAAAAGAGGTTAGATATCATCTTTCAAGAATCCACTTATCTAGGGGCGGAGCCAAGATGGTGGCATAGCAGCAAGCAACATATCGCAGCT
Organism: Pseudochirops corinnae; assembly: GCA_028646515.1. Lineage (NCBI taxonomy): Eukaryota > Metazoa > Chordata > Mammalia > Diprotodontia > Pseudocheiridae > Pseudochirops > Pseudochirops corinnae. The sequence continues at coordinate 78,805,968 of CM053586.1, read as the reverse complement.
CTCACATAGCCACCCCAAAATACCCATAAAATAGGACTCTAAACCAATCCTAGAACTCCAAAACGCACACAAAGATACTGCCCACTAAAGTCAGCTCGGCAACGAGGAACCATATTAGCACTGCGAACTGAAGCCAGCCCGGCCTGAAGCCGCGGCTGTGCCCCAGGGGCGGCTGGATGGGAGGAGCAGAGGAGTGGATTAGTGGCAGCTGCGAGCAGCGTTCAGAACTAGGTCAGTGGGAACTGCGAGGAGAAAAGCATCCAGCCGAAAGGCCTCAAGAGCAGAAAAGCGAAAGGCAGAGGTTTTGCACCCGCCTCCGCATTGCAGCTTCCCGCTCGCAGCCTGCAGACAGCAGGGGGTCTAAACGATTGTTCTGAGGCCAAGAGCTCTCGTGTTGGGTGGCCTGGATCTGGATCGCGGTCTTGGGCCTCGGTCCTGGAGTCTTCATTATCCAGTCAGCTGGAAGTAAATAGGAAGAGTCCCAGCATCTTCCTGAGAGCTACGGCAGCCTGGAGGACCCCAGTGATTTGGGACAGAGCTTTCCCTTCTGGAAGCAGAGCCCCAAAGAGATTTTATTTTATTTTATTTTTTTAATTTATTTACTCATTTACTTTTAATTTACAAGATTCAGTTCCACAATCACTTG